>VZTX01004044.1:682419-825873 GCA_013400915.1 Pardalotus punctatus | reverse complement strand
CAGCAGGGGGTAACGACAGGGGGAGCCGCCCGCCCCTCACGGGGACCGGGCGCGGGGTGAGGCAGGGTGGGCAGCGGCGCCGCACTGGCCCCGGCGCCCTCCGTGCCACGCGGCAGCTCCCGGCAAGCGAGGGGTTCGCTCTTGTCTCGGTTGTTCAGGAGAAAACGAGCCTGTTCTTTCCCCCCCGTCGCCCCATTCCCAGCCCCTCTGGCCGGGGAGAGAGGTGCCCGGCTCCTGCGAGGGGGTGAGCGGCACCGCGGGTGCGGGCGGGCAGCCCCGGGCTGGGCTGGGAAGGGACGGCTGCAAGGGGCAGGAAGCGGCCGGAGAGGTGGCTCATTGCCCTGGTGCTGCCAGGGAGCTGAGGTCCTTCCCAGGCGGGGAGGGTGACGAGCTCGGTTAGCCCTTTCTCTTGAATGCTGTCAAGAAACCTGAAGAAAGCAGGGTGTCGCCAGGGAAAGAATAGGGATTTGAAGTACATAAAGTGTATTTTCATCTCGGTCGCGTTTCTGGCCCGAAAAGCAGTGATTTGGGGTGGTAGTGAGTCACCAAGCAACAAACAATGCTTTGCTCTCAACTCTCCTTGTGCCTTCAGGCCTCCAAAATGAGTGTTTGGTGTGAAAAACTGCTGTGGCTGTAGCCGTGCAGAAGAGATGTCTGTCTTCCGTAGCCCTTTGGGAGTGACAACATCCCATTTAATGAACCAGTACGGAAGTGTTACTGTGTGGCTGGTTTGGTGGACTGCAGAAAAGGAATAACTACACATGATGTAGCCATCTGTTGCTGCATCAGAAGCAGTATCCCATGATTTTGGATAATGTCTGTCTTCATAGGTGGTTTGAGATAAGTGGATTAAAGAAAACTGCATGAAAAGTGTTAGTGTCCTCCCTTTTTTGGGGCAGACCTGATTCATTTGCAGGGTGCTGCATAACAGGTTGTTCCTTTTCTTCAGTGGGACCACTAGTTATAGGAACAGGTATGGGATAGAATGCACTTTCTAGGGGCACAATCTTTGTGCTTTGCCTTTTTGATGGTACTTCTTTAAGTAATAGCAGGAGGTGGTGTTCCTACTGGTCTTGCACCTTTTCCTCTCCAATTAGCTTTGAGGACTGTTTTGATGTGTGTGTGTACCCTGTATGTCTATTTCTTTGTGGTTGCAGTTTTCCGGTTAGTGCTGGAGTCTCCTAAACTGTGTCTGCAACTCCTTCCTCAGGCAGACCTGACTGGCTTTGTGCAGGAAAAGTCCTTGGAAATCTGCACTAGCTTCTCTGAGCAAAAGTGTCTGGGAGTTCTCCAAGGTTTTAACCTCAAGAGGATTACAGTAAGTGGGATTTATATTTTGAAGTACAACTCAGCTGACCTATCTCTCCAGGATAAAAACCTGGAGAGACAGAAAGATTTCCATACAAGTTCCTACCATTGGTCTGTGTAGCATTTTTTCTGCTTGTTGCCTACTGGATGTTCACACTTTAATATTTTTTTGTCTTTAAAATACTACTGTAGCATGCAGTGAAGGTATCTTAAAATTACAAGCAAAATAAATCTGTTGAGAGCTTCCATATAATTATTGAAGTGGGCCATTCTGCTGCTGCTACTAATGGTCCGAAATTCGCTTGTCATGTGGGATTCATATAGTGCTCTTTTTGTCCTGCCCCAGGTGCTTCATGTTATAAATGCTGGTTTGGCTAGTACTGTTATACTTAAGAAGAAGCTAAAATGCAAAATTCTGTAATTCTTGCTGGTTTATTTGTGTTAGAAAAGCAGAGGCTGTAGAGCAAAGTTTGAGGAGCTTCCTGCATAGAGGGATTCCTGCTTTGTAAAGAATGTGTTGCTTTTGATTAACTGCAAAAGAGATTCAGAAGTGTCTGTGTGTTTTTCAGCTGGCCAGGACTTTTTGTATTTACTGAATTGAAATTAATTACCAAGTGTATTTGCGATGGTGATGTGTTTTGGGTTGTTGGTTGGTTGGTTTTTTTAAAATACTGTGCCTTCAGGTAGAAGAATTTATTTGAGTTACTTCTGATTCTAAAAATTGTTGCTCTGCTGGTGAAGCTTCAAAAGAGGTGTGTGCTAGTGCAGGGATTTTTTTGTGGTTTTGCAGAATGGTGGTGGGGAGTGAGGATTTTTAAAATTAATTATTTTTAAACTGTTACTAAACTTCTCTTTCTGCAAGCAGTTGCTTATGCCACAGACATTCACATATGAAGAAATTTACTTTTAATGGGTTGTGCCTTTGCATGAATAGGGAGATTGGAGAGAACAGCAGTCTCTAAATGAGATTTGGATTGCTCCTTAACATAATAAGGTCTTTAAAACCTCAATCTACTTATATTCTGTGTGCAGCCTAGACCTATTTGGGGAGAGAGACCAGAGTAGTGATTGCTTGCTTTTTGTATGTTTTGTGCATACCCATATTAAGATTTGGTACAGTAAAGTATGAGAGCTACTCTGTCAGTCTTTATTCCTGGCGTGTCCTGACCCCAAACTACAGTAGACTTATTTTAATGAGTAGCTGACAGGCAGGGAGAAGTGTGCTATTTACAGCCATCCAAATTGTGATGTGGAGCTCTGCCTAGATGCAAAGGATATGTAGTGATGGTGGGAACAAAGTAACTGGCAACAAAATAACTGGCAACACAACTGATGCCAACCTATTTGGATAGTGAACTTAGCAGGTATATTTATCGAGGATAGCAATGACTTAAATAGTTTCAGCTCTTCTTTACTGGACAGCATAATAGCTCTGTGAATTTCTTTAATTTTTACCTGGAAAGTGCTTTTAAAGAAGATGCTCTAACTGCTGAGTTTTGTGGAGAAGCCGGGCTTTATTGATGGCTGAGTGTGTTTCAAGCAATGATGTTTCATGTTGTCATATGGCACATGGACAAGCAGGTGAGTTTTGATTCCCTGGAACAGAGGATCAAGGGTCTAGTGTGAAGGTTCAGCTTTAAGGTTTCAGCCTATTGCACAGAAGCAAAAGATTATACATAGATTTGAAATGAAACAGGAGTTGGGACCTTAAATATGTGGGCAAGGCCAAAATTTCCAGGCCTAGCTCATGTTGCCTGCCATGGAAGTAAAACACTGTTGGTGAGATGAGTAAGAACTGTTTTTCTTAAAGAACAGCATTGTTCGAAATTAAAAGGTTTCTGACAATGTACATAAAATAAGAAAAAGCATGTTAGGTAATGCTACTCAGAAGTTTTCTGGCCTCAGATGTGAGGAGAGCTGCTAGAACAGAACTTATTGAAGTTCAATATGACAATTGGCAAGCTGGTGAAATCCTGCACAGAGTGGCTGGATAACTTATGCTCAGCTCTGGATACTGTGTGTTTACTTCCTTCAGCTGATGAGGAAATAGTAAGCACTGTAAACGTCTGTGATAAGGTACAGTAAAATTGAACACAAACACAGAAAAGGAAGATGTTTGCTCTGCCCTGATGATGGTATAAATAGGTTACTCTTAATTTTTTCAGCTTTGTAATTAGCTCTTCTACAGCCATGGGATTCAGAATTGGAAGGGTCTATAATTTCTTTCCTCAGGGTAGAAACCAACTCTCACTTGAAGTATGGTTAATGAGCTGACAGAGAAGGAAGAGGTAAAGACAGTTTTCCCACAGAGGCCAGTCTCTTTAGAAAATATGATAGGAGATAAGTGGCCAGCTTTGCACTGGTTTGATTCCAGCATACTGTGGGAGGGTGAATAAAGCTGTTCTGAGTTTCCTGAACACTTGAGGCAGGAGATGTGGGGGACTGTGTCCCCACAGAAGTGAAGCACGGAGCTGGCAGTAGCATGTTGAGTGCCGTGTCATGCAGTCAGTGTTGTAGATGCCGCATGTGGAGCTTAACAGTGTTTGCCTGTTTCTTGAATCTTGCTGTCTCACTTCAGGGACTGTCTCTAAGCTTTTTTTCTGTATTAGTTATCTCTCATCATCAGTGGCATTTAGACTTGTTTCTTTTCCATCCTCTTCCCTGCCTCCCCCTCCGCAGTGAATCACAGAAGGTCTGTTTTTCTTAGTCATTAAATGTAGGTGTTTGCACACCCCAGCACAGGCAGATCAGGAGGAAAATTTAGCAGACAGCTGTCTGGCAATTTGAAATTAAACAAGAAGTATTTCTGTGGGTTCTAATTAAAAAATTATTTCTTGTAAACAAAAAGTATATATGTAGTAGCTATAACACTCTTTTCTACAAATACGAAGTACAGTTGGTTTGTTGTATTCATTACAAAAAGAGGAGGTGGTTATAACTTGGCCTCACCTCTCAGTGGAAATATGATATTTTTCTTTTGTGATACCCTATGCTTGATATTTATCTCATAGATGCTTTTTTGGTATTGGTTTTTATTTTCAGCTGTAGAATTCCATTTTGTCCTCTGACCATGGCTTGACTGTGGAGAATTACTAAGGAGCTCATCTCCTATTCTTCTGCAGATATGGAGAGTTAGATAGGTCACCAGTATTGGATATCAGGAAGTACAATTAACTTTATAAAGTGAACATTACTCCTGCCATAGTCTTCCTTAATGTAATAACACAAATATTGAGATATTTTGAGACTCTGCTCTCGGCCAGTTCAGGAGAGAGGGGAAATACTAACAGAAGAAAGGACCTTCCAGAT
Organism: Pardalotus punctatus; assembly: GCA_013400915.1. Lineage (NCBI taxonomy): Eukaryota > Metazoa > Chordata > Aves > Passeriformes > Pardalotidae > Pardalotus > Pardalotus punctatus. The sequence goes on along the minus strand of VZTX01004044.1, from coordinate 821,256 downwards.
GAGGTTTTCCTTTTAGTTGGGCTTCTGAGTAAGCTCCAGAGCTATCATGGTGATATGCTGTGATACGCTGAGTGTTCCAAACTGACCATGAGGTTTAGAGTGGTGTTACTTATTAGGGGCAATGCTGACCTTAGGTAAGAGACCATGTATATTGGCTTTTTCCTTCTTACTTGCGGTGATTCAGTGGGTACCTATGAAGAAGCTGATTAGAGTGTTTAAAAACCGATCACTTGCCTGGAATACACCTAGTTGGATTAGTTGAAAAGAAGCATGAAGTGTCCCAGTGCCTACAAAAGACTGAGTCAGGGAGCCATCTGTCTTGGATGTTACCTAACTTTGGAAATCTTGGTGTTTAATATTTTTTGTGTCTCCCATTCACACATTAAAGTATGATATACAAGTGGAAACATTATTTTCATGCGTCTGAGGTAATGGGAATAAATAGGTAATTAATTCAATACTGTGATAATGACTGTTCAGGTATAAAGAGCAAAGAAACGCAGAGAAGCAGAGTGGCTGGATGAATTTGGAGGTGCCTCAGAACTGACAGTGAAAAGGCACCTGGGGAGCTGATAAAGTGAGGAATATTTGTTGTGTTCTTTGGAGATTTGTGTTTTTCTGCAATAGGTGTGTATTCCAGCCAGTCACATAATGAAATTTTGATGAGTGGAACAGTGCAGAAATGCTGACCTGTTGCTGACCAAGATGGTTGCTCGAAGAAGATGCTTTGCAAGCGAGCCAGTAGTGCTTTTGATATGGGTCTCGGTAATGCTCCTTTCACTGCAGTGCTGAAAATTGTCACCTTAATTTCTGTGTTGCTTTACAAGGAAAACTTGCTGAAAGCCACTTATAACAATTGTGTTCTAATGCTTGAACAGAGGCCAGAATGAAGTTTGATTAAGGGGCCTTTTGTCCTTGAGTTAAATGGCAATGAAAATGCTTATTCTGTTTGTGTTGTGCAAACATGGGACTTTAAGGTTCCTGTCGCATTGGTAAGGCTGGATCAAAGGTCAAGGTATAAAACATTGGAGAACAAAATGTGAAGAATGATGAAATTGTACCAGATATAGGTAAAACACGCTTCTGAATTTTGTAGTAATTGAAATAAATTGCAAGAATTTTTTTTGCTTTTTAAGTTTTTTATATTTTGATTTTCTGTCAGATAAAATTTTGAGGGTACACAACATTTTTTAACTAAAACTGATTATTGAAACTAAATATGATTATTTAAAATCATGGGCCCAACCACTGCAAAAAATTCTGTAACTGTTTAACTGAAATACAGCATTGTAGGTGTGAATGTTGTATCAGGAGAAAGAGTGTGCCTTCCCTTTTTACTTTTGGTAATTGTTTTATGCACTTTGTGTACTCCAATGAGCAGCTCATTCCGAACAATTGTTTTCATTGTGCATACAAGCAACAGTATTTAAATGAAAAATTTTAGATGAAAATGGACAATTGTCCTGTCCCATCAAAACCATATATGAGCTCACTTTACTAGATTTTAATTTGGTTTGCTGTGCTTTTTAAGTGGATGAAGGAAAGACTGCCGTACAGTCTTATGTGACACCCCATAAAATGTTTGCAAACCAGTACCCTTTTTGCTAGAACAGCTTTACATGCAAGCCAAATAGTTCCCTTCATGTGAAAAGTAGTTTGAGAAGTTTTAGTGCTGGTTTGTTTGCTGAGTTGAAAAGATTGTTGAATGTGTGCTGCTGTGGCCTAAATTCTTGGATATTGAGAAAAGCAAGCTCACTCTAGTGGAAACTTCTGCAATTGCTGAAGACATTATGGGGGCACATTTGACAGTGAGCTATAGGGCTGAATAAGAGAATACAGCTTCTATCAAATGTTATGTTTCTCTCTTCTTGCCTGTGTTTCAGATGTCATCTCTACCAAGAAGGGTGAAGTCTGTAGCCAAAGCTCTTACATCGGAAGAACTACCTTCGTTTCTTGATTCGTAAGATAATATTTGTTCTTAGGATTTTTTTTTAAGGTTTATGCTAAGCATGAACGATTGTGTAAGAACAACATACAGTTTCTGAGAGGCTGATAAAAAAAGTTTTTGTGCACAAAACTTCAATTATAAAATGCAAATTACTTAGGCTTCTTCATGCTCACAATGAGGATAAGAGTGAAAGTGGATTGCCAGTTGTCCAAACAGAATCAGATGTGTACACATCCCAGGAACTAGCTTCATAAATGTGGGGAAAATGGTTAAGACATTAGCTCTGCAGCACTGTGAAAGACTTGTATCTGTTGAGTCTGTCTACCTTTCTGTTAATTTTTCCTGTTCACTTTCTTTCATGCCAGAAAACACTCAAACTAGCTTGTATTTTTTCATTCTTCTCATAAACAATGTTGTTGATTCATTTATTTTTTAGGACCTCTGAATCAGAGGAGGAAGAGGAGGAATGGGAGCCAAAAAGCAAAAGTACCAGACCTCGTTTGCCAAAGAAAACTGAGGCAAAAATTAAAAAAGCTGCTGCTCCACGATCAACTGTGGCCAGGAAAATGGTCAAGAAGGTAGCAATAAAAGAAGAAATGGTGAGTATCTATAAGCAAGAGACATTTAATTACTGCTCTTGGGAAGTAACATGAACAGTTTTTCCAATGCTGGTTCAGTTGGTTGCCTGAGTCTGATCAGCTCATATGATTCCACTGTTCCTGTGAATATTCAGTTTGTTGGATAAATGTGGCTTTGTTACATTAAAGTGTCCATGATCTAAGGGTCCTCCTTGAAAATTTTGTCCAATGATAAAGGGATGTGGTTTTCCCTGGAGATCTCTTTCAACAATGTTAATAAATAAATGCCTCTGTTCTTTCTGTAATGTCTCTGGTATTTCACCTTTGATGTCTTCTATCTTTTTACTGTCTGGGTACCACAAAAAAAAGGCAGCTTGTACTTACATTTCCTTACATGGCTGTTCAATTCCAGGAAGGATTGCAGTTTTATTATGATTAATATAAAATGCAGTTCTATTGAAAATTAGACACTTCTGTCAAATATTAACATCTGAGATCACATTATGACAGAAGCCAGTCCTTCTGACTTCTGAAGATGATCTCTGGGGAAATTCAGAAAAGAAGGTGTGGCTTGTCCAAGGCTAAACTGTATCTTGGCAGAGCAAATCTCAGTTCCAGTTCCCATGCTTGGGAACCTAACCTCTTGGAAGAGTGCTTCCTTGCCCTGCTGTTTCCTGTTTTGTTGATGTGAATGGAGGCAAAAGACTGTAGGTCTTCTGAAGGAAAGTCCTATTAAATTCTTTGTGGGATAATTTTATTTGATCTCCTAAATCACAGGTCTGCTGTGTTTGTATTGTTTACTCCATGCAAGACGCATTTCAGGTTACTTGATTTCTGGCTTGGCGTTTTGCTGCCAGACAGAGACATTATTTGGGAAAATGATGTCTGGTAGCAAGTCTTTCTAGAGTTTAAATGAAATGTTGAACCACTTTGTAACAGTCAGTGCTTAATATGATTTCAATGTCTTTTGGCAGGATATATCCTTGCCTATTGCGCCTGTAGAAGATAATAAAGTGCAGCTTCTAAAACCTAAGGAAGAAGATGTAGGCACTAAACCAAAAATTTTAAATCGAAAGCCAGAAGTGCCTAAAAAAATGGAAATAAATTTATTCCAGGGGAAAAACCAAAACAGTTTTGAGAGAGATGAACAACCCTCAACAAGTGTTCCTGTAGTGGGAAATCAAGTGAAAAAAGAGAAATGCGAGGAAGAATTTGCATTTGATGAACCACCCTCTAAAAAGATTAAGTTGAATGCATGTCCTGAAGGAAAGCCAGTTAAAAATCTGGGAGGCAAAAAAATAAAAGAAGAATTTGAAATGAACTGGGATATTGTACAGGTATGAGATCTTTTCCTTTTCTGAGTTATCAGTGAAACTATTTCCTACATAATTAGCCCTTAGAATCTTAACATACAATTTTAGTCCTCTGAAGTTAAGTAGTCATTTAACCTCTGCTTAGGTTGCCATAAAATAATAAATATAGATGTATAAATATAGATGGTTGGTTACTGTTAAAACTTCGAACTTTTACGTCATTCTAATATCTGAGGACCTTTGGGCGTCCTCATTACAAAGCTTGCCTGTAACAGTTTGTGTGTTTCTCCTTTATCAACACCTGGGTTTTTTTGTGGATGTACACAACTGAAATTCCTACAGGAAGGGATGCTGAAAGATTTGGGGTGTCTGTGTGCAGTTTTGCATCTTAATATTTAGTCAGTGTGGATCGTTTAGTTGTAGAGACTCATTTGAGAGTGTTTATCAATTTATGGTTCCGTAAGGAAGGAGATTTGCATTCCTCACACAACAGTGAAACCAAGGGAGATATCAGCTTTGGTTTTTGTGGGATTTTAACTTTGAAGCCATTCAGGTGAAGGCGGTTTTAGCCTAGCTCCTGTGCTGGAAGCCTGGGTGTGATCATGGAACATTTTAATATGAGTAGAATGGGAATAGATAGGACACATTGTATGCATCATCCTTTGTACTGTCTGCTTAAGAAAGCTGTAAAATTTTTTGAGTTTTCTCACATATTCCTGGAAATACATATGGAGAATTTGATCCTTGTGTGTGCTTTAAAAGGAGTGAATATTATTGTGCAGGTGTGTAGTTGCAGTGTTTTAGGATTTTCTTTCTCTCTCATGGAGAATATAGATAAACTGTACTTTCTTAATCTCTGTGTTTAGTGTTAGAGGTGTACAAGCCATAACCAATAGGTCTTTAGGGGTGGATTGTCTTTGGCCAATAGACAATTGTTTATTACTGTGTATAAAAAGAAGTTCTTGTAAATAAAGTGCTCTCTTCGCCATCTTGGAGCCTGTCTGCCTGACCTCTCTACCTGCTTCCACAAATCCCACGAATAACAGAAAAGCAAACCATACAGGTGCTTTTATATTTTTAGGCTTCAGAATGAAACTTTTGAAAGGCTTTTATGTGAGTAGTCTATGGTAACTACTATAGTGAAGTTCAAGAAAATCGTGATGGTTAAAATGTTACTATGATAAGCTGCTTGTATAGTGTGTCAGTGATTCCATATTGATACACTATAACTTTAGAAAGCTCAGTTTGTACAAAATCATGTTTAATTTTTGCAAGGCTTGGTTTGTCTTGAAACTGTCAGTAGTATTGCTGGTTTCCCATTATTGGTTGAGTGGGATTTGGATCAGCTCTGGCTTTGTGGGATTTGTTTGTTTAGCTTAATCATGAGGTATGTCATTGTTGGCTTAAAAAAAAGTTCCAAGTTTTCTGAGTTGCTGTGTACAGCTTATGGTCTTTCTGTTTTGTTTTACAATTTTGGTCCAATTTTTTGTTTCTTCCTCCTTGTCTTTTTTTTTTTTTTTTTTTTTCCTCCCAAAGAGGTACTCCTTCCTGCATTTTTTTTACTGTGGTTACAAGTTTCTGGAAACATTGGTTGCCGCCTGTCTTGCTGAAATACTGGGTGTGGTGGCTGGATGCAGGAGAAGCCTGGCATTCTGTCTTAGGGAGGCCAGTAGTCTCTGCTGGTCAGTGTAATGTTCTGGGAGTGGTTTTGAATGTTGAATCAGAGGCTGTTTAAAGCAATCTACCATCTCTTAAATGTGTTTGTTTGTTGTGTTTGGTTTTTTTCTCTCCTTTGACAGGCCTTGTCAGAAATAACAAATGTTGAACCATGGGTATGTGCAAACTTAATTCAGCTCTTTCAAGAAGAAAACACGATTCCTTTTATTGCTCGCTATCGGAAAGAGCTCATCAATAACCTGGAGGCTGATGCCTTGCGTGAAGTGCAGCAAACATTGGAAGAGCTACGGTAAGTGAGTCAACAACACAAGGAGACGTCTGGGTGGGAGGTGAGTAACAACTGGCTGCTGCTTCTCTGTCCCTTGTTTTGCCTCTTTGTACGTGCTACAACTGTAAGGGAACTAATAAAGGAAATAAGTTTAAAACTGAGGTAATTACTCTTGATACCTGTCTGGGGTTTTGTTGGGTTTTTTGGTAGGTTGGGTTTTTGTTGTTCGGTTTTTTTGCTTCTCTAAGTAATAAGATGTCTAGCATTATTAATTGCCAAAGAAAAGCTAACATCTTAATTTCTTTGCAGTTATTAAAACTGCACAGAAAAACCTTGTACTAAAAGAGTAGTTTATAGTTGCTGAAAATACATAGCGTGATGAGATGGAAACTGCACTCTTAGAAAAAGAATCACTTGTCTCCCTGCTTGGAGCAGGGAAGCTTCTAGTATGAGCACTTCTTGAGGCTGGAGTGTACCAGGAGGGTAGGCTAAACTATCTGAGGTCACTGCAAGAAAGAAATGATCAGCAAAGCTTGTTGCAGAATGGATGAGACCGCTTTCCGTTCCATCTTGCTTTTGGGTGGCCCTGTGTCCCTGAGATGGCAAGGGAGAGCAGGCTTCTCAGCTGTTCTGTCAACTTGATATTATCCTCCTTGTACTCCCTGCTAACCCCTACCAAGAGATTCTCTTCAAAGAGCGAAGGTAGCCTGAGAGAGTTCTTGTCTGAACAAGTAATTTAAATAATAATAAAATATCTCTGCTGCTTGTAGTTGCTCCTGTGTATCTTACTGAAGACCTAGCAGTTCAAATCTGGTACCCTGTACTTGATGCTGCAGAGCTGTCTTGATATGAATTGCAGCTGTAAGAGCTCATCAGTGTGGATTTGTTCTAGGGGCTTTTCATTTCCCTTCCAGGCCAGTAATCTTATGGAAACGTAATGACTATCAGTGTTACTTGATGATTTTTCTTAAAGGTACCACAAGATATTTTGATATAGTTTTGGACTAATTGGAGAGAGAGAAAAATGGATAAAAACTTTTGGATTATCAACTTGGTTTGTTTAAGATTAACATGAGATAAAATCTTCAGGTGTTTCAGAGAGTTTCAGCAGTGTAATAGACAAGGTCACAATCAATAGACTTTTTAATTCACTGTGAAATGTCTCTCTTGTATTTTAGTACTGTTGCAAAGAAGACACATACAACTATACAGAAGCTGAAGAAAGAAGGAAAGCTATCTAGTTGCCTTTTAAAAGGATTGCTAAATTGCAGAACTTTGGAAGAATTAGACCACGTGGTCAGTATTCTAGTCTTTTTCAGATCAACCTTGGTTTAAATGTAATTTTGTATAACTAAGTAGTGCATAATGTCAAGTGCATAGCATGACTGAAATACTTCCCTGCTTTTTAATAACTGGTTTTGTTTTGTTTGTTTTTTGTCATAAGTCTGCGCCTTATAAAACTGGGAGTAAAGGCACCAAAGCCCAGAGGGCCAAGCAGTTGGGATTAGAACCTGCTGCTCTCTCCCTCCTGCAGAATCCTGGGGAACTCAATCTCTTTTCTTACATTAGACCCAATACTAAAGGTAAGTGCCCTGCTTCTATGAGCAGTAATGTTCTAAATGTGTGAAAGTATTTTAAAAAGGGAATTACTTTAAATGTTCTGATGTTGCTGGACATTAGGAAACTCCTTTAAATTCAACTGTGCTTTTAGCAACATGTGACAAGAGTTTACATTTAGCACATGTAATGACTCTCCAACCTTTCCTGTCTCTTTGTATTGTTAATAGTAATAATTATGATAGAGAAAAGATGTAAGTCTGGAGACCTCATAGTTGAAATCTGTATTGACTGGTAAGAGAGAGGGGACCACACCACACACCTGAGACCTCTCCATGGTTCTACTTGAATTGTTTCCTGAAGATTCAATGCTGATTTTACAAGAGGCTTATTTTCATACTCTGTTCTGAAGGAAATGTCACCCAGCAAAGTATATCTTAATAAAAACTGGCTTTGGGGGTTGGGAGTGAGCAGGAGAATATGTAATCTCTGAAATTTGAGGAAGAACTTTGAACAACATGATTGTCACATATAGACTGCCGAATTGTGTGTGAATGCAGTTATGGGTGGATCTGTAGGGGGCAATCTCTGACAATAAAATGTGAAGATTGTTGTAGTCCTCTGTATGATGCCAAAATAGAGATGTACTTCTATTCTTCCCTGCCCCAACACATACTTTTTGAATTTCAGCGTAAATGTACTGAACTTCCTTAGTAAGGCTAACTCTTACTCTCTCACTTGAGTTTATTTTATTTAAATATCGCTTATAAAACTCTGCTAATTTTGCATGGAAAATCAGTTGCCAAATATTCTGGTTATTAAATTACTGCATTTCAGCATATATCATTACTTCATGCAGCCATATATCTGACTGTTCTGGTGCAGTCTAAAGAGCCAAAAGAAGACCTTCACTGGGAAAGTTCAGATAAATTATTTAGAATATATCCAGAAGGAAGTGCTATTTGTTGCAGCATAAAGATTAGTTTTTGAAAATCAGTACACCTATTTTCAGTTTTGTGCTAAAAATAATGCTGCTTAGGTTTATATAATGGTCTGCATTTGAAAGACATCAGAAGTTGTATACATCTATCAACTGGGTCACTTTTATCACCTTGGGAGCCAGTTTGACAGCTTGTATACAACTTGAGATCAGAGTGTTTTTTGTTGTTTTTTTTTTTAAAGAAATGAGCCATTTGCAGTTCAGAAAAGTTTTCATCAAATCTTAATATTTGTTTCTTTTAAATTCTCAGTGTTTTTCAACTTACTCTAAAAATAAACTGAAATAAAAACAGCAGTTCAGGTTTCAAGGCCAGACATTTGAAAGTTAAAGAAGCAGGCTCACCAGAAAACTTTTTTCTTCCTTTCAGTTGTGTGCATGGCCAAAAATTTCTCTAATTACACAAGCATGTGCTGGTGGACACAGTAAAATGCCTGTGTGAATGGTGCATGCTGAATGGGAACTTTCTGATAATTTCTCAAATTCTGACTGGTTTGGGCCTATGCTATCTCATCCAAATTATCTACTTGAGTGTCTCAGTTCATATTCAATATGATGCATGCCTTCGAATTCCCTTAGCTTTGTGTTCTGACATTACTTTTACCATAAGAAACACTAACTCTGAGATGCAAGGATCCAGATTGTACTTCTGATGAGTTTTAGGCATTTAATAACTTATTCTCACGTTTTTTTCTTTATGGCAGTTAAGTTTAGCTTCCTCATCTTGAAAAGGGACAAGATAAACTTTTTTATTGTGTGTAACTTTATAGCCAAATCAGAAGCAGGATTCTGGGTTCAATATAATGAATAGCTAGAGCTATGCAACCTGTTAAAATGGTGTAAATAAAGCTGTCAGGCAGCAGAGTGAACAGTAATGTGTGTTGAAGGAGACAGTTAATGCTGCATCTGCCAGCTCTAGGATTCTTGCGATTTCCTCTGAAGCATTCATTACTGACTGTTGCTAGAAGCAGGGTTAGATATATTGAATTAAAATACAAGATGTCTGTTTTATTTCATTATCTCTGCTTCTGGTCTAATTCAATTCCTGTGCTAAGGAGAATTATGTGCTTCCTCTTCTGGCCATTTGAAGTAAAGATTGGGTTCTCTGTGTTGGAAATTAACAATGATTCTGTTATCTCTCCAGAGATATGAAAACATTTATAACTTTGTGTCTTTGAAGACATTTTATAACTTCACTGTTTCACAGGAGAGGTTGATGGTACCCTGACCTCAAAAGTGCTATTGTGCAAACTCCTGCTACAATACAGTGGAAACATAAAACTGTTACACAGAGAAAAGACAGGATTGCCTGCAAAGAAATTTAGGCAGTTTCCATATTAGTAGCAGAATATGCAGACTTTTGCTGCAGTTACTCATTTTATTAAAACTTCAAAAATTATACTTAAATATCTAATTTCAGTATTGCACTATTTACACCAAATGTCAAAATCTGTTAGCATCAAAGTAAAAAATTCTCTAATTTTAATAAAATTTTGACTTAATGATACTGCATTGGTCACTTTAAGCTTGTTAAAAATACAGTAGTTACAGATGTTTTGGAAAGGAAGCTTTGGTTGATAAAAAAAATTTAATGAATTATGATTCTTTGAAGCCTTTGCAAGTCAGTCAGGTATCATTAGTCAGTTTCCTTTCAGCTTGCATATATTTTCTTAGTGCTTGTGCAGTTGTGTAAAGTAATTTTTTAATTAGTTTTTTCTGTAATTATTAACTGTATATTGTAGTGACTGCATATTCTATGATTATTTTTCTGCTAAGGGCTTGCAAATATCCAGGAAGTAGAGGCTGGAGTACAGCATATTTTAGCAGACATCTTCGCTAAAGATAAAGATACACTGGATTTTATCAGGAAATTGTAAGTTTCATTCTTACCTTTTTGCTTACATACTGAGATGCAGTCTCCTAGCATGCAGATACAGGACTTTTTCATTATGTGAAAACAGTGTTCCTGTGAGAGGATTTAGGTCCATTCCTGTGTACATTCATTAGCCCTTATGCCTATTTGGCTGTTAGTGCACGAGAGATCTGCTGTGAGCATAGCACGATGCTGTAACTCCCAAAGAACGAAAAGCTCTCTGTGCTCTGTCCTGTGTGTCGCAGATCGCCCTTGCAGTTAGTGACCCATGTGGGAGTTTTCCCTCCTTGCATTTTCTTCAAGCTATAACTTTTCAGGAGTGAATCTGCCTAAGCTCTTGCTCCAATAGCTGACTTGACACCAGTCAGTGTAACTAGCATGCAGTGGTGGTTGATTTTGGCATTGGTAGTCAGTAAGGCAAACAAATATGACTGTTTTTAAAGCAGGACTTACTGATCCTTTAATTGTGTTAGCTGAATATAAGTTTTCCTCCATTACCCAACTTTGTCATGTCTGGGGCATTGGTGTGACAGGGTAATAGTCACCTGTTATTTTATTTTGTCTGCTGTGTGCCATCTGGGATAGAGAAGAGAGTTATCAAAGGACATATGCACCACTTTAGGAGCAGTGTGATAATTTCATTGGAGGGGTTGTTTTGTAAGGGATGTGCTGTCACTATCTGACTGTTGCTTTCATTATTCTGACCACTGGAAGTTCCTTAGTTGAGTAATCAGTGCTTTACAGATGAATCCTGTTAATTGGAAGTGTGTTGTATGTATGATAATCATGAGGAGCATTCTGGAAGCTATCTGTTTGGGATCCCTGATACTCCTAAAAATAATGAAAACTTTTATGGGTGTTAAATACAAAAAGTAAGAAATTAATTTTGAGGCTGGGTAGATTCAAGAGAGATGTTGTATTTCTATGATGTAGATAACTACTGTAATTTTTTTGCAACTTCCCAAAATTTGTTGTGTGAAGTTGAACCCAGAACTGTCCAAACTGAAGTGCAGGTGGTGGCTCTTGAATTTCCATTCCCTTGAGGACGAGGGCTGTAATCAGCTTTTTCTCCTTGAATGTCTTCTCTTGGTATATTACAGTCAGTACACATTATATCACCTCAGCATTAAGCTATGTCATCCAGTTCTGCAGGTAATTAGAGTTAACATAACTTGTAATTGAGCAGGCTCCAAACTTCATTTGTATTTGACCTTTGCAGTAATGACTTGTTACAAGTTTCATGCTAAAATACCTTATAAATATCTGATTTTCTTCTATTCAGATGTCAGCAAAGGTACATTTCCATCCAGTCAACATTGGCAAAAGTGTCATCCAAAAATGGAAATGAAAAAGATATTGATAAATTCCAACTGTACCATGAGTTTTCTTGTAATATAAAGAATATTCAGCATCATCAGGTACAACTTGAAATTTTAATTTTTTTTCTTGGAATTTTAACTGTAATAATTGTTGCTTTCTTTTTGAATTTTGTTGCTTAAAACTAATTCTAAAGATACTTTATTCTTTGCAGTTATCAGAGGTAATAGAGGCTTTCAAATTCTTGAAATCCAGGCATAAGCTCTTAATCTCAGTGTTTTAAGAAACTGAGCAAAGGACTGCTATACAGTACCCCAAAAATGGGTTTGTTTTGCAAGTCATCAGTATTCCCTTCTGTGAAGCATCTTTGGTTATCCTAAGCCCCAAGCTTAGACTTACATAACTAGATAAAGAAGGGAGAGATGAAGCAAACTTGCTAGCTGATGAGAAGAAGCTGATGACTTCATAGCTAGGCTACCTGTTACGGAATTTCAAAGGCTGAAGTGTGATGCACTCAATGCAGCTGTCAAGACTTCTGCATTAATTCCTAACGAATCACCAAGTGAATTGTCTCTTGTTTTGGCCACAATCACCTAGCTTAAAAAAATGCAAACAAAAAACCCAGTGAAAATCCCAAACCCAAAACAAACCATAATATCATACAAAGCAGACCCTCGTAGTTGCTTCTAACAAGAAATGTCCTTTTTCTTTAGAAGGCTCTGATACACTTGTATTTTTTTCTGTGCTTTCTATTTTAAACCAGTGTGCTTTGAATTAATGAAGGATTAATCTATTACAAAAAAAATTCACAACATGGATGGGCTGATTTTTAAGGTGTTTTCCCCCCTTCCAGTACAAAAGCTGTTAGGTGAAAGACTAAATAGTTACTGGTGATTTTTATAGATAGGTCTTGTATAGATGTTTGAAGAGATACCTGTGGTTGTTCTCTTTGTAAAAAGTATGAACATTTACTGTGCTTATATTGGTAATTATTTGGTGTAAAGTTGCTTCTAGAGGGTCTGGAAAAGTTGATAGGGCTATCTGTTGGCTACTGTGGTGACATTGACAAAGACTGGTGGATTCATCAGGAGACTGTTTAATGATGTATGGGTTCTTTTGTGTCCTTTACTGTTGAAGGAATACTCGAGCTCTCAGAGTATTTAGTTTTACATGCGCTCACAGTGGTGAATACCAAGATGTTCACCCAATACATGTTGCATAAGTGTTTCCTGGGATGATGGTATGATTTGCTTCTTGTCCAAGGCATCCATTTTTTTTCACTTCTGCAAAACCGTTGCTTAGCTACAGCAAGGGCTAAAAACTGTATTTCCCAAACCTGGTCAGCACTTTGACTGTGTGGCTGCACTGTTTCTTATCCAGGATGTGTCCTTAGTTTGTCTGTTTGTTAAGATTAACTTGATCTGTTTTGGTTTATTCTTCCCTGTATCTGCTGCTCGCCTGAATACCTCTTTCTTTACCCATTCTGGCTCTTCAGAGAAGTAATAAGCACTGATTTTGCAGCTGGCAGTCCTGTTATCACAGGATGGTTTTGCACACTTAAGTGCTGTCTTTCATCTGTGTATTTCTGCTACTGACTATTCCAATACATTGAATATTTCTGTGCTGTGAATTGTAGAAGTCTGAGTTGCTTGTGCTTCACTGAGGTTTCAAGGCTCAAAGTGTAACAGGGCTCTTCGTACTAGTTGAACGAAAAATGCATTTTATGATTGTTTCTGACCTGTAAAATTTGCAGAGTTCCCTATTTTGTAAATATACTGTAACTTTTCATGTCTGTTTTTTGTTCTTGGGTTCTTTGTTAATTTTTCAGTTTCTGCCTTTCTCTTTTGCATTTTGATAAAGAAATAAGGGGAGAATTTTTTTTTTATCTGCCATTTCTTTAAGCTAAACCCTGATATTGTACTTTTGAAAGTCTTTCTCGTCATCTTCATTTTCTTTTGTTACTTGACTTTATTCCTGTACTGATGCAAATTGCCACTTTTAATGTCTTTTATTTTCTTGGGTTATGACCATTCTTTTTAATACCTAAAAATCTTTATTTTTTCCTTCACCTAAGACTGTGAAGAGGTAGTTCCACTGTGCATTTAAAAACTGGTAAAAATATATTCTTTAAGAGCAGAGCTCAAGATATCTTCAGGGGAAGAAATTCTCTGGTTTGGCTCAAGATTATTAAAAGAAGCTTATACCTGAAAAAGATACAGGAAAGCCTGAAACTCAGTGATTTGTATAACTTACTAATCCCCCAGGACTGCAGGTTAAATAGATGTGTTTGAAGAACACTTGTAAAACTTCCTGCTTTGAGGACCTTCTCTACTTCCATTATGACTGCGCACAGCAAGTGTTCTGAATGCCTTTAGGTAGATGCAAAACTTAGCTTTAAATCACCTCTTTTCAGAGCTACATTTACAGGATTCCATAAAATAATGCACTGAAGCTTGTCATCACCTGAGTATGGAAGTGCTAGTAATCTTGAAGACCTGGGTACAGCCCTAAATCTGCTCTGGATTGGGTGTGAGTGGAGGGGGCATACAGTAGCCTGGCACGTTACCTGGAGGAGAATAAGCTGTGCCGTTATGATTAAAGCACTGGCAGCTGTGAGTGTGCCTTGCAGCCTGTGTGGCCGTGAGTTAAAGTGCTGTGCAGTCAGATGTGCTGCATTTCGGTTCTGCACCTCTGCAGCTGCACACGCTGTATGTCTGGGTTACTTCCTGTTCCACTGTCACTTTGTCTGCTGAGACATGTCATTTTGTCTGAGTCCTGGAGTAATCAGGACTGGCGTGGAGTTGGGTTGTTTGAAAAAGTTAAAATATTAAAACTATCATGAAAAAAACCTTGATTCTAGTCAGCTTTAAAAGCTGACTCCAGATTTTGACATGGTCAGATACCCTGGGGGTGTTTCCAGCTGGAACGTTTTGCTAGCGGGAGGTTCAGTCACAGCTTCTTCCTTTGGCCGCGAGGAGAACCTGACTGGACTCTCTTAGGACATAGCTGAGAAGCAATACCAACACTGTCATAACTAAGGAAAAAAATCTTTCAAGAGTTTATTTGAATTTTTGACTAATTGTAAACAGTTCAGTGTTTGTGTATGCCTTAGGGTTGCTTTCCTGTATTTGGAGATGACTGAAATAGTGGGAGGAAAGGAATTCATGAATAAAGTGTAACATTTGAGGCAAGTACTCTATTTTCAATCTCATACTTTAAAAGGAATTCGAAATTAAAGTGCTTGGTGAAGTATACAGAACTTATTCTGTGAGTCTAAGTCAATATGCAACATAGAAGAGAGCTGTGCAAAATGAAGCATGTTGTATTTTTATGATAAACAGATTAAGGTTTGATTAATCTTGTGACTATATCATGTTGTTGTTCTTGCTGTCTCTGAAAAATGTATGTTTTTTTTTTAACAACCCTTGCCCTGGCTCCATTCCAGTCTTAGATAAAAACAGTCTTTTTCCACAAGTGAAGACTGCCTTGTACCTAGAATAGCCAGATTTTAACCTTCAAAAAACAAGCTAAACAAAAAGACATTTATTGCATTAGAGGGAGAAATTGAGTAATTCCTTTCTTAATTGATTAATTGGATGGATGATAATTTATTGGATGATAATTCTTCTCTGGATGCATCACTTAGAACAGGATGGGCAGATAGTTTAAGAATAAAAAATATAAATAATATTACTGACTGCATTAACAGCTGGTTTAAGTTCTGGTGACTGACACATTCTGCAGATGGAGTGCCAGGAAACAAAATGTGATGCAAATGTTGATCCTACTGACAGCATGCTGAATGATGACATTATAATTCTATCAGATGTATTCTCTGTTATGAGCATCACTTTGATTTCATTTTAACTTGACATTTAACTTTCTCTCTTTTTAAAAAAATAAAATCAGAATAAATGTGAAAGCATTTGATTTGTTAAAATGTGTCTTTCTAATTTCTATGTGAAAACATTTGCTTTGGCAGTCAAGGTACCAGATGCTATAATATTTCACATGCAATCTTTATTATTAGCTTTGTTGTTCAATGATATGTCAGGCCTGGTATGTCACAGGAGCAGTAAGGCTGAGGAATATAAATTGGTACTATGTCCTGGAGTCATTTTAAACCATTGTATTTAACATATGTGACATGTCTGAGTTAGCTAGTGATTGAATTAAAGTTCATGATTGACACAGAATGCTCTGTTGTGACAGTGCTCAGGGCCTGCTACATACAGCAACATGTGTAGTCATACAGGAATGTCATCTTCAAGCAGGTTTCTTTTTTTTTATATTTTTCTACTTTAAAATACTTTGGAAATAAAAATTAAATCTAAAGATGTGGATTTTATTTGGTTCCGAGTATTATTCTGTCTCTGAAATCCACTGGTCAGTGAGTTTTCTTAGTATAAAGGTGAACATTCAGTCTCCATAATGAGATTAGACTCGGAGATATCCACCAGAATCTTCCAGGATCCACCACTTGTATTGTGATCCTGGTTTTAAATGTAGAGTCCCGGTCTTCCATTTAAAATTGAACTCTGGATGCAGGTAGCAAATATGCAACCAAATGGAGCTTTAGATTATGACTGTGCAGTTATGTACACAGGACTCTGTCAGAAATCCATGCATATGCTTTAAGGCTGGAGTGTTACTGTAAAGAGAATGTTTACATCCTTTTCTGCTATTTGTGAACTAGGCATGAATAACTAAATTCATCCTCTTTCAAATTGAGCTGAGTGTCTTTGTATCACAAGTTCTAATTCATAATTAATTTTAAATTTGGATTGATGTTGGGAAGAAAAATGAAATCTGAAGCGTAACTTATTCCCTTTCCGATGTCTATTTCTGATTGCAATCCCTTTCCAATTAATTTCTGGAGTTTTACTTTGGGTTATTAAATAAGATTACTCCACCACCTAAATTCTTGCTGTCTTGCATTATAAGTGTGTTTAAGATTAAACTGGATCCTGAGACTGCAGACTCCCAGAAAAATGTATTATTTGTTATGCCATAGTGTGATTTAATCTGTGTTTAAATGGTGGATGTTATCTGTACATGCTAGTACTTTGGGAACTGATTTACTGTACCACCATCCTGATTTGCTACAGAATGTCAAGCAAGCGCGTACACAAATGTTGATAAGTTTATCTTTTGGATATTTTGTGTGTCATCTGTCTCTGCCATTTATGTTTGCACTCAGATTCTGGCCATTAACCGAGGGGAAAATCTGAAGATCCTGACAGTGAAGGTCAACATTCCTGACGGGGTGAAGAATGAATTCTGTTGGTGGTGTGTCAATGAAAGGTCTGCATGGATACATATTCTTAGAGAAATCCATTTTTTCCATAGACAGCTGCATATTGAAGTGTACCTCATATGTCTTGTTACATTAATAGAACAGATTAAACAAATATTTATTAGATTAGCTGAAATTAGCAAGTGGATAATTCTTATTCTGTATTTCCAACTGCTGTAGCATTATGCTGAAAAGATCATGCCTTGGGCTATATTTCCAAGTTCTGGCACTATTCTTCAAGCAATTGAATTTTTAAAAAACATATGCGAAGGCTGGTGAAATGTGAATATATTTTCAAATTGTAATATGCATCACATCCAGTAGCCTTTACTGAAAGGACTCTGTAGAATCCAATAGAATATACTTCAAACTTTGAAAAATAGCTTCATATACCCAGCTGCAATGATTAAATAGGGCTGTCTTGGATTTTAGATCTGTGAAGTACATAACTTCAAGTTTCACAAATGTAAGGAATTACATGTTTTAAGAGAACTTGATGGATTTAACAGGCAAACCTAAACGTGACTGCCTTCAATGCATAATTCTCACATATTGTGTGAACCATCTCTTGCATTTTGAACTCTGTTTAAGTTAGAAAACTGGACTCTAAAGACAGGATTCTTTTATTTCTTACTGATTTGTTCTTATAAATTGTCTGGGTTTTTTAAGCCTGTAGTGGGATGTTTAATGTTGCATGATTTTGAAGGTCTTTTGCAAAAGTTTAGGTTGAAAATTTGGGGTTTTGTATAATATCTCTGTCAGTTTTTCCTTGGAAACTGTGCCTCAATGTCCTCTGTTGGAGAATATTGTGATCCAAACAATGCATCTTCTTTGCATGCATAAAAGACCGGTTTCTCTTTCTCAGCAGTTCAAGATATTGGGCATTGTTCTGATGGTGTCTTAGAAACTCCTCCCTTTGCATCCTAAAATTGAATAACCAAAAGAAGGGAAAAAATAGGAAGAAATGCACCTTTTAACGTATAAAACTGAATACTGTGATACTGCTTTAGTATGTATTTCTTTTTCACAAGTCCAAAAACTGGATGTGGTAAAAATGTTCCTATTCACTTTAGAAATTTAATAGGGCTGTTTCCCTCTGAAAGGGAAGAACAGGGCTATGAAAGTATTAAAATATTTTTTGGCTCAATACTATTACTCTTAGATCATATTATATTAACTTTTTTTTTCCAGGAAAGTATTCATAAATACACCTGTTTCTTTCTAGTTTTAGTACCTGTGACAGAATTTCTGTCCTCCTCTCAGTATGTATATTCAGTAGGCAGAACATAGCTGTCAGTCTTGCTTTTACTGCATCTGTGTCAGAATTTGGAAGCACTGTGGACCACAGATAATGGAACAGCTTGTCACTGCTACACAAATAAAAGTGGGATGTAAATTGAGATATTTTTGGTTGATTACACTTTTGTGAGTCATCCAGCGATAAGAAGAATAGTGACCTTGGAAATTTAACTACTTATTAATACTTAGCACTCATGAGGGTATATATGCTTATGGCTTTTTACTATTTAAGGATGCTTCACCATTAGAAAACTTCTGAAGGGATGATCTTAGTACATCTTTGTGCATTAGCATCTAGGACAGCTTCTGATCCTCCTTGTTAGATTGACAACTGTGTTACCAAACTGACAAATAGTAAATATGTGCTCTGTCCTGCAAGCTTTGAAATTATTGTCCTAGGGTGGAATTTGCATTATTTTCATTGCATTGATTTGCTGGTTAGAGCAGAAGGTTAGTAACTTTTATTTGAGTCAATGGTTTCAAAACTTCGTAAAGGTATTAGCTAATTTGCTGGAGATCACACACACAATCAGTTGCAGAACCAAAATTGCCACCTTGCTGCAGAGTTTGGCCAGTACTTTAGCCACAAAACAGTATCGTCTACTGCCTATGGAATTAGTAGCAAATGTTCTGAGCTTTTTGTGGTGTTCCGAGACAAATATTTTAGCATTAAATGCCCCTGCAATACAAAATGAGTTTGGAGGACTAGAGTTCCTTATTGCATTGTGCTCCATGTAGATGCTGTCTGAGAATATCGTAATTTTTTTTGCGAGTTCAGAATGTTTATTAGCTTGTCTAAGCATCCATTTCCTTTAAATTCAGGTATGTGTAGAGCACTCAGGAATATCCTTATGCCTGTCTCTATGGGTTGTATTTTTCCCCAGGAAATGGCATTTCTGTGGTTTGACAGTAAACCTAATTCCATTAACACTACAACTCTGCTGGTCCCAAAGACTTGGTTGTGAAATTGAACACAGAATAATGATCATTGAGAGAGCCAGAGAGGGGCTGTTTAGCTGGCTTTGAGTGTAAAAACAACATGGAGTTGTTCCTTGGCATGGGGTGAGATTTTGTTCCAAAGTGAGATTCCAGCCTTGAAAATGAAGCTTGATGTTCAATAATATTTTTTCAGTTTCCAGTGAGAGTTCTCAGATCCTGTGTAGAGCTGATGGTACAGGCCTGAAAAGCTTGCTTTGTCTGTGGTTACTAACTTGGTCGATGTTTTGTATAAAGTCTTGGAGGAATGCAAAGCTCTGCTGTTTCTCGTTCAGGTCTAAAAGCCTAGCTGGGCTCTTCCTGGAACAGTTGTTAATCAGTACTGGTGGCTTTTAACATGGGTTCTGTTAATTTTGTTGGTGGGTAGTTTCACCCTCTGATGTATCAACTGTGTCTAAGCCATTTATGTTTGTTGTGGTCCCTGTTGTGAGCACTTGCACGTGGAGAGCTGATGATCAGAGTAAGATGATATTACTTATATGGAGCTTTTTAAAAATTTGTCTTCAAAAGTTAGATCTTGATTAAATAATCAAGAAAAGGCCATTCTTAGAGGGAGGTTTAACTAGGCTGTGATGCTCTTTAAAAATACACACACATAATTTTGCATTGCTTTTTGCAGAAAAGTGGATTTTTCTCTTCTCTCATAAAGTATTGAAATTATTAAACTGCAGTATTTGCTATGACTGAACTTGCTGTTTGAATGTTTTCTCATTTGTAGTAGTTTCTAACAGAATGTTGCCTAAATTTTACATATATATAGGCAGGTAATAAAAATATCTGCTGTGATAGCCTATTTACCGAGGAAAGGTTTGCTAACTGCCTTTAATGGATGGAAGGGAGGGGTAACAATTGCCAGGTTTCCAAATTCATCCTTATTTGTGCTGAGGATGTTTTCTGGGGGATTGTAGTCATACTTGCCACCTGTAAAAACCTCATGTTTCTAGAATGTAGTGGCAGTAAGAGGGTTTAAAGCCTTTGCCAGTTTTATATAGGTGTGGAAAGAGTCTCTGGTTACAAATAAGTATAATAGAACTATTTGCAAAAACTGTTAGCAAAGTGATGAGGTCATGTGGCTAAGCACTGAATTACAACCCTGAATGTTGTAAAACTAAATGGTGAGCTTAATTCTGCAGGGTTGACTCGATCACACATTTCTCAACTATTATATGTACAGACACTTAGAAAAGGTGTTTCAGGAAATTGCAGATCCCCTTAGACAACTGAAAAGCTGTCTGGGTAGGAGCAATGTAGAAATCTCAGTATTTATGAGTGGCTGCAAGTAAACAAGGTCAAAAGTAAAATTCTGTTTTTGCCTGCACCTGGACACATGTAATGACCATAATTCTACCATGTTGCATTTAAAAATACCAAACCAACCAAACAATAAACTTTAAAAAACTTACCCAGACGTGTTAAAAAATATGCATGTATCTCCCATTACAGTTTGGGACCCAGGCATGTTAAATAATACAGTAAGTGAAGAAAATTCTTAAGTTTTATCAATATTTTTAAAAAATATTAAAAATCAGGCAGAGTATAGTATATCTAGTTTCTTCTCCTCAATCTCAATCTCTTCTCATAGGGTGGACAGTCTCAGCAAGTCAGTTCTGCACATTCAAGGACTCACACATACACACACCCCAACCCACATTCCCCCACCCCCTTCTTCATGGAACTTTGCCCACAACAAAAAGATCAATTGATGGAATATCTGAGAAGCTTTGAGGCTGAGGTGTATTTTACAGGAAAATTTGAAGTAAATGTCATTATAGTTATGACCACTGCATACTCTCCCTAGAAAAGAGTTCAAGGCTGCAAAGAGTTTGGTTTAGAAAAAGTTGGGAAACAGTCTTGTGTTTGTTTGGTATTGTTTATTTAATTTTCTCTTTTCCTATATTTTTATTTACACCTCAAATATATTAGTAACAGGTAAAAGAGAAAGAGTTTGCAGGTTTTTTGGCTTTTGTGGTTTAAGAATTGCTGCAAAATTAGTAAGATTTCATTTAGAAGTTGAATAGAGATACTCAAGGCATTCAAAATGAGATTTGAATTGGGTTTCGATAATTGGCGCTAGTTTAGCTCCTTAATCTCCGTCTGGGCATAGTTGCCTTGTATCGATAGTTCTGCAGTGGCACAGAGGGTGTTTAGTGCATTGAGGAATAGAAAACAATGCAACCCCAAAGGTAGCATGGAACCAAGTTCTTTGTTCAGTTGTAATAAACTCTGACTTCTCAAAGTGAAGAATGATTTTTTTATTTTCCTTAAAACATAAACCATGATTGTGTTCTAGTACCTGAGAAGAGGAAAGCCTGTCCCTTGTGTGATAATAAAACTATGAGCAACTTCTCATTCTATTCACATTTGACTCATGATTTAGTTGCCTCATTATTGTAGTAATTCTGCAGTTTATAGGATTTAACAATGTAGAAGCCTTTTTGGAAAATTCCTTTTTATCTAGGTGCTTGCATACATTCTTATAATATTTCTTTTATTTTTCTTTGAATCTTTTGCAGATGGAGACCTAAACAATTTTTAAAACCAGAATTTATGAGGATACTACGGAGCTCAGTAGAGGATGCGTATAAACGCCTTATATATCCTCTTCTCTGCAGGGAATTCAGGTAAGCCTGGAATAAATCTGTATTTTCCTATTAATGATTTTTTTAACAATTCCCTTCACAGTATTTTGTTAGAATATCTTTTATCTATTTGAAAATAGCAGCATATTTCTAATCCTCTGTACTTATGGAAAAAATTAACTACGTACTCTTGGTTCTATAGATTTAATTTCTGACCCTATCCAGTTTAGGCTACAGTAGAGAAATGATCTTTTTGTGACAACATTTTACATGTTTACATGGTAGATACTTGCACATTTATCTAATAAAGTACAATTTAGATCTATATTATCATAATAGTTTTATCTTTATTCTTGAAATAGCATAAACCTTGTTGCCACTGAATTTTCCCTGCATCTCTTCATGTCCCAGCAATGGTACTGTCAGTGACATTTTTCTGACTCACTCTCTTTTACCTGTCTAATAGAACTCAGCAAAGTATTGTTAGGGTTGGAAACACCCCTCGTGTTTGCCAGCTGCATTTGGGGGCAAACTAATTAGTCATAGTGTTAGTCTGCTACTATTTTGTGAGTATTGTGATGTCTCTAGAGAAGTCAGTTAAACTAAATTTCTGGTGATACTGTAGTAATGATGTCATTTGATGTGATGTCACTTGTTAAGATCTGTAATATTGTTCTAAATTTAAAGGAGATTTTAAACTTGGTATCAAGTTAACCTGAATTAAATAGGATATTTTATGGTGTAGTATAGGAGTTTACCACAAAATGGAAATTATTTAAAATGTTAATTAAAAGCATTATAATAATTTCTAATAGCTAAGAGTACTTGTGGTGTGATTCTTCTCTTCAATACAAGAGAAGCTCCTCTGAACATAACATGTTTCATTCTGGGGAGGCTATTTGGTATGTAACCTGAATGTTAATGCCTTTTTTCAAGTAGTTCAAAATGATGTTTTTCAGAGACCCTGTTTCTTGGGCCAGAAATGTTGATATGAGTTGTATCAAAATGACATGCTATCCAGAACCTAAAATCAGCAATCATGTTGTGAAATGTAGTTCTTCTGTACTCTCCTGGGTGTGGTCTTGTGGTCCAGCTAGAGTTGCTTTCCTGACGCTTTCTTTCATGAATGTCATTGCATGAATGGTCTGTGTTCTACCCCTCTGAAAAGAGCTCAAGTTTTCAACTGCAAATACTTCCAGTGGCTTTTAGGCTTCTTCACTACAGTATGTTGTATCTTCTCGTTGCTTAGCAAACAAGATTGCTTCACCTCTTTTAATTAGTGAACCTGTTTTTTTTGGTTCTGAGAATTTCACAGATTTCTTGAAATGCAGAGTTCACTTACTGTTTTGTGACCTCAATACATCTAGCTACTCTAGGGGATGCACTGTGTCTGTTGTGACCAAAATGGTGAACATCTCATGGTGGAGAGTTCACTTGTTGGCTTCTGTCACATGGGAGTGAAAATAGTTGTCATTCCTAGCTATCTCTACAATCAAACTCTTTTAAAATAAAGAAAAGAGACCTATATGTTAGTGGGGTTTCGTTTTAAGGGAGCTAAGCAAACTGACATGGGGGTGCTCCAAGGCTCTTTTATTGTGTTTTTGTTCTATGGTTTGTACCACAGGACTGTTATGGCCTGTGTTGTGGGCAACATTTTGAGGACTGCTGCAGCAGTAGGTTGCTGAAGGTTTTCTGTTCTCTTAATCAAAAGGAAAAAGCTTCCTTCCCCACTACTTATTAGATGTAGCTCACAAGTAATGAGAAGAATATGAAACCTGTTCCTGAGTGGATATCTACTTAGGTTTTACTCTTTGTGATAATGTTGCATGATTGGGGGTGTTGGGATAGGGAAAGCTGAAGCATTTCCTACAGAGAGGAACTTAAAGCACCTGACAGTATTTCTGGTCTCTGACCACTTTAACCCTTATCCTTCTTCTGTTTTCTTTCCGGACACACCATGAGCTGGTTTTTAGGACTCTTGCAAAGGGCTGCTAAAGTATTCAATATCTCCTTTTAGCATTAATATTTCCAACCCACCTCCTGCTGTTCTTTTTTCTTTTTATTATCATTAAATGTTGGAACAGAAAGTTTCCAAGAGTGCATTGAAATTGCTGGTGCTTCTAGTGATCAGAAGAAGAATGAAACTTGCCAGCAAGATGATTACCTTATTTATTGTTTAATTTCCTTTCTTCCATTCTGTCAGATATCATTTCTTGTATCTGGTATAATAATATCCAGTGTTGCTTTTGGCTCTTTGAAACACATTTTATCTTGTTGCAGTACTGCATGGAATGATTCCATCAGAGTTTCATGAAAGTGATGTGGTATGAGCATATTTTTGATGGATAATCCTTCCATAATTTTCCACGCTTTCTTGCAGAGAGTGCTTTCTCTCCTCTGTCTTCAGGGACACAAACATTTCTCTGTATATCTTGTTTCACACCTGAAGCTAGTTTGCAGATATTTTTCCACAGAAATGATTGCATCGCAGACTGTACATTGAAGTAGGGAATTTTAAATCTCAATTTAAAAACTAAATCTTATAACATTGAATATGGAAACTAGTAGGTCATTATTAGGATATTTGCTTTTATTACAGTACACCTGTTGGTGATATACAGTCGTAGTGCTTTCTAGATTTCAAGGGAGGGGCTTGGAGTCCTGACTTGATTGCTATTTTTTAATAAATTAGGAACAAAAGAATTTGGAAGTTTATTTGTTTGGGGTTTGGTTTTTTTTCCGAAATAGTAATTTTCATTGTGTTTAGAGAGGAGGACTGCTCTCTGCCTTTTATCTCTGCCATGTATCTCTGCCATATTAATGAGAATTGTTTTATATTGGGAAAGTGTGAAGCTGGACATCTTGCCATTTGGATGAAGCAGTAATACACTGAAAAAGAGAAAGATATTAGATTGTTTTAGGTAGCTTGATGGGGTTTTTTTCTTTCTTTTTGTTTTTTTTCCAATGGATCAAGTGATTATACGAAGCTTGACATTAAGGGCCACTGCTTCTGACAGCAGGTCGTGTAATTGATACAAGTGTTGAATGAGGGACAGTTAGAAAAGAGATGTCTATATTTGAAATTTAAAAATACAGGATATTATGTAATAGAACAGACATTCCCCCTACGCACCTGGCAATTTCGATAACATTTCCTGTTACTGTAGAAGTTTCTATATGTCCATGCCAATTTTAAACATGATTTCCATAAGACTGACATAACTCATAGCATGTGTTTAGGGGCAATTTTAATTCCTGCATGAGTCTCCCTTTGTAGATGGACTGATAGGAATTTTCATTGTGGGAGGACTTGGCCTTGTGGGCAGCTGGGACACTGTATCTTTGGGATAGATGGAAAGATGGAACTTGGCCTGCCCTTATACAAAGCCTTTGGTCCAAGGGCATTCCCTTCTCTTGTTTACAAGCCACTTTTTACCTTCATTTGCCTGCATGGGTGACTGGTTGATTCTCTGTTGTGGGTATATATAGAAGATCCATACCTTTGTGAGGCTTAGGTATTTGCTTTTGTTTTCTCTGGTTTCTCATAAGTGGCATCTGATTGTTCTGTCTCTGGACTTTCCCTGAAAGAAGCTTGTTCTGTGGTTTGGGTTATTTTTGTCTATTTAAAAAAAAAAAAAACTGGAGAAGGGAAAAATGGGAGAAGGATACTCCAAGAGTGAATGATCTGGAAATGAAATGGCAACTGAAATTCATTGGAATGAGTGTAAAATGATACTTGCAAGGGAAAGTAGTTATCTTTTTACAAATAAAACTGTTAGCTCTGAGCTATCTTGCCACAGGGGAGATGCTTTGGCACTGTGGAAGGTAGCTCCACATAAATGTTAAGTGCTCAGAATATAAGATTATTTAGTTAAGGAATGAAGACAAAGAGTCATTGATGTATTTGGCCTGTATTTGAAATATTGTTGTCCATTTTGGCCCACTCACATGGGGAGGGAGGGAAGAAGTAGGAAAACAAGTCCCTGGAACTGGAAAAGGCCCAGTGAAGGGGAATGAGGTAAGAAATAATTTCTTTGGAAAGAAAAAAATGACTACACTATGACTTCAACTCGGAAAAGGGAGGACTTAGTGATAAACAGTGTGTGAATAGTGGTACAAGGTTTCTAGGGATAAATTTTTATTCCCCTCCAGTATAAGGCTATGGAGAACATAATAAAAAGAATCTGTTTCCAGCTGAAAGGTGGCAGCTATTTACAGTTTGTGATGGACCTGCAAAACTCACTGCCAACAGACTACGTGGATGGAAGAAATATGTGTGGCTTCAGGAAGAGATTGGATAGTTGAGCAAGAGATCTATTATGAGCTACTAAAGAGACAAATCATGTCAAGCTCAGGAAATACTCTGGAAGTAGTTGGAGGCTAGGATAAGTTTATGGGACAGATATGCTAGTGCTGCTCTATCAGCTCCTTAGGCAGCTGCTTGTAGCCAAACTTGGAGACAGAATACTGGGATAGAGGGACAGCTTAGCTTACCTGAACTACTGCAGCCATTCACACCTTTGGTGGCAATATACAGTGTCTGCTCTTTGCAGAGGGGACATTTGAACTTCTAAGGAGTCTTGTAATGCATGTATGCCCTTCACCATCACAGTTTAAATTGTGTCTGTGGTAATTTGATACCCCTGATACAGAAACAAAGAGCACGTGGGTAGAAGGGAGCCTTTTGCTGTTGCACACTTCCTTAGGAAATGCTCAATCAGTAATGTGTGAAAGGGGATCTAGACCTCTCTCTGAACTTTACAAATGAGAGCCAATGAGGACTTCTTAGTTCTTTCTGTACCACTGTGGGATGAGACAGGGCTGACCTGGTTGTTTGGTTGGATCCTGGGCAAGTTCAAGTCAGGCTGTTAAGTTCTTCCACATCTGAAAACTGCTCAGATCAGCTTCATATTCCATCATGTCAAATACCTCTAATTTATGAGGGTTGTCTTTGATCTATTTGTAGCCTGCTTGTGCCATGCATTGATTGACCTAAACAACTTGAGCAATTTTCCCTTTCCCATTCTTACAGGGTTGGTTAACTGTAAGGCAGGGTTTTTCCGTTCTGTAGAAATAAACCCAGATATTACTTTTTCTTTCAGTAAGAGGTAAAAAGAAAAGTACAACAAGGACACTGGCTACCTTTAAATTAAGGCTTTATTGTATTGCTTTTGACTCCCTAGTTATTGATGACTTGCATCTGCAAATGATAATAATGAAAAGAAGAACAAATCAGTGAGGTGATGAATATTTTTGTTCCCATTACCTTTTCAGTTTTGTTTTTTAATATAAAGTGCCATACCATGACAAAAATACTTGTCAGTCAGTCACTGTCTTGGTGGCCACGTCTGACAAGTAAGACATCATGCATCTTGTACATTTTCACTCAACAAGAGTGATTTGTTTCTTGTGACACTCTGCAGTAAGTGTTCATGCTTCAAGTCATCAAAGTCAATCCTTGCTGCACTGCCTCACTTCTTTCTTTTGAAGAACATAGCTTGGAAAAGAAAGGGAACACTGTGGCCCCATCAGCTTTCCAGTTTGGTTCTAAGGAAGCAGAATACCCTCCTAGCAAAAGCTCAAGTCTTCACGCTTCTGTGATGACTGTTAAATCAAGTAATCCGAAGACAAAATTAAATTAAATGGCTTATGAGTATGTTAGCAATTAATTGGAGGGACCCTTCCAGTTTCTCTCTAGTACCTCTCAGTGTAAACCATCATCCTTTTTTTGCTGGATAGTGATTTTTCTCTAGAACTGTGAAATTTTGAGGAATTCAATCCATGCCACTTTCAAATCCATTTTTCTTTACAATTAGGTATCATATTTGAAAGGAAGCTGTTCTTTGCTCAAAATTGAGTTGATGTTTGAATGTTAGTTGGTGGGTGTACATTCTTACAAGTGTTTCTCTTGTACTTTTTATATTGGCTGACTTTCTTAGAACAAGAATGAGATATGTAGCTGATCCTTTCTTTAAAAGGTGCCAACAACTTGAAGTGTAACATTTAATTAAAGATGATGGAAATATGAGTGGAAAAAGCCTTCCAACTTTGAAACAATTGAGTGTATTTGAAAGCTAATTGAAAAAAAAATTGGGCTTTTTTTTCTTCCATCCCTCTAAGATCAAAGTTGACATCTGATGCAGAGAAAGAGTCTGTGATGATGTTTGGGAGAAATCTCCGTCAGCTGCTTCTGACCAGCCCTGTGAGAGGCCGTACTTTGATGGGAGTAGATCCTGGCTACAAACATGGCTGCAAGTTGGCAATTATTTCACCAACCAGTAAGTTTCAATTCCAAACATTTTTGAAAGGACTGATAAAAATATATTCATTTATCATAAAGATAGTTTCAAAACCTACTTTTTTATCAAATTGATTTTTTTTTGGTGAAGCTTTTAGTGTTTTCCACACATCCTGTCATGTAAATTCCTTTCTTCAGCTAGCTTAAGGTTAAGTTTCTGGCACCTGGATTCCAGTGACTTCTTTGGTGTTATTGCTCCTCTCTTAAACAGAATTTAAAATGCCTTCTGCCTTCCTGAATACGGGTTCAAATAATTGTGCCCTTCAGTAGTCAGCAAAAAGAACACCTGGCATTTTTATTGTTTAACAAAGAATTTGAATTTAAATACTTTCTATAATATTGCTTTTTTCATGACTAGTGTCTTGGATATCTGGACACTTTATCAGCCCTTTTTGTTTAGTAGAATGTGTATTAATGTGAGAAGTCAGAAACACTGTTTTTGCAAAACTTCTTAGTTCAAATATAGAACAGATTCTTTCCACTTCATCCTAGTCTATTCAGGGGATACACACCTCTTTAGACCCATGCAAAAACTATTTGTTTTCCTTTTATTTTGTTACTGCTTTTTGCCTGAGAATATATCCACCACCCCAGGTGAGTGTAAGGAAATACGTGTTCTTGAAACTTTAGAAGGCAATAAAGGTGAGGTAAATGATTGTGAGCTTTCATTGCACCATTAGCTATCAGTACCAGTTAATACAGTTCTTTCGAAATGTGATACATGAGATGATGACAAGAGCTAGCACTAGAATTCTAGAACTGTACTGTGAGTCCTTAGACTTCCTAATTTTCATCACTCTTTACTGGATCTGTAAATTGTGTTACACTATAATAATAGAACAATAAATCTTTTGTAGTAAATTGCTCTTTTTTTCTGTGGTAATATATTATATTTGCCAACAGGTTTAGATGCTCATTACTTGTTATGTAAATAGGTCTGCAGGGAACTAGAAAATGTATTAACTTGTTTTGCTTTGCCAGCCAAAGCATTCTTGTCCTATGCCCACCATACATACCTTCTAATTGACTACAAAAATCAAAGGGAAAGATAGCTTATTAAGAAGCTTTCTTTGTGAATCATCAAATCAACTTCAGTAGTTCTGCAGGATATAACTTTTGGACCTTTGTGGGTTTAATCAAATGGTTTTGCCTTTTGTTCTAGGTCAGATACTCCATACTGATGTTGTTTATTTGCATTCTGGTCAAGGATTTCGTGAAGCTGAGAAGATAAAAAGGCTTCTGCTACAGCACAGGTATGCTAAGGAAATTTAGATTTATTGCTCTTTCTTTACCAAACAAAATGAAAATCTTCACTATAGAAATACTTTATTTTGAGAGCAATAAGAGTGCTACTGATTTAACTGCAGGTTTTTTTGTTTTTTAAATCTAGTTTAGAGCTTGCTTTTTCTTTTGGTCTGTGTTCATGCTTTTACACTACATGTATGTTAGAAGCACATGAAATCAAGCCATGGCTATGAGTAAGGCTGCATGCTGTGAATGTATCCCCTCTGTCAATCCATTTATTTTTAGGAATAGAAATTAGCATTCAGCTAAGACATAATTTTAGCCTTATTCTTCCTCTCCCCACAAATCCCAAACCACTCATTGATCTTTCCATGTTCCAAAGGCCACATTAGGTTTTGGTAGAGTTTTGTTAAACAAAGGAAATCCTGCACAGATAGATCTCCAGATGGAATTGCAAACAGGGGCAGCATGATTGAAAGTTTGTGTCCAATTATGTCAATGGACAGACATCTGGTCTACCAAGTCAGCTGCTGAACTGCTACAGCATACAGTCCAGTTTGTCTCTAAGCATTGGATTGGCTTTAAATAAGGAGATTTGGTGACTGACTGGCTGTGATGTGGGCTGTCAGAGGGAATGACCTTGCAAGCTTTTGGAAACTATGATATTCTCATTAAGGAATTAAGATTCTGATTGCTTTGGCTTCTGCTCTTTTTCATGACTCATACCAGATGAGGGAAGTACGAGGTGAAAGTGTTTAAGGACTGTAAATAACATTCCATTTATTAATATGAAGTATCATTTTTTTATTTTCTGCTTATATTACCACTGTACAGTTCCATTACAAATGAGTGAAAATTTTGACTCGTCTCATGAACTGTCACATTGAAAGCCTGCTAAACACGATGCGATGCTACCAGGAATATGTTCTCATTATGTCTGGCTCTTGTGTTATCTAAAATCAGATGTACTGGTCATTGTTGGGGATTGAATGCTATGCATGAAAAAGTATAAAAGAATATTTAAGAATAATTGGATTTTTTTAACCCACACAAAGCTGCAGCACTGTTGTGATTGGCAATGGCACAGCCTGCAGAGAAACAGAAGCTTACTTTGCTGACTTAATTATGAAGAAATACTTTGCACCACTGGATGTTGTTTACTGGTAAGATCCCTTTGCTGGGATATTCATCTGTTCAACAGATTTTAATTTAACAGGTAGTTTTAGATGAAATTTTTTTAAAGTGTTTCTCTTTTCTGCCTTGTCTGTATTTGAGTCAAGCTTGAACCCAATGTTCTCGCCAAAGAAAAATGGCTGTAGCTCTTTGAAGCATGAAAGTAGTTGTTCTGAGTCAGTAAGAGAGACTCGCTGAAGCATTTTGTTTTTTCTTCCGTAGGCTCACTCTGTTGCTATTATCATTGTAACAAAGTATGCAAGAATAGCAACGCTAACAGCTAAGGACCTCTTTGGCATTGTGTATTTATTTCTTGATAAATGAGGTTTAACTGCATGTGATAAAGCTTCTGTTGTCTGACTACAGTATGGAATGCTTGCTAATCCTATGGGAATTAAATGGTCTGGAAATAAATATTGTGTTAATACCTAGTGGAGAGTAGTGAAGATATTTATGCTTTTCAGACTTCAAATTTTATCCATTACTTTGTTGAATTTTAGCTAAAGTATTCTTCTGTTGTTTTGGATGGAAACTGTATTATATCACTTTGTTTTCTACCATGACTGTTTTTTTTTTTTAAATTCACCTTTGTTTTTTTATAGAGCATTTTGTGTTATTTATCTTGGATTATCTTTTGTGCTGACATTTAGCAGCAGTATTTAGTTTTCACTGTCTTAGCATACTGAAATAAGTTTTCTATGTTTTTGAAAAGATTATGGCCTTTCACTGTTCAAACTACTGTATACATTTAAAAGTACCTTTTCATTAATTAGGACATGATCTTACAAATATGTTATAGATATCTTACAGTTATGTATATCTTAGCAAATATGTTATTCCTACTAACTTATGATATAATTGCACTTGTTCTTTGTTTCTGAGATTCCTAAGTAAATTTGCACCAGATTGCATTCTTAAATCACTCGTTTATTCCGGGAGATGTAGTAAAGGTTTTCTAATTGTAATTGTTTCCAAAAGGAAGAGGCTATTCAAGCTTCTGAAAAATTAGGCATCCTCTTTACTGAATCCAACGTGAAAACACTGGAGGTTTAACAACTGTAGGGGGTGCAAAACATTTCATACTGTGTGGGTTTTGGCAAATGCTAATTTCACTGCTGCTCACTTCATGTAGCTTAAAAATTCATTATGCTGCTATAAGCACTTTGTCTGAAATGGTGATTTTGTTAATTTATTGATCATATACTAGTTTACGCAGAAGAATTTGTTTATGTAATACTGTGATTGTTGTTTTCTCACTGTTTATGTCTTTTTATTTAATATTTTCTCTGTTTACAGTTCAAGATGACAAAATTTTCAAAATAGTAGTTAAACTACCAAGTTCTTGGAACTGATAAAAGGTCTTGTGTAATAGGAATGAGTATAAATGCTGTAAGGCAGAAGTGAGGATAATAAGTTGGTTGCATTCTCTAGTAGTGACTGACAATTTTTTTAACCTTTCACTTTTTTGAAAACTTGTGATATTTGTAGCAAAAATTTATAAATGCAGTTGTTTAACTTGCCACATTCATTCCTGAAAATTAGCATAATCAAAAACATTTTTCTTAACTTATATATTTGTTGTTAATGGTTTTCCTGTGCTGTGCTTATATCACAAAGACTTAGTCCATACTTCAGAATTTGTGTGCAGAGTCCTGAGGTTCTGTGTTAAAGCAAAATGAGGGGTTTTTTTGTACATCATGCTGTAGGTGACATCTGGGGCTCTTGAACTTTGTATCCTGCTCTGTGTGAATTTATGTATGTGGGTTTGCAAACAGGCTGGATTTGCAGTCCTTGTCTCTCTACATTTTGTCAGTCTGTACTCAGATTTT
The DNA here is from genome assembly GCA_013400915.1 of Pardalotus punctatus. Taxonomy (NCBI): domain Eukaryota; kingdom Metazoa; phylum Chordata; class Aves; order Passeriformes; family Pardalotidae; genus Pardalotus; species Pardalotus punctatus. Next base: position 789,013 of record VZTX01004044.1, on the reverse strand, counting down.
TTTGTGAAGATCAGGGTCCCCATATATCCCTTTCTGATAAGTTAGTTTCATGTGCATCTTGTTGCTTTATCCAGTGTTGGGTTTCCAAGCCATGCTGCTGAATCCTGCAAGGTAGCTACTTTTTCTGTTCTAGCTCCAGAAAACATTTATCTCCTTGGTGTTTTTTAGTAACAGAAAGGAACAATGAGTCCAGACATCGAACCCCCACTTCTTATAATCCAGTGAAATGCCTGGAATTTATGTCAGTCTGCGTTAAAAAATGTGATACCATCTAAATGAGGAACAATTAGTATAGTGATACTGTTTGAGGAATAGGTGACAGTAGGTGTACATTGTGAGAACTGCTATACCTTTTGAGGGGAACTATGAAAGGTGACTTGGAAGAACATGCTCTGCTGATCCTCTTTTTTTTTAAATAATAAAGTCCTCCAGAGTGTGTGCTTTCAGATCGCAAACATCTTTTCTGCTTCCTCATACCAAGTCTTTGATTATGTTGTTTTCGCATGATAGGCAAAAATATGAGGACTTTGTTTATACATAGACTGAACACAGATCTCTCATCAGTTCTGTGGAAACCTGTGATATGCTTTTGGATGAAGTTATCTTTATAAATTGTTTTTCAGTTAAAATCTATAAGAAGTAATTCCAGCCACCGTTGGAGCAGTTAGTTCTTAAAGAAGGTCTGTTTCAGTGGGTTACAGTTGTAAATAAAGAATGGATCTACTAATCAATATAGTGTTTGAACTGTGGGAGAAACAAAACCAAAAAAAACCCCAAACAAAAAACAACCTAGAACCCCTAGAACAGAATAAAAATTGTCCCGTACTTTAACAGAATGAGTCAGTGGCATCTAACATGATGCCATTTCCCAAGCCTTCAGCTTCTCACAGGTATGCACTGAGCTGCATGAAGATGGAAATCCTTGCCCAGCAAAACAGAGCTCAGCTCATTGGTCTGTACAAGTTTTAGAGAATTACTAATTGTATTTGTGTTGAAAATCTTTTTCCTTAAACGAGTCCAAATGTAAAGGGGCTTTGCAGATGAGGCTGGGTTGTTTTATGGTGCTTTAAAACCAAAATCCCACTCAACATAAGGTGTTGTTCAGAAAGGTGGCTGATGGGGAGGTACTACACACTTTGACTTCCTTGGCAAATATTAGCAGTGGAGAATAGGATCAGGAATGATTATAAAAAAAATAAAAACCTGTTCATACTTTTGTGTCCAGCTCATCATATAGAAGTTGGAATCATGCATTTCCAGGGAAATGAGACAATAATACAGTATGTAATTTCAGAACATGTGTGCAATTGGTGCACACACAAATAATAAAGGTTAAAGATAATATATGAAAAACAAGTAATTAAAATAAAAGATACATAGCACTGGTGAATACAAACTGCTTAGAGCTTTACTAAACTTTTACAAAGTGAAGATAAATCAGTAAAGACAGTAGTAGGAAATGAGACACATGGCATGATTTTTCATGTGGCTTTAAAACCTGGCTTTAAAAGTCTGGACTCAGCTTGACAGTTTTTGATTTAAAGCAAATATTTTTCACTATTTTTGTAACTAACGTGCTTTCAGATAGCTATATCCAACCTAAATAACTACAGGACTCTTTTTTTTTTTTTTTTTAAAATGTAGTTTCCCTTTTAGAGCTATGTTTATTGTCTTAGATTAGGACTGGACTAGAGCCAGGGACAGTCATATCTAGTCTTTGGGTTTTTTGTTACAAATCAGTTTTTGTTACAAGGTTCAATAAATATTCTTGATTATTTATGTTAGTTCTATTGTGACTTCGTGCCAAAGAAACATTGTATTATAACCAAAACAGATGTTCTAGTTTAGACAAGTGTATTTGTTTTAACAGGACCAGAAATGTAAATGAAACAACATTGTGTTCAGCATTAACATGGCAGATGATTAACTTTTAGGATTTCATTGGCCTTTTTGGATTAAACGAAAATCTTGAAAAAATATTTCAGGAATCTGTTTTTCTTTGATTGCTGTCAGTTTGAGGCATCTTGGAAATGAAAGCTATCTAAATGACAGGTGAACTGTGCTAGAGCAGGATAAAACGAACAGCTCAATCTTTGTATTTGGCAAAATCAAATCACAATTTTTCTTTCAGCCTCAATGGTTTCGTTGTCACAATACAAGCATTCTTACTGGTCTGACTCTTCTTATGTGCTTGCTACATTAATGCACACTCAGAATAAAGTATTTCAGTTTGTATTTAAAAGAAAGTTTGATAAGTGTCAGGAATTGTTAATCATTTTCAACATGCAGTATAGAATGCAGCCAGGCAAGTGTGTTTTTTGTTGTTTAGATGGGTTGGTTTCTGTCTACTTGGTTTTAAACTTGATGCAAAATTGTATTCTGCCACTTACAGCAAAATCTTTTCTTGCTCTCAAGACTTTATAAGCAATGTAATTAATAATTTACTGCTGTTTAAGTTCAAACACTTCTGTACTGTGACAAATAGGGAAAAGTCTGTAATGTCTTGTAAAGTTCTCATTGGGTTTTCTTTAATGTTTAAATTGTCTGCATTAGAATACTTGGAAATGTTCTGCTAAGGTAGAATAGGACTGTAATGCCTTTTGAAGTTGGACCTTGGTGGCAAGAAATTGGTTTAGAAATGTTTGTTCTACACGATTTTAGGTCCGCTTGTATTTTATAGGTGTCTGCACATGCTTTAAATATCCTTTTCAATTTAAATGTGTGTTTTATGTTCTTGAATATCTACATTATGCTCTCTCAGCTTTAACAAATGCCACTTTCAAGTTCCATGCCTCTACATTTCTAATGTTACACTAGCTTAATTCCCATTACTTTTCTGCTTCATAGCACTCGCAGTTTGAAAGGGACCTAACATTCGGGTTCACATTATGATAATTAGGTTTCAAAGCAGTGTGGGGGGATTAAGATGTCTGAAGTCTAGTTGCCGAATAAAGTTCAGAACTACTTGTAAAACTTGTTTGAGTGGTTAACAGAAATGGTTTTATTTATTCAGTGCTCATGCAGCATTAATCCGTATTTCATCAGGTACCCACAGTGCTGTAACTCTAGATATGACCTTGGGACTTAATTTACCCCATCTCAGTTTTCCTTATTAATGTGCCATGAAAGAGGTACATGAAAGATAGCCAACTTCAAAGCACCTTTTCAAATAAAGTGGTTGATATGAATCCTCTGGTATTTAACGCTGTCTGTCAAATGTTTCAGCTGGTTTGCATCCTTTTACAAGCTATTGCTTGCTGCATTAATGCAGTTGTTTCAAGTCTGTTGAGAGTATGAAGGGGGGTAGGGATATGGGAAACTTTATTCCTATTTCTTTTTGATTGTGTTTTCTTTAAGCTGTTATTTTTGTCTGCTAAGCTATTGATGACACATTTATGTACGCACACCTACACACCTTAGGTCATTAGATTTCTGATCCAGAAGGTGGAAAGTAGTTTGGAAAGTTTTGGCTGGAGGAATATGTATTCAGTGGAAACAATGCACACATCTGAAGTGTGCACTGAAGAACCTTTGTTCTGCTTTCATCTCTTTTAAGCTCTAGTGGAGTCATGAGGAGTCCTAAACAATGAAGAAATAATTTGAGGAACAAACAGGTTTAAAATGTGTGTGATGACTACATAGTCAATGAAAACATTTTCAATTATGTAGTGATTTCTAGCCAAACTGTCTTCTGTCCCTTACTTAAAAGTAATGTTCTGTTGTCATTATTTACTGCAGCTGAATGATCATGCATAATTCAAATGAAAAATAATTTTGTATGTATTTACATTTACAAGAGACAGTCCTGTAAGCTGGAACTTCACTCTGCATAGAGAAGACTTCCTCTTACTGGTTATTCATAACTTTGGCTAGTAATTTATCTATTGTTTGGTACAACACAGACTGGAACAAGTGTCTGCATTTAAAACCGGATCCAGTGCTTGTTCCTGGTGTATCCACAGACTGGTATCTATGTTGAGCTGAGCCCCTACTATGTTCAAAATGAGAAATTCACAGGTCATCTTTGGTTTTGAAGCAAGGATTTGCCTGTGCCCCAGCTGTAGACACCCATACCATCTCTGTGTTTTTCTGAGGGGAGGGAAGGAAGTGGGTAAGCAGTGGAGTTGTGGTGGGGCAGGTGAAACAGGAGATGGTAACTCCTGGCTCACATAGCATGAATTTGAAACTTTTTGGAGCAAACTGTGTAAGTGATACACTTGACAATTATGGACCTGGCTTTGATTTTTCAGAGAAATAATTCATCGTTTTCAGGATGAGAGCAAGGACTAATTGGAAGTGTTTCAATGTGGTTAAAGATTATGAATGCCATTAAGTTCAGAAAAAGACTAAGATGCATATGGAGTCTAGATTTCAGCAATGTGAAGGCAGGGGGGCAGGAACCAAAAGTAACTAGTGAAAGAAATCTAAATCTTCAGGAAAATGTCAATTTTTCCAGAACACTGGGACATGTAATTTGACTTGTGTCCAGGGAATCTCTGGTAAAACAGTCTTTGGGGAGAGAGAAAAGTTATTTGTGCAGCTTCCCTTCTGTGTTTTCTCTTTTTAAGAGTTTTTAAAAGTTATGCATTCTCAATATGTAAATATCTTCAGACCTTTAAGGGATACTAAACACATAAAAGAGGCGATTTTAGGATAAAAAGCCATTAAACATGTGACAATGTGTTCAAGGGCAGTAATGCATTCTCTTCAGTTAGGAATGTCCTGATCTCAGAAATACTCTTGCAAATCAGATAATCCTGGTGAGAATCATCATATCAAGCTGAACATGATAATTTTTTCCCTCCTTTATTTTCTCACAGAGAAGCTATTTGTTATGTTCAGACTGCAAAATGACTTCTCTTTTCAATGTTGTGTCATGTTGAGCAGTAATTTGTACACAAGCTGTTTGCTTGTACATCTTTGTTATTTTCAGATGAAGAAACCTTCTTTTTTTAAGGTAATCTTCTAGAATTCTTCTGGTATAATGGTACAACAGAAATCAGATGAGGGGGAAAACCACCCAAAAATATTTGCAAACACAAAGCAAGAACTTGCTGGAAAGGTAAAAAGGACATTGAGAAATACCAGATAAAGAAGATGCAGTGAGCAAGTGCTACCATTTCTGCACAGAATGCCCATCAGGTCCCCTTGGGGCAATTCTGGCATGTGTGTATTGCATGCAGTATGTTTGTAGAGCAAGATGAGGAGTTTTCCTAAAACTCAGTCAAGACAAAATCAGATTTAGTCTTAATTTAAATGTACAGCATAGGACTAGTAAAACTATACTGTGAGTAGGGGATTTTATCTTTTGGGTGTATTTGACTTCTAATAATGAAGTCTTTAAAACTATTGTTACTTAAAATTGTGTGCTGGTCAGTGTTTCCAATGCAATCTTTTCTTAAGGGCTTTCTTTGATAATGGATTACTCTGGCCTAAAGTCTCTTGTTCAAGGCTCTTTCCAAAGCCCAGAAATAAAAAAAGGTTTAATAAATTTAAGAAACATGACTAGGTCTGAAATTTCCTAGATTGCTCCAGTCAAACAAAGGAGAGCAACAAAGATGGTGAAGGGTCTTAAAACGCAGTAGCATTTTAAGAGCTTCCAAAATGAGCATGTGTGGTTCTGTGTCTCTGTAGTTTTAGATGGCTTTTTTTTTCTTTGAGGGAATGTGTGGACAACCTAAATTTCTCTCATAGTAGAAATGGAATATAATCAAATTTGGATGTTACCTGATAGAACAGATTGAGAGACTGTCTAAGCTGAATAATGATGGTTCTTTTGTGTATTTTTGATTTTCACATCATTGAAATTTACTGGTGGCAGTGTAGAAAAATCACTCTGGAGACTCTTAAGCCTACTTGCAGTGGATTGGATTCTTCCATGTCCTATTTTAAACCTCTTGAAAGTAACCTGTGAACTACAGGTTGAAAACCATTGAGTTTGGACCTGAAAATAATAGAAAGTAGAAAATATTTTAAATAGGTGAAATCCTCCTTCTCATTTGTATTTGCAGAACTTTAATTATGGCAATTTCATTATGGAAGCTTGGAGTGTGGTTCTTGTTACCCGTGTGTGCATTTTAAGCTGCTGGTCTTTGCCCATTGCCTAGATGAAATAGCATTGCTCCACACTAGTATGGTATTGTTGTGTTAACAACAAGATCTTTGATACTGGAAGTGAATGTAAATTAAAACCATTAAAATGTTAATTTTTGTTTTGTGTCAATATGGCCTTTCTAAAATAAGTTGTGCTTGTGGTGTTTGTGATATTACTCTACTATCCTTCTCATACATGAGCCATCAGAAACATGTGTTTGTGTGTTTTAAGTGACTGTGTAATGAAATAGCTGTGGCAATTGGTAAATTTTCACTAGTAAAGACTGAGAAACTTCATTTAGGCTCATTAAACGTGTGATGTTGTGTTCAAGGGCAGTTATGCATTCTGTGTCAAGAAGCACCAGCAGGAATTATTTGTGAATTCCTATCAGGAGTTAATTTAAATGGAAGCATCCAAATATAGTGTGAGTAATAGTGAGAGCATCCAGATTAAAATTATACAAATAGAAGTTGATTTGTAACGTACTGAGTGTTACTGCTCAGTCAGAGCTGGTTATATCTTCGGATGGTGTTTTGTCTTAAAGTAGACATTCTGTAAGGACGTAATGGGGAAGTAAGCGTTTTTCCATTTGTGTGACTTTGCCAGTAATATGTTTTCACTTAAGATGATATTCTGCCAAACCTCATACCTATTCATTTGTAAAACCACTTTTGCTGTTCTGCATTTCAGCTCTTATTGGGCTTCCTTTATTGTTGTGAGATGTGATATATGGATTTACTTATTTATTTAAACTTATTGTGCTATTGTTGTTGATGCTGATAGCAGAATCTTAGGTTAGGCACTTAGATAACATTTGGCTGTCTAACATTAGCTATCTTAATTTCAGCATCTTATAACTGTCAGAGAGGTACCTTTGGGATGAAATTTTATCCTAAATCATAAATGCCCTCATTAGTGGGGAAAAGTTTTTTTGTTCTTTGAAGTATCAGTACTGTTGAGATGTGGTAAAAATGAAAGTTTGTCAGCAGATCCTAAGTTTGGATAGAAATCTCCCCTGAAAATATTTTCAGGGTTTTTTTCAGTAGTAAACCTCATGATATTGCCCCCTGTACTGCTGCTAAGAACTTCCCCCAGTACCAGGAGAGCAACTGCTACAAACTTTGATTTAAACCCTAAAAAAGACAAAATGGTTTGGATTTTAGGGAGGTTGAAAATTAAATGTTGATGACCTTTAGGTATCTGATAGCCTGAGAATCTTCAAGGACTGAAAAATGCAACATATCTGTCACTAAAGCAAGAGCTCTTTCCTTCTGCAGTTACCTGAAATTATAATTTCTGTTCCTGATTTCAGGCTGTCAGCTCTTAGAGGCTGGTGGCAGTGCAGGAGTGAATGCAACTGTGTTGCACCTTGCCTTGGAGTAATTTTATGTGATGCTGGAACTGGGGGTTATGCTGGACTCATTTAACTTTTCTTATCAACAAAATGCATGGCAGTCTTAAGAGCTCCATGAATGACGCTGAAAGAAGTTGCAGCAACAGGAGATACTTCAGCACACTCCTGCTTTCTTCAGGGCATGACGGGCAGAGAATGTAAACATGCTGTGTGTCTCAAAGGGATTTTGAGTAGGTTATTTCGGCTTGAAAAGGAATTAGATTTAGATGACTGCAGTGTCATGCAGTTGTAACTGAAGGTGCCTGTTGAGGATAATTCCTTTCTATAACTGAATCCCAGCAGTTTTGTCAGTGATGAGTAAGTGGACAGAAGGAGAAATGATCTATTTGTCATGGTAAGTGGTACGGAGGTGAGAAAGTGGTCCTGAAAGGAGACATCAAAGTGCACAAGATACATGAAGCACCTTCTTCAGTACCGGCCCCTCCTGTAGCAGCAGCTGGCAACAATGGACAAGTGGAGGGGAGAGGGCAGAGAGGAGAGAGTGATGTTTGCTTTCTTGCTCCTTTTCAGTTTTGGGGGGAGGTTGGTGTTGCTTAGGTGACTCCATGCACAGTTGTAAATGCAATCATGTCCATCTAGCAGTTCTTCATGTTAGATATTTTCCTTTCCTTCTAATACCTAATGGTCCTGAAAGTAAATTTTTTGCTCGTAACATTTTTACTTTAATCCTGTTTGCAACTGCAAGGAACATCACAGTTTCTAATTGAATCAGATTATTTTATGTAGCAGCAAATACTATTTAAACAGCTCATGTCTGTGGATTTTTTTAAATAAAAAACCAAGAGGTGGGGGCGAAGATGTCTGTCTATATGCACTTATAGTTATTGCTTATAATAAGTTGACTTTTCACATAAAACTTCTTTCTCAAACCTAATTAACTTATCTTTTCTATAACTTCTTTGGCAGCCAAGGCAACATGCCTACTGCCTGTTCAGTTCTTTTATTGGCTTGAACTAGAACTAACATTTAGATAGAATACACTTTGACATTTGAATTTGACGTAAATGTTTCAGGGAAACATCCATCCTCCATGGGTGATTCTCTTGTCACTATTATGATGTTGTACTGTAAATATACTTAGTAAGTGGGCTTTCAGTAAAGTTGGTGATGCATTTATTGCTTGTTCCTAGTCTATTTTTCCTCATACTATAAAATCACAGCTCCAAGTTATTTGGTCTTTTTTTTAATTAAAGTTATTTTCTAGAAGTTAGTTTGTCATTTTTAAGTAAATCAAACTGGATATTCCTGTTACTTCTCAGTGATTATCTCTCTGCTAAAGGAAATGTTAACTCTAATCTCCTGCTAAAAGAGTAGATAGAAAGAGACATTGTCAATTTGAATGTTTTAAAATGAAATAATTTCGATATCATGATATAGTATCTTTTTAATGTATCTTGTTTTTCTAGCTAACAAGAACAGTCAAAAGACTTTTAAAGGAATGTTTAATTCCTTTTAAAGGAATGCTTAAGGCTCACCGATTGACTATTCCTCTTGTTAACCCCTGCTCCTGTAGGGAAACGGCTCTGCCATCATCTTGCTGGCTTGTACCCGAGTGTCCACAGCTACTTGGTGCTGCCTTGGTTGCAGCTTTCTCCTTAGAGGAGCTGATTGATGATCTCATGGTCTTTCTGAAGAAGACCAGTCACCGGAAAGTCTGAGCTCATTATTAGCAGATCAAGCTAGAGGAAATTATTTTTCCTCTTCCTGGCTTCTCTTTGGTGAAGCGATTACAGTAGATTGTAGGTTAGTGGACTTCTTACACTAACAGGAATAATGTTTTCTGATTGAGACAAGATTTTGAGCCTGGAGTTGTTCTGGTGCTATGTGGGAAGAAAAAAAGTGGTGGCACCTAATGCAAAGCAGATTCTATTCAGTTTTATGGTCTGTAGGAAATTTCTTCCAGGTTTTTATAAAGTAAAGATACAGATGAAATGTTGATTTGTGTAAATATATTTTATTTAGTATGCAATGCATAAAAAGCAAAATTGATTATTTTTGGTTCAACTGTAAATATTACCATTATGAAGCCAAGCTAGTCTGTGGTTAATATTAGGTTGTGATAAATTAAAATTTTTGATTGGTACAGTGAACTTTGAGGGAGATGCTTTCTTTTTGTAAATTGTCTTTGGGTCATCTGAAATACCACTTCTAGCACTCAATACAGGTTGAAGTTTTAGTGATTACAACAGGTCTTGTCAAAATTTTAATGGAACCTTTATGGTTTGAGTTCATCTCTGTTCCTTATTTATAAAGTATTTGTAGGTTAGTTTCCATTGCATTTAATGACAGAATACAAGTTGGGAGTTTCTTCTTTACCATGCCACAGTTAATATAATTAAATGGCATAAATCACATCTTGCACGTGATGATGGTGATGTCATGAGCCTTTATGAACTTCAGAGCAAGATTGGGAGCTTGTGCAATGTGTTTGTTCTGGTTCTCAGGATTTGATTAAATCCAAATCCAGGACATGCCAGTTTGTGATACTAGTAATTTTCAATTATTATTTATATTTTAAAAATTTCAACATCTTGACAGAATTCTGAACATACCTATCCACAGCTAGTTTTATAAAATAATTTTCAAGTATGTAGTTTAGAAATAGTTACGTGGCATTTTAAGATTAGATTCTTCTTTATGCAAATTTATAAATTAGAGGGGGAGGGAAAAAAAGGATAGTAGCAATCTGACCCTTAATATTAAAATCTACATCAATAGTTGCTTGATACAACTTGGATCTGTATTTAGCTACAGTTTTATTTATGCTTAGACTTGGAAGCCTGTCCTTCCTTGGGGGAGCAAGGGGGAATATTTAATGTTTGTGCCTTGTTCTTTTGGAGGAGGAGGAGCTTGTTGGCTCTCTCGGTGGATGTAGGAAATACTGTCAGCCTCGCACCAGGTGCCCAGTCCAGGCCCTGGGCTGCTCCTGTGCAGATCTCGGCTGTATTGCCGCACGTGGTGGTGTTGGTGCGCGAACTCGAGCCTCGTGCTGCTCTGGCTCGGGGCTGCGGACACGCTGTCAGCAGTAGCACTGCTGGCCTGTGTTCCGGGGGCGGGCTGGGGACAAGGCTTGGCTCTGCCACCTCCTGCACTAGCCAGCAGAGCTGAGCAGGCGCCCGAGGGCAGGAGATGCTCTGCTGTATTAAAGGGTGCTGCGTATCCCACCCTGGCATATGTTCTCCATAACCCCCCGTAGGAGCTGTCTGCACCAGCCAGAGCGCCTCCAGGCTCTGCGCTGCTGTGCTGCCATGGAGTCTCTCTCAGATACCTCTGGTTTTCATCTGGACAATTACTGTTTTAGTATTGTGCTGTCTCTTTTGTAGCCCTGATCTCCGAACTGTTGTTTTGTTTGGTTTGTTGGTTTTGTTGTTATTTGTCTTTAAAGTAGCAGCTGTTAATTATCAGCTGCAAGAATAGTCTTAACAGTTTAACATCAGATTCTGGAAATTAAGTGGGCTTGCTCTGTTCCTGCAGGAATCAGCAGAGCACACATTTCCATTAATTTAATTTTCAAACAGTTTCATGTTTTCTTTTTGCTTACAGCATTTGAGGAAGCTGGGATTGTTTAGTGAGTTCTCAGTGCAACGCTGCTTTTGAAAACAGTTTTGACTTTTAAAATCTCCATTTGTTAATGCCCTGCTGTTCCAGGGCAAGTATGTGCTTTTCTGAAGTGTATATATGGTGCTGAATTTTTTAACTGCCATTAGAAAAAAAACTTTGAACCTCAGGTTAATACTTTCAAAACATCAAGTCTTAGCTATAGAGGACCCAAATCTTCCTGTTAATATGTAGTAGATTTTAGAGTCTCTCTTCGTGGAAATATTTGAAACCTGACTGGACACAGCTCTGAGCAACTTGCTTTGGTTCTCCGTGCTTTGAGTGAGAGTGTTGGACCACTCAATCTCTATAGGTGTCTTTCAATCATTGTGATTCCCAGGCATTCAGCAGTTTCCAAAAGCTGAATGAATCATTCCAAGACCTTCACTCTTCATTGTTGGCTTGTTTTACAGGATCCAGGCATAAGAATAATCACCAATCCAGAAAAGTAGGTGTAAGATTAGATGCTCATTGCCCACATGACTGTGTAGAAAAACTGAGCATGAACTTCCTGGTGCAAACTTTGGCATCTGTTAGAGTAAACAACATAGTTATATTTGAAAAGGATGAGTTGCCCATTTTAGTTTTGTTAGTGCCTTTGTTTAAAATCAGTAATACCTACAGCTTCTCAAATGTTTCTAAGAAACTTTCCCATTATGAAGTAGGGTGGGAATGAAAAAGAGGGGTAATACGGTTTAAAAAAAAAAAAAAGACATGTTCCAATATGTTTTTCTGCAAAATCTATGTGGTTGGGCTCACATATAATTGGATGTAAAAATCTGTTAATGACCCTTCACACTACTGTAAGGTATTTTATTGCTAGAATTGTAGTTGATTAGCTAAGTACTATGTAGCATATCTATGACTGGAGAATAATTTTTAACATTGTGGTGTAAAAAGGACATTAAATAAGCAACATTTTTGTGATTTAGTAGGTATAAGGATCTTTTGAAAAACTAGAAAGCCTTCTTATCCTATGCTTCCATATTTGGATAACTAATAAAAAGACTGTCGTTGGGAATTTCTTTTCATGTCTAAAAGTAATTGGTTAGAAATGAAGCATGAGAAATTTCTGTCCTGAAGATTTTTTTTTAAAGTGTTTGTATCTGAATGCAAAATGTATTTTAAATGAAGTGGTCTTTCAGCATATGTTTATGCCAGTTCTAGTGGTATTACTCATGGAAAGTCTCCTATGTAGATCTGTCACAACCTAAGGGAACAAATTATTCCCTTCTAAGAGAAGGGAGAAAACAAATATAGCACTACCTTAAAGAACTTTTGTTTCACTAGATCCTGATACTTATTTTTGTGAGGTTTTTTTACCCTTTTGGTTGCAATCTTATGAAAGGGATTTCTTGTCTTTAAAAACATGCAATTCATTAATCCATTTCAAGTTTGCGGGGATTTGGTAATTTCTTTTATTTTTGGGTTTTTTTTCACTGAGGTTGATACATATTTCAGTTTGTAATACAAATTGAATGAGAGGATGTCCACTGTTACAAATGGTTAAAGGATAAAATATACCTAATGTTTAGCTTGCTTTCATTTGGAGGTGTTTTATTCAGATCTCTTACTGTAGATGCCCAGTGGTTCTATATGCTAGAAGTAAAATAGTAATATTTAAAGCTATGACAATAAGGAGACCAGAGAAGTCATGGAAGAGCCCTAGAGGCTTAAAAAGAGAAAAATGGATAACTTAATAACAAGGCACTCCAGCTACTTATGTTGCTCTACAGACATTTGAGTACATCTTCCTACCTTTAAATCTGGGTAAGAAAAGTAACTAAACTGTTAAAAGTGCTTGTTAAGGTAAAGTAAGCTTCAGCTCGTATTTTTTGGGTTGTTTTAGTTTCACATGAAAAATGTTACCTTTTTCTGAAGAATGAGTAAGCTACTCTTTTTCTTAACTTACTTGTTTCAGTTTTTTTTTCCTGTCTCTTGCTATAAACATTACAATATAAAAATGCTACAGTTCCTACATAGGGGATTAATAGCTTTTGCTGGAAACACTAAACTGGTATCTCAGTTTTACAACCTTTTTTCCAATGAAGAAAAATATTTTCCTTGATGGACAGAATGGAGCACTTTTTGATAAGTGTCAGCTTTGAGTGGTTATAAACTGGATCATAGGAAAATATCAAAGCAAACTGTGTTTTCCTGTATGAAAAAAAAAGGAAACAAAAAAAGTCCCAGCAAATGAGTACTTAAAAATTATAAGCCCCCTGTCATGATTAAATTTGCAGAAGTTTTTGAAAGATAGAGGCATATAATTTTGATTGGGTCTGCATGAAGCGCTTTTACTTTATATAACATTTGTCTTGAGTATGTTGAGATGGAGAATAAACTCAGTAGGTTAATGTATCTTATGTAAATCAAAACAGACAGCTGATTTTTTAGGTGAATTCCAAATCAGAGTAAACTAAGAAGTGATGTGGCTAGAAAGATGTGGTCACACTTTTTCTTAGTATTTAATACCTCAAAGAATTTTTCCTGCCAGCATTTTTTCTGATTCCAGAATTCTTAATTTACTTTGAGTTTCTCTATGTGGAAAACCTGGGTGCTTCAGAGTTCAGTGAGCTGTGCCCAAAGTGTCTGTAGGTTAAAAATATTTATTATGAAGTCTTCAGATACAGCTTTGCTGTTAAGAGGGATGGGGAGGGAGCACAGAGGAGCAGCAGCAAAGGATCTGTGATTCCCTCACTGTGTGCAGAGTCTTTCTACATTGCATTGCTCAACCCTAATAGAAGGGATATAGCTGACTCCAGCTTTCCCTCCTGGATTTGTGCTGAGGTTGGGCTTGTAAGGAGAGACTGAGTACTAAGATCAGTGGTGTTGTAGGAAAGCACAGATGGGAAACAGAATAAAGCCTGTCTCTGGCCAAAGCTACAGGTCAGAATTTTGCATGAATCAGGGCTGTGGAGGCGACACAGCAGCACTGGCCAGGCTGCCTCCCAATTGCCCAGAGTGAGCATTAAAGAAAATGACAGTTGCTGGAGGTGCCATTCTCCAAGAGGCATTTTCCTCCATATGCTGTGGTCTTGTCCAGTTATGCTCCACTCTGGGGATGAAGTCTCCGTGAGAGTTAATGTGACTCTAAGCTCCATCCTTTGGTCTAGATTAACTAACTGCATTTTAGGCGCAGCAGTTGCTGAATCTGTGTTGCTCGTTCTAACAGATCAAAATGATTCCCAAGAGCCATTATAGCACCGGAATGGTGTGTTCTTGTAGCCTTTCTAGGTAATTTTGAATTGACTGTTCACATGTGACACTCCGTAATACAATGTTATTTAGTTAAATCTGAATGCTCTATGAACTTCACTGACAAATAAATTGGTTGAGAGCTCTGTATTCACTCAAGAACCTGAAGGATTCTCCTTAGTGGATCATTTGTTTTCTTAAATGTCCTGTGTCCCTCGGAAGGGTGGTGTGGGTATGACAGTGAATGTGATAGGGAAATATTTTTATTTAGAAATTAAGCTGGCTTTAGTCATACATGAATTTTTCCCTTATTTTATAAGTTGTGGGTGACAATACCAAATATAGGTGGTACTAGCAAGGTCTAGGTATTTCTTCATAAGCAGTAATGTATTTTTTTTTTTAGAAAGTCTTGTTTCCACAACCTTGGTATTTGATAATGCTTCAACTTGAGTTACTGTGCATAAACATGAACCACCAGGTTCCAGGGTTTTACCCTTTGCCTCTGCTGTTTCTAAAAACAGCCAGGATAGATTTTACCTCTTGTAAGATCTGCATGGCTGGAAATGGACTGGGTGAAACACCAGCTTTCCCCACGTGCTATCACTGCAGGGGTTTCTGCTTGGCTGAGCTGAGAAGAAGCTGCTGGCAGGACAGTGTTGGTGACAGCCTTCTGCTCTGGAACTTGCAGATTCCTTTGGTCTGCTGTGTTTCATGGTGTTGAGTCAAGCTTGTCATCTTCACCAAGTGCTTGAGAACTGTGAGGGACGGGGTAAAAAAGGCTGCTTATAGAGCCCTTCTGTGGGGAACAGTTTTCACAGGCTTTTTGGGGAACATCAGCATCCTTTTGGACTGTACCATGCTTTTAATGTGCATCTAGGTGATTTCATTTCAAGATCATCTATAAAGGTATAAAATGTGAGTGTTTAACATCACCTAGTGCTTTTCTTCGTTTTGAAGCCTGACTGCCAAAATTGGTTGTGTTTCTTTGTCTCTCTGTGCTTCCCTCCTGGGTAAAAATAGGTTAGGTAAAATCCTGTCAGTGTTTGGCTATATTTTTTTTAATGCTGCATGTGCAGTTTGTTCCCCTGGGTTCACTGGGATAATATAATTGTGTAAAACTGTGAGGCCTGGCACGATTTGCCTTGAAATTACAAAGTGTATTCATAAAGAGGATACCCACTTCCATGCCTGTTATGTTTTAGAAGTGGACTCTACGCTTTCATTTCCTATGTCAGTTCTGAAGCCTTTTTTACTCTTTCCTTTCTTCTAATGTTAATTGATTATAGATAGGTAACTTTTGAGTACAACCATTTTTCATTTACACTGCTTAGAATTGTGTTAATGCTGTCGCATGGTAATCACATAAAATGTGCTTCTTTCAAGTTAAACTTGTCCTCTTGCATTAAGGTAATGTTGATTCCACAAGGTTATCCATATTGTCACAATTCCTCTCCTTGGCATTGCTGCAGCAAGGAGACAGGCAATAGCTAAATTTTCTCTGAAGTTCCTACTCTACTACAGTGTTTAAAGTAAAAATAAATTACTTGACTGCTTTTTAGTTGGATGGATAACTTGGAAGTAGAATTTGGACCTGAAGCTCAGATTTTAAAGCTCTGTGCAAGAGCAGAAAGGAGCTTCAACTCCAGCTGCTTTATGAGCAATGACAGCACTTGTTTTCTGAAACTGTCAATGGAAGTGGTGGGGGCAGTCACAGGTGACTGTCACCTTCAGTCTTAAGGCATGCCACCCTAGGTCTTTCACTTTTCACTGCAGACATGGGACATGTATTTCTTCTGGGGATGAACCCACAGCTCCAGTTTTGTTCTGATAACAGCATCTGGCACTAGATTGATTTAACAGGCTCTGAGGTTTGCTCTTTTCAGATATGCGCTTGTATGGCTGCTTCTGTGCAGCTCTGACATGGCCACACGCTACTGTTGTTTTTTCTGCCTCCTAGCACCACGTGTGAAGCTAAAGCTCTTTGACACCTGCCATTTGGACCCTTTTCTTACTGAAAAATGTCATCGTTTTCAGACAAGATGAAGACAGATATCTGATCATTCTTCCCTTTGCAGGGGTATGCTGAGGGCATGGTTCATACACAGCTGAATAAAGGATTCCAGACTGGAGATATACACTTAGTTTTATTAGTTTAATATGGTAACTAGTTTTTGATTTGGGAGTTCATAGAGTATTATCTAATACAAAAAGAAATTAAAGTGTGGTAACTCATTGTTACCTTTGCAATAATTCTCAAACCTCTTTCAGTGTGCTGCAAGTAGCAATTGTCTTGCTGTTATATTGGCAGGAAATGTCACATCACTTTTTCTTTGGGGAGGAATGATGGTAGTTGAGGAAGTGAAATCAGAAAATTTTGAGCCCTTCTAGTTCTGTTATCAGTGAAATTTTTTGAGGGATATATTTTCTGCATTCATCCAAATCTGAAAGTAGAACTGGGCTGCGTTTTCCAAAGTAAAAACATTTCCAAATGGAGAAGCTTTTAAATACTGTGCCCCAGGTGCTTCCCCTGTATTCTTGAAAGCTGTTTTGTGCTAGCAGATAGGCAATCAGGTTGTCTGACTCAGAACATAATTGTCCTTAAGTTTGAAATATCCTTTTATTACATTTGATTGCAGGCAAAGCACTTTTAGGATGGAAAAAATCAACACACCAGCCTTCTTGTAGACTTCAAAGCAGTGAAAGACAAAAATGCTGGGCTTTTTAACCCCAGTATTTTCAGCTTTCAGAGAAGTGGGTAATACTTGGAGACAGCTAATTCAATAATTAAACTTTTTAACATACTTAGTAATCTTTTAGTCTTTTTAATACGTTTCTTCTGAGATTTTGATGCTGGTCTTTTTAATTAAACTGTCTTTAATTTCTTGTATTCCTTAACATTTCTTGTAAACAGACATTGAGGGATTCTTGCATTTTATCTGTTCTTGAAAGACTATAGTTTGGTATTTCAAACCATTACATTTTGCATGTTGTTCTCATCTGAAAGAGTGTATTTCGATGCTGTAGGGAAGTTTAGTTCTGCGTAAGCATGCTGGGAAAAGTGGAAAATGGAGTATCATTCTAAGTCTAAGTGTTATTTTAAGATAAGTAATTTTTAATGATCTGAAGCAACAATACCAACACTGATTAGTGTATCTTACTAAAGATGGATTGAAACAGGCCTAATTCTTTTCTCTTGAGTAGGTTCTAAAGATCTATACTGTCTACCAGAAAAGCCATCAGCTTAACTGGTGCTAAGTATCATTTATGGCTGAACAGGAGAGAAATAATCCCTAATGAAAGGATGATTGCCTTGAACTTCTGTCATTTCAGCAGCTGCTTGATAAGGTGCTTATTTATTGTCCCTGCTGTAGGGTCAGCAAGCTGTTTCAAAAGCAGGGTTTGTAACTGAAAGAGGTGGTGTTATTCTGTGTTGTAATCTGCTGCAAAATGGAGTCCCCGGTATGAAATAATGTAGTAATTTTTACTTTACAAAGTAGATTGAGTTGGTCAAGAGCAAATTCCTTTCTTCTTTACAAGGCATAATTTCTAGTAAACTTTGTAAAATACAGGACAAACTCATCCATACATGGGCAGAAACATGGACTTTTTTTGTTCTGACTTCAGAATGCTAGTTGTAAGCAGAAGTTCACCTTATATTTTCTATGGAAACTCACAGAATACAGCTAAGCAAACCTGCAGGGTCTGTATCACTGCTTATCATTTGGTATGCTCTCTGAAGACTTTCTGGGGTTGACTTCTTGTGTGCTTCGAGAGCACTGAAGCAGGAACTTGGACTTACAGTATCCCTCCTGCTTCTTATTTGAATAGCTGCAGCTGTGAGTCACTATGAGCTTTTTTGTAGTACTTCTGCTAAATATGACTATACCAGCTCTTATCTATTTTGACTGATTTTGAAAAGTGCAGTCATATAAGCAAAACGTCTATGACATGTAGTGACTAAAAGTTCTGAGTGAAGCAATGAAATTTGCTGAAAATTCCTTTCCTATCTAACTGTATTTCAGTATTAAATATTTTACGATTAAAATATCTCGCAGGTTCTATATGCTAAAATTTAAAGCTAATTATTTGTTATTTAAAAAACACAGATGAGTTGTATGCTTTTTGCATTGATTCTGTTGAATAATGATTGCTTTCTAGTATAATCCTTTTTTGTGATCCTGGCATCTTCCTTTCCTATACCACTATTTTATTGGAGGTGGTGGAACACCAGATTATGAATTTTATCTCATCTATCAGAATGAACAGGCTTTTAAAAATCTCTTTGGCCTTTTTATTCTTTGAATACATTATTCTGTATATACCAGAACCTTTTAATCTTGCATTTCCTTGACTTCTGTCCCTCAAATGAAAAAAGAAATGGCATAGCTGTGTCAGAGCCAGGGTCTGTCAATCATGGTGGCCTGTTGTTCCTGTGGTGACGCACGTGTGGCTGCGCAAGTCATGGCACAGCCTGTGCGAGGCTGCAGGCTCCAGCTGGCCGCAGTCACCACCACAGCAGGAGCTGCGCTGTTGCACAGGACAGAGGTGCTGGAGTGTTCACGTACCCAAATGTGAGTTGCTAGGAAGGGCAGCTAACTCTGCCTTTGGTAATGGTGAGGAGCTGAAGGGGCCGTGCAAGTGCTTCTGCCCTGGGCGATGTCCTGCTTGACTAGAGAAAAAAAGAGAAAGATGAGAAAAAATGCAAATGAATGGGTTATTGCTATTTCCTATGAAGAGCTTTTTTGACCTCCCCTGGGTGGTTTTCACTAGTCATCAGAAATGGGTGTGTAGGGTGGTGTATAACACAGATGCAGGGATCCTATTTCTATAGTGTAACTCTCGACCCTTTTGGGTGTTAGGCTCTTCTGGAACTAGTTGTGACTTCTGTGTTTTCCAATGGCCCAAATTCATGAAGTAGCCCAATCTTCTTTTGAGTATGTGCTTAATTAAGTCTTACCTGCCCCTTCTTAGATTGTTTTTAATCATAACATCTGTCAACATAATTAAAGCTTTATACATTCCAACTGAGTGTCTAAATGCAGTGCTCTTTTCTAGAGAATATTTTGTCATTTCATTTTATTTTTCTGTCCTGGGCAATTAATCAGCAAATTATTTTAGTAAATAACACTGAATAAACCTATGACTCTTTTTTACTGTCACACTTTTTGGGAGCCTCTAGCTTTTGTAGCCACAAGTTTATGAACAATATATTTATCAATTAATATGTAAGAAGTTGGGTTAGAGGAATTAGCCACAATTGCTAAATTATGTGAAGGGAGTTCCTTTGGCAGATCATAACTTTATGGCCAAACATGAAAATCTTGGCCAATTTTAAGGCTGATGTGCCCTTTGCTTTTAGAGTGACCATGATTTTCTTCCAAGTAATAAACACCAGACTCTTCTTTGTACTGGTATTGTTTCTTAAATGTTATTTTAAAGGATTTAAGTTGTAAATCAGGCATTTGGAGGTTGTAGGAACAGCAAGTTATGTAAAGTTGGATAAAGTTGCTTTTTGTTTCTCTGTAGGTTATTAATCCAGTGTTGCATTTGATTGTGGGGAAATCACCTCAATGTAACATAAGAGTCTGAAATGTTGGTAAGGTTCATGAAAATGTCAGGAAGGTGCATTCATCTTTAAACCCACAAATGTCTAGCCAGATATATCTTTTCTCTGTTATACATACATTAGATTTTTTTACATAGCTTTAAAAAGGTTTGCAGTGAAAACTTACTACCTAAGAAACTTAAAAGTTTTAAGAATTGTGATTTAGTTAAATGACTGTTGTTAATTAGCTGGTTACATGTAATCTTCATGTATTTTTGTAGGTATGTAATAGCTTTGAGTTTAAAAAAAAGTAAATTGTAAGTATTCTTATATTTTTTTTTTACCTTTTATAAGAAAGACTTTTTTTCCTGTAAAAATTAGGAGACTGAAAATCTGAATGTTTTCAAAATCAAATAATCTTTTCAGACCAAATATGTAATGCTTATTTAAGCTGAGTAAGAAAACAACTTCCTTTAAAAGGCTCCTTAATATATTTAGAATGTAGCTGGTATGGTCTTTAGTATGAAGCTGAGGGCCCACCAGGTGGTGCTGGTGGAATATATTTAATGTTGCTTTAGCTACTTAATATGTGTCTTAACAGCTGTGAATGAGATGGGTGCAGTATAAAAAAGCCCTTAGTTTATGCAAAAAGCCAATTTGTACAATTTAAAAGAGTACATTGTAATATTGTATCTTGGCTTTGTGATTTGGGCACTTTTAATTTTTGAAATTTGGATATAGATGCAGAGGAAAAAACCCTTATCTGTAGGATGGCTGATACAGGAAGCATGGTATGGAGGCCTAGTCCCAGATCCTTTATCTTCTTTTTTGTTAATTCAAAGAGAAGCTTATGAAACTTGTCCATTCATGTACTAGAAGCATATCATAACATAAACATGTGCTTATTTACATACTACATATTGACTTTTAAAAGCAAAATAACTTTTCAGTAAAGCTGTGTTAACTGTTCAGATTTGGTCAAAATCTTCCCACCTAAGGAATACACAGTAATAAGGGTCTCATTAGGGGTGGGGGGAGCCAAGTGTTTTGGTTCCATATATTATGTGACTTAAAATGTCAAAATAGAAACAAAGTCTGAAGATACACAAGATTTTAATACAATTTCAGCATCTCTTATGAAGCTTTTATTTTGACTGTTCTGAAAATTATATCCATTATAGAAATGGGAAGGGACGATGGAAGAACAGTATGGACCATGGTAGTTTGGAGTAAGTTTGTATTGCCTACTCATTTGAGCAGGTTTGGTTTTGCCTTAATATGCCCTGACATAAAATATATATACATTATTTGAAAGTCATGATGTAGAGCATTTAGCAATGTTCAATTAGCTTAAATTGTCTATAAAGCTATCCCCATTTTCAAGAGATTGATGAGAATTTGGAAAACATACAAATTGTCAGTGAACCAAAGTGATTGTCTCCTGTCTAGTCAAAAAGTAAAATCCATAACACCTGCAGACAATCCCTAAAGTTATTTTGCTTGTAACCTTAGTATTTTGACCAAGCTAAATGTTTTAGCATTCTGTGTGCCATTGCCACATTAGTAACCGCCTCACTGTAGCACTGTCAAACCGTGTGATAGCCACTAATAGTTCTGTAAAAGTTTGGTTGACTATTGTTGAATGAACCAGAGGATGGTTTCTTTGGAGTGTGTGGCCTTATGCATTTAATCTGGGTAACAAATTTATTTAACATCTGGGTTTTCTGTCTTGGGCAGAGCAGTGTGGGGTTCTGCGTGAGTGGGTTCTCCCCTTTTCCACGTCTGCCCCACCAGATAGTTCACAGAATAACTGCATGCATATACAAAACCATCTCAGAGTGGATCTCAAGTATCCAGTGTATGCTGCTTCTGAAAGTGCTTTTTACATTTTGTTCTCCTTCTTGAGAATTTTTTACTTGGCTTTCCCCCCTTCTCCTCACCCCTGTGTATAAATATGTTTGCTCTTGAGCAAAGGAAGTGTGCTTTTTTCAAGTGTTTCTGTCTCCTATCCTGAGTTTTAATTTTAATTACTTATTTTACTTTAAAATTAAAATACTTAATAATTACTATAAAGTAATAATTAATAATTAATAATATTATAATACTTAATAATTGCTACTAATAATACTTTAAAATTAAATACTTACTTAAAATTTGGGACAAGTCACAAATTACCATAGAATCACAGTATTAATGCGATCCTGCTTCTGCAAATTGTCAGTGTATTATTAATGAGGAACATTAAAATGTCAAGTGCATTAGAATTCCCATCGAGGTCACATCAGCTTTTTCACTGCAGAAAATACTAGGAGAGGATCGAGCTGTAAGCTGTGTGCAGTAGTACCGTTTATAGTACAGCACTGTAAAAATGTGTGTGAAACACTGTTGTTACTGTTTTTAATCCAAATATGTTATCAGTGTATTAAATTTAAAAATTGCATGAGGGCTAAATTTTGGGATCTGTTAGAATGTGAAGATTGAAGAGCAATTAGTGAAAAGCTGTTAGAAGTGTGAGCTCACGTGTGGTGTTTTGGAAGGAATATCCAGAAAGCGAGAGCCTGCCAGATGCTGCCTTTATAAGGTGTGAACAGGTTAAGAAATACGTTCTGCTGCATTGTTCTTTAAATTACTTGTTCATCAGAGAAATCAGTTTTATGAGTCTTCTGTCAACATCTTTATGTTCAGCAGTTAGGTTTTTGTGATATGATCTTACTTCTGAACGCTGTGATGGGAATGTTTTATGAATGTCATTTATAGTGAAGGAGTGCTCATAATACTGAATCTTTTTAAAAGATCATGTAAATAGTTTCATTTTCACTTGCCCTGTTCACCTGGTCTGAGGACTTTTTTTCTCTGTTCAATTGGTTGTTCGAATGGGTCTGGAGTAATAATTCTGATGAGAGCAGGATTTTATTCTCTGTATTTATTGAAAGATCTAGTCTGTCTGTACTATTGAAATGTTCTTTAGAGTTTTGGGTAACTTTAAAATCTGACTTGTGAGTGCAGCACTCCACCAAATTCCAGTTTTGACTGGGAAAGAGGGGAATCTGTAAAAACAACAGTAAGAAATTCTTACCTTACTGCATTTTATACTATTTACTATTACCATGCTTGGAACATTGACTAGGAATATATTTTACCTCTGAGCTGTTCTCCAGCTTTTTCTAAAGGGAGGACCTTCTAGGTATCAGTTTCTTTATTTAAAAATTTGACCTACTAAATGTTCTTAAAAGGAAAATTTATAGTCCAGTTTTAAAATAATACAAAGCGAAGTTCTGGTTTTTTGCTGAAAGATCTTTTTCTTAAGGGCTGTGGTTTCTCTCCTTATGGCAAAGATTAGGTTATTCTAAAAGTGGAATAGTAAAAGTAAAAATAGTTCTGAAACTGATAGTATTAACCTCCAGTGCAATAGCTGTATGATGCCATAATTATCAACCTGAAATTCCAGTTCTGCTGAAGTTATTTGAAGAAATATACTGTTGATTGAGTGGTGTCAGAATTTCACAGCTGAAAATAAACTTACACTGAATACTTGATTGCCGTTTTCTCTTGAGTGGAACTAGAGCACTTGAGGGGTTTTTAATTGTGTGTTTGATTTGAATTGCTGAGTTTATCATCATTACTGAATGAGTTTGAGGTGTATGGTAGATACATGAACTGTAGTTTAAGTTCCTGAAGACAAGCAGTCTGTTTTTCATTGAGGATGGCAGCAAGAGCTGGGAGAAGATAATATTGAATGCCACTGAGATGGGAGCTGGAGCTCTGTGGCTCAGTCTGAATCAAGTTGGGGCTTTTTGAGTGTTTTAGGGCAGCTGGCTTGAGACAATGTGTGTGCATGCTCCTGACTTGGATTCATGTAATAGTTAAATGTTAGACTTTAGAATGTAGGTGTTTTTAATTAAACTGTTAGGTAGGTTTTGTTTTGTTTGTGGAAGCTGGTTTGCCTATTTACTTCTGGTAACACTTGTTTCTTGTGTTCATTTTCTCTCCTCTTGTAAAGATTGATACAGGGACTGATATCATGTGTAGTGCATATTTATAATAAGGCCAAAATTGGTAAAGAATTTATGTTGCAGGTCAGGGAGGGGTGTTTTTACTTAAATGGAGATTTTCCTTTGTGCTGTCTTACTTTTGTAAGTATTTGATTTATTCAAAACATGAGGCTTTAAAAAAAATTTAATATTCACTGGAGTCACTTGCACAGTCTTTCACTTGTGTTGTTCAGTTGTGTGCTGTTTTACACACTTGCCATTTTATTTTTCAGCATTGTCAGTGAAGCAGGAGCATCGATCTACAGTGTCAGTCCAGAAGCATGCAAGGAAATGCCAGACCTAGACCCTAACCTAAGAAGTGCAGGTATGAAGAGTATTTAATTTTATCACATTTCAATATGGAGCTCAAGTCTCAGTTCTCAGACTGTATTGTTTATAATATTTAATAAAATAATAGTCAAAAGTAGAAAACCGTTTTTGATATTTTGTTACTCAAGCTTAATTCTTCTATCATTTCACATTTGAAGTCCTAGGTGTGCAAATGAATGACATTGTCTACTAATGCCTGTAATGTAAAGATCCTTGTGGATGTATTCCTTCAACAGGCTGGTGCAGGAGAATTTATAGCAATGAATATAACCAAGGGATTGCATAAACTTTCACAGTAGAACATGTCCATGCCCACAAGGGCTTGACCTTCCCTCTAGTCTCCTGTATGTACACAAATGTCTCCAGCAATAATTAAACCATTCAAGGGCTAGAAAAACAGTGTAAAACTAGAAGAGATAATTTAAAAATGTGCATTTGTTATGATCACTGGAGTCTTCATGCAGCTGAATATAGTTTTCAAGAAATACTATTTAGTTTTTGTTTTTAAAAAGTTATGTACTTCAGCATAAATGTCACTGAGGTATAACACAGCAATTAGAAATGTGCAAGAGTTGCCACTATTATAATTTTCAGTGTTTGGTTAAAGAGTAGTCTTTAAAGATCAAATTCTCAGCAGCTCCATCCGTGTCCAAATTCTACTCTTTTGTTTTTATTCGGGGACAGCTGTAAGGGCAGGTTTGAGGTTATTTTTGTATTACTTCACTTATAAATTTTTAGTTGTGTGTCTTATTATATTTGTTTTTATCTACCTCATGTTTTTTTCTCTTTCTTAGTTTTTCTGCAATTTGCTGTCATACTCAATCAAATACAGCATATTGGAAAATGCAGCAGCACTCATGTATAAAACTTTTCCAGTCAAAATTATAATGTTCTTAAATTCAATGTTTTTCTAGCAGGTTACTGGCGTGGAAATCCTTTGGAGGGTATAGATCAGCAGAAAAAAATTCTGACACGGTATTCAAGGATAAAACTTTATAGAATTCCCCATGTTTCCCTTTCCTCTTGTTTCCACAAAGGGGAAAGTGTTAACTCGATGTTTCAAGTGAATGTTTTTACGGGAATATTCTTGGAATGTCTATCTCAGCCCTTCCATTTGCAGGACAGGTCTCTTGCTTCTTTTTGCTAGGCTCTCTTTTCCTGCCTGTGACCAGACTCTGTTGTGATTATTTCTTCCCTGGGCCACAAAGGTTTTAAATGTGTCATCATATGGCCAGAGCAAATACTAGGCATGTGACATTTCTGTATTTGTGACAGATAGCACTAGCTTTCCCTTGGGCCAAAGTTTTTAATGTTGCTGATGTATTAAATGTAGGCTTAAAGTTCATGTAAATGAACAAAGAACACTGAAAAAGAGAAAATCTAATTATTAACATTATGGTTTTCCAGATGTACATATTTTTAATTTTCTCCAAAATTAGTTTTTCAACATTTCAGACACTTTTATGTAGTGTTGTGCATCAAATACAGTAAATTAAAATCAAATTTTAAATACATTATCAATTTCAGTATTAATTATATAGAGTTCCTAATTCCTCCATTATTACTAGGATTTTTTCAGGCTTAATTTAAGTGCTGTTGCATCTAGTTTTAAAAGCATCAGCAATTTTCACATGCCGCAGCAGTACCACAGAGTGGATAGAAATTGAAAAAGGGTAGGATAGAAATTGAAAAATAATTGCCTAGTTCTGTGGATGTTGGCTATTATGAAACTGACAGCTACGACTACGTTACCGTTGAGGTTTTCTAGAAGTTTTAGATTTTCTTCCTGATATATTTTGGTGTAAATTTGTAATTAGCTGTGCTAAAGCTATGGATGTTTTCTGGAAGTTGAATGTAAAAATGGGACATAGCATGAGAGGAAAACGTTAAGTGATGTTTGAGGTTTTTGCAGACGTTTTTCTTGACTAGCTTACTTGTGTAGTTTCAATTTTCCTTTAATTTGCAGCAAACAGAAAAGTGACATTGTGTCAAAGCTGACTTGCTTTTTATTTTAATTGTTGTGTTACATCATGTCAGATTCTGTGCTTACATGATAGCATTTAGTACATTAAAGGAAGCTGACAGCTGCATGATGAAGTGTGACATTTATAGTTAAAATAAAAGGTACAACTGACGTGAGATATCTGTGATCTTAACGCTATTTGCCACTTTAACATTTTTCTCAACACAAACTTTATAGAAGGTTTTTTGAATTACACAGATAGGCCTATGTTTGTGCATTGGGTATATAAACATAAAATATTGAATAATACATGTTTTGAGAACTTTCACATCTTGTGATATGATCTCTGTAATATTTGCAGTGGTATTTAGCAAACGTTTGCAGTCAGTTCTCGCTTTATACAGAGAAATAGAAGATATTAATCCTGATGGAAAAATTAGCTTAATAATTTCTCCTTGGCTGCGTGTTCTGTATAGGGGGATACCCAGCAACCTTCAGCATTTCTTGGAGGTGCTAATTAAAGGATTCAACTGGTTACTATATTTTTCCCTTTGAGCTATCTTTGAAGGTCATGGGTGACATGGGTTTTTAATAAATGATTGAGAAAGATCTCTTTTAAAACTAATAGTGTATTTACAAACCATGGTGGAATTCTTTATAGTCATCCATACACCACTTTTAGCCAAAATTGCACTTGCTTGGAAAAAAAGAAAAAAACCAAACTCAAGCAATTGCTGTTATCTACAGTACAGAGAATGAAATAGGGTCTCTCCAGCTTCGGAACTGTCCTGAGTATTTCATGAAAGCGCAGAAGCTTCTGTAGTGCTACTCCAATTCCTACAAAATCTTGTGGAGTGGGACTCAGCTAAGTAGCTAGTAAAGAACCTGATGAAACCTAGTTACTTGTGTTTGAGTAGAGTGAGAAGGTATATATCCCCTTCTGACAGTCATTGTAGGATTAATGAGCAGAACAGCTATTTCTCAGCCTCACAGAATTAGGAGATAAGAGGCTTATAGGCCAGAGCAATAAAAGGATTTCCTACTTGATAGGCTGAGGAAGTTCAGCTGCAGCAGATTAGGAGGGTTCTGCCTAGAGAGCAAGCCACTGGAGTTCAGTAATGGGGGGTTTTGGATGAGCCTGCGATAGGGCTGCAGTCTGACAGAGAAGGGAGTGCAAGGTTTTCCTGGATTCTCCTTCTCAGAAGCTGTGCCTAAGAACACATTTAAGATTTGGGGTGGGAGGTTTTGTAGGGTAGAATGGACACCATGAAAAGAGTACTTTACAAGCTGGAAATGTTGATCGCCTTTGTGAAGTTTATTCATATGAGCCCTACCAAGGCTGTGTGACTGCCAGCTCTGAGGTTGTAATGAGGCATTGGTAATGAGTGAGCTGTGAGGCTGGCTGAATGACTGCAGTTCTATTTCTGCCCTGGCATGTGTCCTCTGGCCACCCTCTTGAAGAAGTAGTTAAATGTTTTATTCAGTGGAGTTTTCATAAAGCTGTTAAATTCTTATGTTTTAGAATAGGTTTTTCCTTTTTTTTTTTTTTTTTTTTTCCTTTTATTTAATAGTTTTCTGACCTAGCATCAGTATATACCACTTCATGTTTAACCTTTGGTTAGTTTTTATTCATGACAGCTTCAAGTAAGAGTTATGCACTTGAACTTGCCTGTAAAATCTTCTGGATTGCTCTGGGTCTCTGATTGTGATTTATTTGTGCCTTTTTTCAATGCAAAGCCTGAATGCAAGTTTCCCTTTAGAAGCAGTTGTAAGTAATGGTTTACTGGGCATAATACTTTGCCTTGCAAGTTTAACAGTAATTTACTTGCCATTAGTTACCTTTCATTGCCAGAGCACGAGATGACTGTCTTGGTGTGGTATTCTTTGTATTAGAAAAGGTTAAACTCTGTGGTGACAGGCATTCCTCTCTCAGACAGGTGACCTCTGTGACAATCAGTGGCAGCCTGGGTTTGGTTGCTGTCTCTGGGCCTGTGAACCCTGGAATTCAGTCGTTTTCCAAAGATTGGTATCTTCTTTGCTTTACTTCCATCCTGTCCTATGTAGTTTTGCCTAAGGTTTTATTTTGTTGCGCAGAGCCTGTATTCCTAATAAAAATAAGTTTTATGGGATAAGAAATGAAGGATGTCAGTGCAGGTGTCAACACACAGACACTTCCAGGCTTTTTTTTTATTTTTCCTCTTAGTGCTTCTCCAGTTCTACACTTCCTTCATGTAAATGCTTGTTGGCTTGAGCAAGTTTGGTAGACAAAATGGGAAGACTGTGGAGGAACAGGTGAAGTATATAGAAAGTCTAAGCATATCTAAGTTGTGTTGAAAGATTGTCACACAGAAAAGGAATTTATGTACTTTCTGGATGCCTGGAAACTTTTTAAGGTGTGGTCAGCTAGTGGAGGTTTTGTTTTCCTCAGGATAAGGAAGAGAAATACATACCAATTGTTTAGCTTATGCTCACAACAAAATTTTTTTCTTCTGTTGCCTCTCCACCTCTAGGATACCATAATGTTGTTTAATTACTAAGAATCAGAGGAGAGTGATGTATTCTCGTGAAACAGTGGCATGATGGTAGAGATTGCCATGCCCAGTAGTCATGCTGGGATTTTACTCTGGTTTCAATATGTGCTCAGCTATATAAATGAGAAATGTCTTCATTTCATTAAATTGATGAATTACCTTTCCTTTTGAGATGACTGCTCTAACGAATAAGCAATCTTTTCTTTCTTTCTCTGCTTAAAAAGCAAAATAAAAGGGGGAGAAAGGGGCTGTTTTTTCAGACACCATGTTTGTGTAACCACTTGTTAGAAGAGATCTCATGCTAAGCCTCTCTGTTTTATTTTCCTACCTTATGCAATCTTACACAGTTGGTTTTTAATTTGCAATTCTGTGTTCAGTGCTGAAAGAAGAGCAACATACTTGGGCTTGTCTAATGCAGCAGCTCCAAGAAATGCACATTTTCCTCTTGCACATGAAGGACTGGGGCTCTGTAAAGGCCACAATAGTTGTCACCCAGTTAGGAAAGCAACAAAGGTAGATAAAATATTCCCTAGAGCTACTTTTTTTGAAGATTTGGAAAACTAACAGGGCAAGCATGTGCCATGCTGCATGTACAGGTATGATCCAGTATGGAAACTGTGTTGTTTCTAAGGGATGTTTTCTGTGGATAAAGAAGAATCTCAGAGAGCCAAAGGTCACACAGCACAGCTTGCCTTAGCATTGTCAAATCCCATCTGCTTGTCTATTCTCCACAGGGCAGAACACATTGCATTATTGTATGCTCAAAGTTCAGCACACCACTTGCACTTTTCCTTGCAAAAGAAAGCCTTGTAGGCTTTGAGGGCTTGTTAGGACTTTCAGACTGTTATGCTACAGGGTTTCATTCCCTGGGGTTCTGTTAGAGACATAGAGTTCAGAGCTGTCATACTGGCCAGCAAGTAGAAGGTAGAGATTGGAAGAAATGTAATTTCTTTTGACTTTATCTTAAGGAAAGTAGAACAATTTGATGATGAGATGTGTGGGACATAGTGCCTGGATGTCTACTTGAGCTAATTTCTTCATTTTCTTAAAAGAGCACTGCTCCCCTTTGGCTACTCAGGAGAGAAGGTCATTTTTCAAAAACTTTATTGTTTTATTTAGTCCTATGGTTAAACCATTCACACTGCTGTCTAAGTGGAAGCTTTCTTCTACAGCTAGTTGGAGAGAATTGGTGAAAGTTCCACAAGCTTTCAGTACATAATGTAAGCAGTGAATTCTTATGCATTAAAACATTTTGTCAGCCAAATGTTTAGTTGGGTTGTGTGCAATTAGAGCAGTACAACATGAAATCGTATTTCATCTTTTATCTGTTGCATTCTGTAGCATTTAAAAATTAGTTTAATTATACTGTTGGAAGGATGGAGAACAGAGAACTACACTATGATGGTGAACATGCAGTGGTTAGAAGCAAAAAGGGTGATGAGCAGCTGTAAGAGTTAAAGAGGGAACATGTTAATGACAGTAATATTACTAAACTAAAACAATAGCAATAGCAATAATTAATTCTTAGTAATATAAATAATTCTTAGTAATATAAATAATTAGTAATAGGGACGAGGATTTTGTTACTTGTCCCCCCAGTTCCTACCAATGAGCAGAAGCTCATCTCAAGGTGTGGGCTACAGTTTAAACAGAAATTATAGGAAATCTGTGAGTTCTATAGGAAATCAAAAACCAGTCCTTAACTGCAGATAGTCTGGAAATAACTGAGCTTCTCCCAGTTGGTCATGAACATGTGCCTGCACCAGGATATTGAGAAAGAGAAAAATGGGCTTGAATTGCCCCAAACCAGTAGCACAATCCTGAATGGGTTCTTATTCAGGTGTTAGAGATGTTTGTAGTTGTCTTGTCGTTTTCTTGTTGTTCTAGACAAGAATCTAATGTGTTCTAATCTGTGGAAGCCTTACAGTATGTGGGAGAGCTGTTACATAATCATTAATATCCTGCTTACTGGCACTGTATTTCCTCTGAAACTGTAGAGCACAGTAGTGGGCTGGAGTAGCGGAGTTTGATCTCCTGCTACCTGCAAGCTTTACATGCTATGGTCAAGCCGTTTTCCCCTAGCATAAAAAAAGCTATGAAAATCATTCACTTCCCCCCTTCTGGTGTAACTCTCTGCATGTGTTGTGTCTGTGTATTTCCTTTCAAAGGCTTTGTTGCTTCCTTGAAGCGTGGAGCTACAGGAATGACGAGCACCAGGATGCACTTCAATTCAAGGAGTTTTGGTTTCCTTTTAATAACGAGATTTGACGTGTTACTTGCCAAGCTGCTTTTTTTAGTACAGGCGTAGGAAAGAATGTTCTGGTTACTTAGGAAAGGTTGATATTTGTTGTTGATGCAAATTACTAAGTCTTCTAAGATACAGATAACTAGCTCTTGTAAGATTAGAACTTCAAGTAATTTTTTTCTCTTAGTGGTAATAGTAATCAGTGGCATGGTGATGCAGTTAGCATCAGCAGTGTGAATGTGAAAAGGATATTGATGGTGTCTACCTTTTGAGCTGAACAGATGGGGAAAGGTTTTTTTCTGATTTTATATCATCTTGTGAGACTAACTCATTATTAGGACAGAAAAATCACATCAGGTTTCAGTTAAATGATTATATGTCCCCCATCTCACATTGAATAAAAATGGATACTATTCTGTGATACAGAAATTACTAATGCTTGAGAAAAGTGTTTTTGAGTGTTTCTAAGAAAAAATATTGACTTAAAAAAGCTGCATTGTAATATTCACTTGTCAAGGTTTTTTTCTTTAAATGTATTTCTAACCTTCTTGTTGTATTCAACCCATCTCTTTTAAAGATTTTTTTTGGTAGTAAAGAAGTAGAACATTGTCATTCATTATTTCATTAATCTTAGGCAAATAACAGATTATCAGTTTTATGGAGTTAAAAGTAAACTAAAATGTAACCTTTTTAAAACAAAAACCTGCTCACTTGCTACAGAAGAGCTTTGGATGAAATGCAGCTGTTGAGCAGTTGCTTAAAATAAATTGCATACTTTAAACCCACCAAGAAGATATATGAGGATTCAAAACTGTGTCACAAATCCTGACCTACTGAGAAAGAATGCTTAATGAAAAGACTACTGTACGTTTCACTGTATCCTTTGCAAGGAGGGTGAAATTCAGGTCAACAGGATAGAAAGCTTCCAGGACTCAGGAAACCTGAACAATCGATCACTGAGTAAACATTATTGCAGATACTTATGGAGAGTAATTGATCTTGAACACAATAATAGGCTTTATAAAAGGATTTTAAAAGTTGTAATGTTTCCATATCTACTCTGGTATGATATATTGACAGTAATTACATATGCATTGGTGAGTTAGTCCCTGATTACCTTAATATATAATTTTTTTATTTCCTTGACACTGAAGTTTCAACTAAGACTTTTATGTGCAAAGGTTAATTTAGAATAGGAGGGTGGATGAGTTACTTGGATGTTATAGTAGCATGTCTCAGCAAGAATGAAATACTGAGGTTTTAGAATAAAAATACAGAATGTTCTCATTTATGACAAAATTGAAGTTGGACTAATGTGATCTTAATAGCTTGTGGTTGACATATTTATTTGTAAAACTATCTACTGCCTTCACATCTGGAAACTTCACATTGTTTCAAAGCCCAAAACAAATGCTCCTGCTCATGTGGGGTAGCTAAGCTGTCACAGTTATTGACTGGGACACATTTTTATCCTTATGTGAAGATATGTTTAAAAGGAGGAATGCCATCATCCTGGACTTTTGGCCAAAAATGTTTTTCTGCTTACAGCGGTAAGCGACATTTGAATGCCACTATAACTGAAAGTAATTGAACCTTGTTTGTTCTTCTACCCATAAGCATTCCTCATTTTCAGTCTTTCCTTATCTAAGCCATTAAGCTCTTGCTTTATAGTGTGGCTCTTATATAGAGCAACGCAAAAGGAGAATATTTCAGTATGCAATTGTCTGAACAGAGAAGTTGGCAGCGTGCCCCAAAATGGGCACAATACTTGAAACCATAATAAATTTCATCTAGTTGACAAGATTTCCAGCTGCCCTTGTACCCTAAATAGTCTCCATGTCTGTTTTGGGTCTTAATGATTGCTTTAGACTGTTCCATTACTGAAGTGAGGCAGGTAGCCAAAGAAGTGAGCACTAATTCTGTTTTTTTAGGGCTGGCAGCTGACATGGCCCTTGTATAGAAACCATGTAGAGAAATAGTAAGGCTGCTATGTTGTTTTGGCCCTTTGCTGTTGAGTGTGGAAAGTTTTTTCTATCTTTAGTCTGAAAAGATTTAGCCTGAAAATGTATCAGTATTCCTGAGTGAAAACTCTTCTTCTTGATCTGTGTGAAAAGTGCTATTGCTTGCTGTAGAAAGTACTAGAGAAACAAAGTTATGTGACGTAGCTTTGAAGAAAATAGTCTTAATTTTAAATTTCTTGATTTGAAATTAGTGATTTGATCTTTAATATAGGAGCCACATAATTAGGTATGTTTGCAAATTCATGAGGGCATATCTGCTTATTAGCCATTTGGAAACAAAATATTTTAATTTAATTCCTTACTTTCTATGAAGATCAGCACAGAGATTGAGGCTTTTTGTTGCCACAATGACATCTTCATCACTGACACACAAACATACTTTAGTGTCTGCTGGGTTTATCTTGAGAAATAACCAAAGTATGGGGTGAATTGAAACTTCCAAACAGTTAAATTCCCTTTTTTACAAAATGGCAGAATATATTCTATTTAACAAGACAGGATTACAGTAAATATGCTTGCTGTAATGTTCTTTATTTCTCATTGTACTTGGATGTGAAGTGCAATTGAAGTGATGTGAAGCACTACATTGAAGCCAGAGGACCACCATCATTCTGTCCCTTCATGTGTTAAAATTTTACTTAAATTTATTGAAAGGCAGCACAGTATGTTACTGCCTTTCCAAGTATTGCAATAATACTTTCATCATTAACAACTCCAAGCTTTTCATTTATTGGTTATGCAATTCTCGTGGTGGTTTTCTAATTGAAGGTCATTTCATCCTGATCTTAATACCCTGTATAATATTGATTAGGATTTTTTTTTCACGTTTTACTTAGGCTATCATATTTTAGTAAAGGCATCTCTCATACCTTTCATGTTTGGCTGGGCTGATAACTTCTGAGAAAATTGATTTTCTGTTTTTGCTCTGCATGCCATAATATAATTTATTCTGTTTTTGCTTAGGCAAGAATGAATGCTTTAATATCTACAGAAGTAAGAATGCATTACCTGTTTCATTGTTAGTCTTCTAAAAATTCATGATTTCTGAGATGTACCCAGTGTAAAATAGCTGAAAATGGAAAACAAATTTTTATAGTCTTGATTTAATTTTTAAGGAGAAAGTGCCAGACCATGAGATCTTACCGTGTCTGCTCCGTGGTAGTACACCTTGCACTTCTGCAAAGCCCTTATGATTTCAGTAGTTGTCTGCTTGCATTGTGAGAGTCCAGCCACTTGGATCAAATGGCTGGATTTGAGAACCTCATTGCCTCCCAGAAAGATCCATCTATTGCAGTGTACAATTACTCCAGCAAAAACAAAATTGTTTTGCCCATACAAGAGGCAGTAAATGCTAATCTTGACTGAATTTCTGCCTAGACAGAATGTGGGTAACTTGTGCATTTTCCCTCCTGTGCTCTATTTTATTTATTAATTGGAAAAGTTCTGGAGTGAAATCATGGCTTTAGTAGGAATTAGACAAGTCGGCTATCCTGCTGGTATTGACCATAGGAGCTTCATCCCCTAAATTGTATAACTGACTGTTAGTTGATCTTCCTGCTTCAATATTGTAACTATTAGGCCTGATCCAGGAAAGCACTTAAATGTCTGTGTAACTTTATGCGTGTGAATAGTTCTGCTAGTTCCGCTGGGAATTCCGACATGCATCTGTGCTGAAGTGCTTTGCTGGATCAGGTCCTACGCCTCCACTGGAAGCCTCCTAGGGATATGACGGCATTGTCAACCAAGCTAATATGACAAGAAGAGTCTAAATTTTACTTTTTGAGTGAAGGTTCCCAAGTGAAGATTATGCTTGGAAAATTCCTGTATCAACCTCTCCATGTAGTTCTCTATTTTTAAAAGATGTAATGAAAGGAGATGTGGGCAGTGAGAGGTATTTGCTCATTATCTAAAATGTAACTTTTGAAATATGTTTTGCCATTAGGTACAACTAAAAGAAAATTCTCTAAAACACAGTATAGGTATTAAGGAAACTGAGTTTAAGGAGGTTTGCTGAAAGACAGATATAGTCTCTGTGCATAGGCATCAATGCATTCAGAAGAAATATATCATTGTAAGTGTTTCCTGGTTTGGATCAATACTACTTTCATTGGTGTTTTGTTTCACTTTTGTTTGTTAGGTGGTGGGTGACTAGTATTTCAAAGTAATTAGTATGAATTATTCTTATAGGAAAGCATTTCTGCAGTGAGCTATACTTAGGTAAGTGATAACCGGTGTACTTACACTGATTACCCTTTTGTGGTTTTTTTTTCTTTTGACAAGAAGGCATACGTGATTGTCTTTGAATTCAGAACTTCTCTATCAGAGAAGCAGGCATATCAGATGTCACCAGCACAGTGCTTTCTGAGCCTAGCTAGCAAACTGCTTTTGTCAGCATGTTAAAGGGGATATTAAAGGATATGAAAAGTCTTGCCTGACCGAGCAGTGAACTTCATGTTAAGTGTGCATTTAGCAGTACAAATCTTTAAAAGTGAAGTCTCTAGTGCAGCATTTAATTGATAAACTTCACAGTTGTGGTTTGAGGAGCCTGCATATCTCTAGCTACTGTTTTGGCTTCAAGTACAAATGTTTAGTCAAGTCCTTTTCTGAAATGCTGCGAAGTCTTTAACACCCTGCAGTAGTGATGGTTGCTGTTTAAATTAGGCTGCAAGGATGATTAAGGACTAGGGCATCTTTCATATAAGAAGAAACCAAGAGAACTGGAAATGCTCAGCCTGGAGGAGGCTCAGGGGGATCTTACAAAGGGTTATAAATACCTGATGGCAGGGAATGAAGCAGCAGACTCTTCTCAGCAGTGCCCACTGTTAGGACAAGAGGCAATGGGCGCAGATTGGAATGTAGCAGATTCAATCTGGACACAAGAAAACATTTACCTACAGTCAGGGTGGCCCAACATTGGAATGGATTGACCAGACAAGTTGTGGAGTCTCCCCCCAAATGGACATGATCTGGGGCAACCTGCTGCAGTAGACCCTGTTAGCAGGGGTGTTAGACAAGGCAGCCTGTGTTCTCCAGAGGTGTGTCCAACCTAAACACTTCCGTCAATGAATACATAACTTCTGAGATCCAGTGAAGGGGCATATAGATCATTCTATATATATGATAATTATAACCGTGTTCATGTTCTCATACACGTGTGTATGTGGGAAATCAGCTATTGAACACTGGAGATACTTCCGATATTCCTGTTTAAACATTGTGTGTGTTCTTGACCAAACCACTTGCATTTATGTATTTACTCCTGACTCCTGTTCTTCCTCTAACCCTTTCCTGATCAGCTTAAAAATGTATTTAAATGTATTTTAAAAATATATTTAAATTCTATGAAATGTCTCTTAAAATGACTAATGCCCTGTGGGATTGATTCTGGACATGGCCTTTGAAGGCCCACAGCTTTCTTTGGTTCCACTTCTCTTGTTCTTGCACAAAGGCATGTGGTAGAAAAAACAACCTTGGCAACAAACATTGTTATGTTTGTATTTTTATTTTTGGAGGGGTTTATTTGCTCTTAATTTTTACTGAGTTGGGATGTTTTTGTTTGCATTTTATTTTGTTTTGGGTTTTGTTTTTTGTGGGATTCTTGGGGTTTAGGGCTTTGTTTGTTTGTTTGCTTTTGTTTTAAGATCTTTGGTCCTTATTTGGAAAGACTTTTGGAATACCTCTAAACACTTTTGTTCTTCATCAGTGTTTAATTCACTAGGTAGAATGAATGTTCTAGGAACTGCTAAACCTGCTTACTTGTTTTGTCTTAACTCAGAAGAAAAAAAAGTTTATAAATGTAATACTGATAGATAGAACTCTTCTAGTTTCCTATATGTAGGAGGGAGCCCAGTTGCAAATACTGAACACAACCCAATATCTGCAGAATCAGATCAAGTTTGTAAACTGACATTTGGAAATATGCCTTTTGTCCTGAGATTTTGGAAAGCAAAGGATTTATCAATAAATACAGACTTCAAAAATGCAGTCTTGATTCAATATTTGGATTTAGAAAGTTCTTTCCATATGCTCTTAATGGTATCAGAAATGCTGGAAATTGTTTTTGTTTTTCTAAATGTGGTTATAAAGATGGCAGATTGCAAACTGTTGTGTTTTGGTATGCAGTTTAGGTTAGTAAAGTCCAAGAACCATTTTCAAAGTGAACGCTGAATTTTACAGTTGAATTAGATAAATATATTATTATCTTATATATGCATTAGGGTATACTTTATTAGATAAGTAAGCCTGTGAACAGATACTCTATTTTTAAAAATGTTTATTTGTTTCTACATATCTGTGATTTCAGATTAAATGTTCTTACAGAGTTTAGTGTTAAATGTTACATATGCATTTAGTATGGATGCAAGGGAAAAATAGAAAAACTTTTTAAATGTCATGATCACAATTTGAAATCTCCTTAGGTCTTTGCTTGAATTACTCAAATAAAAAGTTTGATTTATGTACATTTGATGTCCTTGTCTAACAATGAAAAGTATTCTGCTATATTATTATTTCCAGGTTAAAAAAAATCTGAATACACAGGAGATGTAAAAAAAAAGAAAACACCTTAGCCAAAGCAGTTACATGATTCAGGTTTTTCAGATAAAAGTGATAGCTGTTTCCTAATTCTGTTTTTCAGTTTCCATAGCTAGACGTGTCCAAGACCCATTAGCTGAGCTGGTGAAAATTGAGCCCAAACACATAGGAGTTGGAATGTATCAGGTAAGATAATATGTATCATTTAATCTAGGTAATCTGTCATGAAAAGAGCAACACCAAAATGCTGCTTTGTAATTGTCAACTAGTTATGCCTCCTTTAAAAGACATTTTCAGAGTTGATTGAATGGTAGTAAATACTTGGAAAAAAAAGCAATTTATTACTTTTATCTCTACTTTTAATGATTACGATGGAGACCCAGAAATGGCTGTAGCCAGATGTATAGTCTATTAAAAATGTCAAATCAGACAGGTAACCTGATCTCTAAAGCTTTCTCTTTTTCTGTATTGTTACAGCAATGGGGTTTTAGCTCTTTGTGTAAAATACAATGAGATCCTCCATTTAGAAGCCATTAATTTGTACTATTAGGTGCATTCCTTCTTAGAAGTTTGTAATAAAAGGGTTTGTTTTGAAGTTTTTCATTTGCTAAGGCTGAATTGGAAAATGTTTGACAATTCTGATTTTTATATATTTTTGTAGATTATTTCTGAGAAGTAACTTTTACTTTCTGAGTTTCTTTACAAAGAGCATTATGTTAAGAAGTGGTACATAAGCCATTGTCATTTTATAGTATGTTGGCATCAATTCAGGAAAGCATTTATCCATGTTCTTAAGTCCCACCAAATAGAGAAAAAAAAATCCAGAAAATATGGCATGTGCTTTTCTCTGTTTTTGAAACTATAGACTGTGAGTACATTTGAAAGACTGCAGCAGAATTGAGAACAGAAAGCATAGAACTGTCTGGATCTGGTTTTTTTTAGGTAAGCTCATGAATTAATGGGATAGAATGCAATTAGCAGCCTAGAGTCCCTTGCTGCCGCTGCTAAAGTTGGCATGACAAAGGTGCTATGAAAACCTTCCAAGAAATGTATATCGTCTTTTGTTTTTACAGAACTGAGGTCAGCATTTTAGTTGTTTGAGGTAGAATTCAGAACTGCTTTTCTAAGTCCTAGTTGTGTTGCCACAGACAATAAAACTTACTCCTATTGCTTGCTAACTGCAAACTTATTGGTAAACCCAACTTAAATAATATTTTGGTATGAATTATACCATACACTTTGAGGGAAATTGTGTTGAAGGGCTGAAACACTGTAGATTTCTTTAACATGTGTATCCAGATTTCAGTAAAAATGTGCTTTAATGGTGGCAGCTATAAATATGGGCATGGCCATCTGGCAAAAAGAACTTCAATTTTAAGCGTAGTCGTTTCCCTTACTTTTATTTGTAACAGTTGCAGTGATGTGTTGAAACAAAAATAATGAAGAGTGATAGAAATTTTTGTTCATCCTTGCTTTAAGGAAAGAAATAATAATTAAAAAAACCTACCTTGACATGCTACATCAGCATCTAGAGAAGTTGTTTGATTTTTTGTGAACAATATTTTAAAAAATCAGTTCCAAGATGGAATATTTTACTATTTGCAATGTACTGTGAATTCTTAAGTACTAGGAGCTTGCATTGCTTCGTCTAGAAGGCATTGATTTAAATGCGCACCATCTCCTGTGGCCCACATGGACATTGTACAAGCATACATCTAAAGCAAAAAGACGTGGCGGTCATATGGTTTTGGGAGCATTATACTATGATATGAATGCTGCAGTGAACAATATTGCAGCAGCTCACTGCAGCCTCAGAGACTGAAGCTAGTGTCATTTACTTTGCATTGAGTGAGAGAAAGGTAAGTACCATGTTCCTGGCCCTTCCAGAGAAGCTTTTTGATCCACTGCAGGTGTGTTGTGAGTAAATGCCCAACCATGTTATTTGTTATTGTCCAAATTCATTAGATGAAAAGTTTTGGAGAAATAATTACTAAAAGCCTGATAGAGGTAGACCTCAAATATTGTTCATTCCCAGCTATATGCATTTTTAAGTCTTGTCATGGTTTGAATGAATCTCTGAGGTAGATACACATCCTGTTGGAATTCTTAAGAATCACCGCAGAACCTATGGCATGTTTGTTCAAAGACACATAAATTTCTGAAGTAGATCTTTACGTGACATTATTGAAAGCAAATTTGCACTCCTGAAAACAAACTCAAAAGATATGCTGCCCTTTAGGTGTGACAGCTCTCTTGTGAGAGGGGAAGGGAATGGAAAGAAAAGAGGAATTAAGCTTTTCTGCCTAGTTGTTCATTAGAGAGACAGTCACTTGCTGGTGTCTCAGAGAACAGGCATGGAAAAAGCTGTTGTGTTATACAAGGAATCCCAGAGTAATGGCTGATATAATCCCTCAGATAAATAGTATTTCAGGTACAGAATTTTATAATATCCAAGGCAACTTGAAAGGTTTTATTGCATTTTAATATATAATCTAATTGCTGGCTGTATCTTTTTATTAATTTCTGTAGTGAAATATGCAGTGCACAGTCTAGATCAGAAATATAGCAGGCTTTTCACAGAGGTGGTTGCTTTCTTAGCCTATTGTAACTCTAAACCTAGCATTTAAATATGACCTTTCCTTTCTTAAACACCCTGAAATTGATATTTAAGAACCTGACAAATCCAGGTTTTGGCATTCTTGTCCTGAAGGAAGGACAGCGATTAGTCTGTCAGCAGTTAGGCAGAGGCAGGCTGAGACTGTGGGGCTGCCCATGACCATGGGAGCCGTACAGCACGAGCGACATGGTGGTTTCTTGAGGGATGGTTGTATGCTCACTGTTGATCGAAGTGTGAGCCCCTCGAAGGGGTGGTTCTTCTGCCTCTTCTGTTCCTCCTACCCAAGTGCCCCAGTCCTTTTGTGGTGTTGGTAATGGCTGTGAGATGTCCTGGGTTGGAGTAAGAGAGGGGCAGCAATGCACAGCTTGCAGGAGAGTGGAGCTGGGCCTGCTGCCTTCACAGCAGCCTGACTGACCTGGGACATGGCCTCTGTCAGTTTAGGATAGCCAGAGGTCCCAAACTACTCTACTTGAAAGGCAGTGTTAGAGACAA
The DNA here is from genome assembly GCA_013400915.1 of Pardalotus punctatus. Classification (NCBI taxonomy): domain Eukaryota; kingdom Metazoa; phylum Chordata; class Aves; order Passeriformes; family Pardalotidae; genus Pardalotus; species Pardalotus punctatus. Next base: position 748,402 of record VZTX01004044.1, on the reverse strand, counting down.
TAATTTCTGCCTTTTCTCAGAGGTTCAAGTGTGAGAGTCTGGTGAAGCAGAATCTGCTTGATGAAGGCTGTAGCTTTTGTAGTGGGACTGTTGTACCAGAACGTTGGGTGTTCAGCTGAGCGACCTTGCTTGGGCTGATCTGCTCTGCTGCTTTCGACAATGATACCCGTGCTACAGGAAGGGCAAGTGGTCATGTGTTAAATCTGCTGCTCACAATATGAGCTTGCTCAAAGTCTGTGAGGTGTCTGCCACACAAACAGAACTGTGTGAAGGGACTGCGTCTTCTCTAGTTGGTAATTCCATGGGATTTTCGATCCCTCCCATCTGACCTCTTGGTACTTCATGTGCATGTTTATGGGAATATTGATGTTCTCTAGTTTTTCTAATGCAAGTTCTCCAAGCAGAGAACACTTGCTTTTGGGTGTGGATACTTTGGATATGGAGTTACGAGTTTCCAAGTAGCAGGAGATCCGTGTAAATTGAGTCCAATCAGATGGGATTTGTTTACTTATTTTAGATGAAAAAATAAAATAAAATTGAAACTTGAACTTGACCACCTGCTTTTATTCTCATTTCAATTTATGATTCTGAGTTTGTGCACTGCCAAGAAAATCAGGTTTGTCAGAGAAAAATAAACAGGCCCTGGATCTCCTAACAGGTATTTCCTTAAACAAAGAGAAGCACAACCTGATTTATTAGGGCCTCTCTCAGACTAAATTCCAATTGCCTAAAGGTCCTTGTCTTCCTTCATCTTTATCTCATTAGGAAAATTGTTCTTTCCTCCCAGACAGGAACCTAGCCAAAATTAATTTATCACCTTCAGGCCATATTACTATGATTTCTTCTGTAGTTGAACATGAAGATGATGCCCAGGTTCTTCCTGATACAGAATATATTTGCCTTGTCACCTCCCCATGTCAGTTCAAAGCTAAATTTCTATCCAGGGAGAAGCAGTTAGTGGCTCAAGACTTTATTATGCTGTAAACTGAATTTTGGCGATGAATTACCATTGCAGTTGTAATGATCTTGGAAGATGTAGATAAGAGCTGAGAACAAAGCTGCTTCACAAAGATTGTGGTTACAGAACTGAATCTCAGAGCAAAGAAAATTATTACCAAGACAAAAAAAAATGTTTACTCTCAAATAGAAGCCCAACTTTTCAGAAGTGAGTAAAGCAGCACTAGCATAAACTTTCTGTCCATCAATTCATCATAGTAAAGAGGGAAATTAAATTAATATACTTTCAAAAAGTCAAAACCTGAATCTGTGTTATAAGGCAGAGAAATTAGGAATAGGACTGAAGTTTGGTTGGTCTTTTGATGTTCATTTGATGTTCAAAATCCCTGGATATTAAAAAAATCCAATACCCTCTAGGGAAAGAGCTAGATGGAGCTCAAACACATCTGTAACCTAAGCATAAAATATATGATATGTGTTATAGGATTAGAATTTTTGACAAATTCTGTGTAATATATTAAAAAACGTATGCACCATGTCTGATCTTGAAAAAACAGCATCCTGTTTGGTCTTTATAATTTTGGCAGTCCAAAAGTCTTCTCGTAAACTATTTTTGTGTGTGGTAACATCGTCACAGTTGAACATTGAACAAAATTAGCATCCCCAAAGTATGTAAGAGGTAATTTATGTAGTTCTGTAACCACTGAAATGGGAGGTTACTTGATTACAGATGCATCGGGAACATTTTGTGTCAAATAAATAAAATCTGTAAACAATACTCTTAAGTAGCATTCCTTCAAGAAAAAAAATGAGTTAATTCTTGGTTTGTTTTCTATATAATGCTGGAAGGTCCTGATCAAAGGAGAATTTCATCAAACCTAATCAGGATGGCTGATAATAACTGAATCTCAAAGTGTCTTTTTTGTCCCTCTTGTCCGTTTTCCTTCCCATGGTCCTCTAGTTATTGCAGTGCATTGGTTTTACATTTTATTATTACCTGCAGAATGTTTTACTATTTCAGTTGCTATTTGATATTCCTTGTAGGCTTGAGATTTTTCCCCAAAGAAGATGGGTATGTTTTGTTAAGTGACAGTGCAACTTTAGAGAATACTTTTAATCAGACACATTTCCTCCTTAACTGGACCAGTTGTCTTAATTATGGCATTTCAGATATAAAGACTCTAAAATCCACAGCCAGCTAGTTAATAGTGAGGCATCTCACTGAAGGTTGTATCTCAGTTCCTGTTGGAAAGGAAGGATCTTTTTCCTTTATCCTAGAAGGCTGTGTGGAATACTGTCTGCTGTTGTAGGCCATCCTTGCCTGGGTTCTTCTTTGGCACTGCGGCAGGGAAGGAGCAGCAACTGATAGTGGTGGAGGGATGTTACTGGCCTCTCCCACACGTGGCTGAAATGACATGTAGCCCTTCTAGTTTCTTTAGTCATTCTTTAGTCATCTTCATCCCTCAAAAGATGTCTGTGGATGGCATCATCACTGCTGAGCTTTTCTGAACCTCCTGCTGGTCCCTCTGCAGCAGGAGGGCTCTTAGAAATGTGTGGTGTTAACCTCATTTTTGACACTAGTACTGCTTAAAATTTTATTTCTCTGGTGAACATGTATCATGCATATTATTTACTTGAGACAATCTGATTGTATTTAATATAAGTGAGATATCTGAGAGCTCAACTATGGCAACACTTTAGAAATTCAAGGATCAAAGGGGGAGACCTCAGGGATCAAGTATAAGAGTATGACCAGATATAGTTGGGTTAGCCTGATTCAGCTGTGGGCTTAACAAGCCTCTGCATTATTTGTTGTCTTTACAGCAATAGAATCTGGCTCATCCCTTGCATTGCAGGTATTTGTTAGCCTGTTCTTACAAAACCCCAGCAAACAGAACCTGGTAGCTTCATTTGCATAAAGCAAATGTATTTTTTCTCTAGTAATGGAGACTTAAAAATCTGTGCTTAAATAGGAAGCTTCTAAAAAAAGAAAGCTGTGAAGTAGTTAGAGATTGCAAACAAGTTGTCAGAATTCAAGCATTGGCCACCACAAAGAATGAGTGTTTAGTTTAAAAAACTTTGATCTTCATTTTTCCTTATAATAGATACAGTTTTTAATGATGAAATACATGAGATTTTGTATCCTTCTTGGTATCTGATTTTGGTTATATTATTCTTCATGTAGTACACTTCTGTTTAATAGCATGGAGCTGACTTCTTTTTCAGTTGCAAGAGTACATTTTTCACTGTATATTTAAGAAGTTTATTTCACTTTCTTTATTTTGGGTGGTTTTTTTTGGTTGACCCATAAGGTATATAAGCAGTTAGGTGTGTTACTTGGATAGCATAGGAGAATCGTTCATGTACGATGTGAGAGTATGATGATATGATATGTAAGTGTCCTTTTTTAAATCTCTGAGGTGGGAGTGTCAAAACAGCCTTAAACTTGAGCTTGTGGTATTAAGCTTATTAAAACAAATTTGTGGGAATTCACAACTTACATTTTTTTGATCAAGAAAATGGGATGTCTTATTGGGTTAGCAGTGCTTTGTTTTCTGTGATTCACATAGCTCCTTGTGGAAACACAGTTCAGCAGGAATGTTGTTTGCAGGTCAGAATTGTAGGTTGCAGGTTTCAACATCCTGTTGAACAGTCTGTCTACAAAAGGCTTCAGCATTCCTTCTGTATTACTACACTGAATATACACACACAGTTCAGCAAAGAACTGAGCCTACTTGGATAAAACTGGAATTTCGTGAGCCTGTTTATGGTTTTCTGTACTTCAATTCAAGTGGTTGTCCACAGAGAGCCTTTGCTTAAACAAAGCAAAGTCTAAGGGTGAAGATACCAATGCTCAGTTCTGTGTATCTTGCAGTAATCAAACAACTTAGTAATAAATGTAAATCACTCTTTTTTGGCAGTATATGGCAACTGGTTGATTATGGATATACCTTGAGTTGAAAAACCTAATAAAAGGAGACATGCTGATTGACTGGATGTGACTGAAATGAAAGAAACGGGCTGTACTTACATAAATTTTAAAAATAGGCTGAAGAATATGTTGCCATTTTTGTAAATTAAAAAAAATATAGTAACCAGACAAATTCTCGGCTGCTTCTGTATTGAATCTCATCTCTCAATAAACTCACTGGGACTTTAAAGACAGGGACATGCAGGATAGTATTTCACTGTGCTCTTAGCTCTGCTCCTCAATAAAGGAAACTTAAACCTCTCCTGTGAACCTGTAGTCTCCTGCAAAGAGATTATTGTCGCTGAATGTTTTTGCTGCGTACTGCAAGGGATTGCTTACCTTGAAATTTGTGGAAAAGGGAGAGAAGTACTCAAGGTTTTAAGGTTTACAAAAACTTTTTGAGGGACAAGGTATGGTGTCTGTACCTATAAAATATGAAGAGCAGTCTAAAAACCCAGTGTTTTGTCAATATGGAAAAAGATGTATGTATTTATTTATTTACTTAAGTGGATATGTAGGCTGGTGAATATGTTTGTGCTTAATACAGGATTTTTAGCACTGAGCAAGTTATGGAATCCTTACTTGTTCTGTGGTAGTGGTGAAATATTAGCTTTGTGAGGAAAGGTAGCACAAATCATACATGTTTTTTGCCCAACAGAATTTTTAGGGTAAATTATGAGGTTTTCATTTTGAAAAGTAAAGCTTTGTGAACCAAGCCATCTGACATCCAATAACAGCAAAGTCTTTGCAGACAGCTTTGCCAGGGAGAGGTAATAACCCCATAATATTTTGGATGCTTCCCCATCCCAGTGAAGTAGGTGCACAAAACAAGAATCCTTTCCAAGTAAGTTACACCTCTGGCAAGTTCGTGCAATTTAACCTTCAGCAGCAGTTTTGCTGACTGCCAGGAATGGTTTATATATCCTGTAGCTTGGTAGTCTCTCTGCTTGCATCTACCTATTCTCTGGCTGGCAAAGAGAAATCAAATGTTCTGCCAGCAAAGCACAATAAACTTTTGCTAGTCTGTTGCGGCCATTTGCAACAAAACAAAGGGATATAGAAACAAATAACAGTTGTGTTATTAGTTATTTTAGCTAGTCCATGGTATGTATTTACTGGCATCTCTAGGAAAACATGCCAGCTCAATGAGGTGAGATGCTGCCCCTTTAAGGAAGTGAAGGAAAATGTGTGCATGTGTATTTACAAAGAGTGCAAGAGCACAGCGGTATCACCCCATCTGCACATGTCACTCATGAAGCTGCCTGTGGACTGCATCTCTTTTCACTGCTGTCACCAAAAATGCACTGTAGACAGCATTTGAAAACTTGTCAGAGCTGTGTAAGCAACTTGAACTGCAGGTAAATTTTAGACATTACTGCTAATAATCCCCCCCCTTGTGCTGCTGCTGTTTGTTTTTAGAGAGTTTGTACCTGTGTATGTAGGCTTTTACAGAGCTGCTGAGGTTGTAGGAAAAGTAGGGAAGCTCCAGAAGTGTTGATATATTGAGGTGGGATGATCTAAGGGTGTTGATAGGAAACAGCTGCTGAACAGATTTGCCCTCCCTGTCACTTCGTTTCTGATTGCTTAATTACCAGTTCTCTTGGCAGAAGTTTGTTAGGAAGTTTTTTGTCACTGTATGACAACAGACTTAGGATTTGTGCTGTAATTTGGCTAAAGTGGTATGTGTTCTTGTTCATGAAAACTAAGTGTAAAGGTTGTTTACTTCCAGACCACCATAAAAGCAGCAGGTAGAAAGTCAGGAGCAGGATTGCCCAGGTATAGGGTACCCTGTCTGCAAGTCTGTTTAATATTTCAGTTTGAATTTTTTTTATTTTGTTTTTTCAATTTTGTAAATATACTTGGGCAGAGCTAATTCAAACACTGGTGGGTGACCTGAGTTAAGATCCATCCAGGCAGATTTAAACTTTTTGAAAGACTGCTCTGATGGGGGAGACAAGTGGCAAGAGGAGCAAAATGGGAATTGTGAGGCTGGGATCCTGCAAATTGGCTTGATATGGCTTCTCTGTGCGTTGGATTGGAAACACTTGGTTGGCTAAAATCTGAAACAGAAAAGAGGATGATAAAGTCTGTCTTAGTAGAAGTATTTTGATTGAACAGTTTCAGAAATGTGTGAAATGCTATTGGGTTTCCTGTTTACATTTCAAGTGTTTAATAACCTTAAGTGAAAATACACAATTTTAGCACTGAAAAATTGTTCAGCTCCTTTCATCTAGGTTTCAGTTAAGTTTTCCTAACTCAAGTTCTTTGCATTTTTGAGACAGTCTTAAAAATACTACAGTAAAAAATAGCCAGAGAGCTGCAGATTACTTGTGGCTTTACCTTTACCCATTATGAGCTATTTGTGCTTGTGAATTTGTGTTTCAGGCTCAGTCATCTTTTATGTGAATTAAGTTAATTTCTTAGATGTTGTATTATGAATTCTAGTCAGATTTTAATGTAAATATTATAATGATAAAATTGTACAAACTATTACCATAATAAAACCATCTCTTTAGTGTCTAAAGTCAGGTAAAAGTGGCACTAGGGATGTGAATCACTTGCTTTGAATGTGTGTGGGGGGCCAGTTTAAACATCTCAAATGTAAATATTATTTGTTGGTGAAATTCCATAGTCACTGCTTGCTGTGCAGTGGTCATCTGTTGCATCTGTTGTTTTGGTTTCATGAATTAACAGTATATTCATTTGACTCGTAAGGAAAAATACTAATACTATTGTACTTTTGAGTGATTCCATGTGAGTTTGTAGCACAGCAGCTGTTGATCTTATATCTGGAAATCTGAAATCAGCAATAAATTTGTGCTTTCATTCAGTAGGAGACCAGGAGTGGCAATTAAAATTCTTATGATATTTTAAACCCATGGATGGTTTGCTAATATGTATGGTTTCATTGGCTGGTATTAAGTAAAGTAAAAACTTGATATTTTGCATTGAAATGCAAAAAATAATTATTTTTATGTAGTTTGAACAAATATCAAATTATGGAATACTGCATGAATTCTTTCATGTTTACTTAAGTGATGAATTAATTTTTCTCATTAACTGTTCACAATAAATTGTAAGTAACTGATAAAATTCATACAATAATGTACATATTTGTTTCACTATTGGAACTATAGTCAAATTTTCCCTCTCTCGAAGCAAGATGAATTTAAATTAATGTAGGAGGAACCTAAGTCAGTGTTGCTGTTCCTCATAATAGTTTTGTGACAGTTATGTTGTTCAATAGACATCACTGAATATTCTTGTCTTTTTTCAGAGGCAATGTAGCATGCAAGATTTCTCTGATGTTTTGCAATTTGCTGCTTTTCAGATTTTTATCTTGCTAATAATACTTATCCTAACAAACAGTTTTGAAAAAATCATTTTAGAAACTAAAATCATGTTTCGCTAGACAGTGATTAATATCTGTGACCTTTATTTTTGTATCAGGAACATAAATATACACTTTTTTCTGTGTCAGTCATTGTCTAAGATTTCATCTTTGTTCTGCTTTCCATTACATACCATGAATTATATGAAATTAATTTAATCGCTACTCCAAACAGAAATTAAATGTGCCCTAATCCAGAGTTACGTTGTTTGCTTTTACAACTGTAAGTCATAAGTAATTAATTTTCCTTGGAAAATTAATTCACTTACCATTCCCAGTAGCATCATATGTTGACACAGGGTTATAGATAGTTTAATATTTTTGTTCAGCATGTTGGCTTCAACTTTGGAAGACCTTAAAGCAAAACAAATTCAAATTTACTCAACTGTATATAATTCAGGGTTATTTAAAGTGAATGTTGTCTTTATTGCTGTCAACCAGCTGATGATGATGATTCTAAAATTATATTCAGTCTTCCAGAAAACTAAAGTCAATGGACGTATGTGATTTATTTCTTCAAAAGCAAAAAAAAGTTTCATATCATACATTTAAATAACAGGGCCACTGGAATGCCATCAGTAGTAGAAAAATTTAGCTCCTTGGAGAACATAACTATATATTACAAAGCTTTGGGCTAAGAAGCTCTTTTTTTCAACATGCCTCATGTTGCTTGAGATCTTTGTAGGATTCATTACTCCTGTTGCACTCAGAAATTTCCTAAGTCGCCTTACTTTGGAATGTTGTTTTGTTTTCTGTATTGTCATGTACAGAAGGGCATCTCATTGCAGTACCAAAGGGCGTCACGGACACTTGTGTGGGTGGCCCTGTTGCCCACAGCTGACTGTCCTTCAGAAATGGCATTGAGTGGTGTGGGCCAGAAGTCTTCCGGAATGAGAGAGGCAGCTTTTAAGTCTAATCTTTCAACTTTGCCAGGAGGAACTTTTTTTTTTTTTTCCCTTTTTTTCCTTTTTTTTTTCCTTTTTTTATTTAATTCGGTGTCATTCCATAAAACATGGTGTTTATTACTTTGGTTTATTTTTATTTATTTAAGTCTCCCAGCTGAAACTCCAGTGATAGCAGTGTTGCAGTTCAAACAAGCAAGGCTTATTTTATAAATGTCCCTTTGTGAGTTGGTGGCTGCATTTTGCCTGAATGCAGGGGGTTGGTGTCAGTGGCATTTAATTTAGAATTTTGGAGGTGGAAAGTAGAAATTGACATCTCATTCCAGTGTAAAGTTACTGCTAGAACAGGCATAAAAATATTGTTGCATTAGCAATCACAGGAAGAAAATAAACTCTGAGCACATTAACAATATACAGTCATATGACAGACTTGTATAAAATAGAACATTAGATAGAAGAAAATATTTTTTCAGATGCATATATATTTTTTCACCACAATAATATAATATTTTTTCACCATAATACATTTTTTAAAGTAGAGAGTGTATAGAAGAAGTATTCAACTAATAGAAATACATCCTACTAATTGTGCCAGCAAAGGTAAATTTATCTGTACAAGCAAAGTTGTGTATAGATAAATTTTATCACATATCTCTTACACATACATGTGTGTACATGCAGCGTTGATGAATTTGTAGAAAGATATCTCCAATAAATTCTCTATCTATTGGTTTCACATTCACTTATCTTGAGTTTTCCTAGCCTATATAAGACATTCAATGCTGTTGTGTCTATTAATGTAACATCTCTCAGTAGCTACTGCTAGCTGTTTCATTATTATGGCTAAATTACTAAAGACTTCACTATATTATTTAAAAGTACAAAATCTTCTGCAAAGAAAACATCTGTCTGGTGAATTGAGTTTGGCCACGTACTTCTTGACAGTCACATCTGCAACTAAAGCAGTATCCTACCCACCACACTGAGCTGTTCTTGCGCTCCTTACCAGGGCTGCCAGCTTGAACCAAGTGCAACTGTCGAGCCGGCAATTGTTGTGCATTTCTTCGTTTTCACCTCCCCTGTGATATGGTGTGCTTCCCATCTCAGGAAAATGAGAAGCAAGAATCAGCTCTATCATTTTCTTATCCTTCTTGCTGGAGCTTTTGCTGATTATGGGTACGAGCAGGAGGCTCAGGACACCCACCCCACTGTATCAGAATTCTCTTTAGTTACCCTTCTGTCCTACTCTTATCTGTGTACTGCATTTAACAATGTGTTGCCTATGAAAAATCTTGGGAGACAACCAAAAACTGTTGCTGTTCTTAGAAATTTCTTGGCAGTGAGAGTTTGTGTTTTTGTTGGGAATATCCTCATTCATTTTATGATGACAGTGATTGTCTAAATTTGTAAGAAAAATGATGATAAAGCAATTTTTGTTTGAAAAGAATCTGCAGAAACTATTTCTTCAGGCAAAATTTATATTTTGAGCTCAGCTGTAGTTTTGGATTAGATAATTCAGAGTTGGCACTAATTCTGAAAAAAACATTGAGCTATGAAGTACAATAGTAAAAATCCCAAGAAGCTTGAACAAATGCATGCAGTGTCTCCTAGTGTAAGTGTCTGGCTCTTTGGAGGCCACCAAGAAGTCTACAGTGATTGACGTGCATTCTGGCAAAGCATTTTTTTTTTCTGTTCCTCACACAACCCCCCCCCCCCCCAGCAACAGTGTTGCAGTCAGTCAAAGCATATAGACAAAGCTGAGTGAATACCAGTTTCCCCAGTACAGGGGCTATTTTTTCAGGAAGTCTAACTCAAACCAGATGTTTTGCTTAGACCTAGAGTTTGTTGCTGCCAAGCATCTCATCAGAGGTCAGAGTTCTGGGCTCAGGGCCCTGCTAGAATTCTTTCACAAATTGCTATTCGGTGAGGTTTTAATCCTAATGGAAAGAATAATGTGCTTGTAAAATCTGCAGTTATTACAAACACAGTATACATATTGTGGACTTCAAATGACTACATATTTCATTCCCATAAACAGGGAATGCAGATGAATGCAGTGTGTAATAGTTTTAGACATTCAAACTTAAACCAAGTATATAGTTTATACTACTGTTAACCATTTGCATTCTTAACACTCCTGTAAAATGAATAGTAATCTTGACTAACAATTGGCAGCTCAAAGCAAAACAAAATGAAAAAATCTCCAGCATGTTTTGACTTGTAAGCTGTTTCCTGAAGTAAATAGTAAATGCTTTTGAGAATGTTCAAAAACACTCTGCTTGCTAAGGCACTAGGTTTGGCACAGTTTGTTTCTTTCCTTCTTTTATTTTTTCTGTCTCAATTTTTAAGTGGCTTGGTAGCAGCATTTTATGGTCAAGTTAATCTTGCTTCAACTATTTCTTCGTATAGCTAATTATTCACCCCAAAACCTCAGAGTAGACTCTATATGCTCCAGCTCACTTGAAAACAAATGCTGGTGATGCAAAGTGATAAGACTACCTGATGAAAAATCTCATTGTATTTTTGTCTTTTTGTTGGGAGCAGTATTGACAAATTTCTATTGTGATTCTACTAAAGTGACCTTTGAGCATAAAGAAGAATTCTAAGGTAACTGTGGTAGTGTGCTGCAGCCTGCAGCTAGAGAAATGCTTCTTGATGTAATATTAAGATTTGGGATATCAGAAATTAATGCATTCTGTAGGAAACAGTGTTATAGTGTGAAATTGGATGATGTAACAGATATCTCAGTACAGTGAGGTTATAGTGATAAGTTGTCTCAGTTTTATGTTGTGTAGCATCTTATTTTTCAGTGAATACTACTGAAGAATCATGTTATTTCCAAGTCTTCAACTCTTAAGTCTTAAATATGTTCATTTACATTTAATATAGTGTTTCGTCACATCCTAATTTGTGATTTTTATGTAATTTTTAAACGTGTTTTCAGTTTGGTGAAATGTGTAACTTAAGGTGAAGGTGGTGTCACTCAAAAGAGTTAACATTTTCTTGTTTGTGTGATGGTCAATACTGATAGTCATGCTGGAAGGAAGTAAATATGTATAGGGCACTGTGTCAATGCTAATACTCCAGACTGAGACATGCTGAGGTATTCATCTACTGTGCAGTTTGCTCTTTTGCTACCTGTTTATAGTAAGAAAACTGGATAATGATACTACAGTGCAGGTGTTAACTTTTGGAGAGGGCAAATCGTATGTACTGGTTTAACTCTTCACTAAGCCACCCTTGTTAACTAAGTTTGTTTCATGGCATTGAATGTGGAGATTTGTGAAAGAAATCATTGCTACATCAGTCATATTGTTGAATAAGAAATTGATGAAGCCAATATTTGGACAGGAAACTTGTTTTCAGAGATGGTATGAATCTTTCAGATGGTAGAGAAAATGGTTTTGCTCCTGCCTTATTCTTTAGAAAGGAGAATGTGGCCAAAGCGATGTTGGTAAGCTGTTTTTCCATTATAATGTACATTTGTATAAATAATATTTTCCCCTGGGTTTATTGAATAAATGGATTATTTATGTTTGGATGTCCAGAACTGAATTGGAAAACTTATGTTCTCTCCGTAGGTCGATCATAAGTTTTAACTTCTGTTAGAATCTGCATTTTTTTATTAACGGAAAGTATTTCAATTGTTTACTAAACACCTAAACCCCCAAAAAGACTTACATTACAAATTGGATGATCGTGGTGCTAGCTGGTGCCTCAAGGTGAGAAAGCTGATGTTAAACATGTAATGAAATTAATAGATACAACCTAATCATTCAGATACAATGAGCGAAAGTGGAGACAAACTGCAGTCTTATAAGAGAAGCTTTTTCATATTAATGAGTTTCCATTTGCCAATAATTCTGTCATTTGTAACTTGAATCATTCATCACCCCTGCAAATGGTTCTTTCAAGACATTATTTGCAATTTTGTCTTGTGTTTTTGTCCTTGATGTTGTGAAAATGACCGTCTACTGTTACAGGAATGAAAAGAGATCTCATTCAAACATCTTTTGTGTTTCCACTTTCAGTGAAAAATGTTTTTCAAACCTGCAGCTGGTTATTTCTGCAGGAGTTCCCACTTATATTCAGGTTTGATTGACATCTTGAAATGGCAGCTTTTCATGAAAAGCTGTTAACTTGTAGAATTTGGTTATGGTACTAAGACAGACTGACTTTGTTCTACTGTTGGGGCCTGTCCAACCTAAACACAACCCTGCATCTGAATTTAATAGTGCTACTCAGCACAGGGAGTGCGAGCCTTTTTCTTTTTTCATTTTTCTTTTCTGTTTTTTTTAACACTGTTGCTTCTGATGTGTTTTTGAACCTGACCTGATAAGTACTCATCCTGATAGCTTCTCTGTCAGTAATTGAATTAATTGACATTCCTTTTTTCCCCTCTCCTGGGCTAGCTAGGAGAAGCTAGGTTGTATTATAATTTCAGTCATGGAATATATTCATTTTGCATGATGAAAATAAGTGAAAAATGTTTTTTAATGACTATACAAATCCTGCAGTGTCTGTCTTGTCTTAAGACAAAAATCACTAACTACAGCCTTTATTATTATTTATTTTTAAAATATAGGTATGAGGGAAAGCTTATGGTATTAGCAATTTTTCTGAGCAATGATTACTGATTTAATTTCTAGTCAAAAACTAAGAAAGCAGTGCGTAACACAAATATGCTACTGTCAACTGTACTGAGTTGGTCTTTAATATTATGCCAGAATGTTGAAAGTAGGAAAAAGAGACATTATGCAAAATCAGTTTCCCTCTGCGTTTCTTGCCAGGCTTCTAAATAAGGATATAAAGTACCCATATACATTAGCTGAGAAGGAAGAGGAGTATTTTTAACTTTGAAAGAGATTGCTATTTATGTAAGGGAATTGAAAAAAACATCCAAGCATCCTGGCATGTCGTTGGATGGATGGTTTTACTTGAGTGTGAGAAGTAAAACATGGGAAAATATCTGGGATTTTCTGTACAGTCCTGTAAGAGTAAATTTGTGTGATTTGAATTTGGGAGCATTTAAGTCTTGTTTTCTAAAGACGTGAGTTACAGTGCAGTTGATTACAAGTAGTTGTACATTGTTGAGCTGCTGCTAGATTAAAAACTTATTTTCTTCATACCATAGTTAGAATTTCTGATTAACTCTTCTCTTAACTGCTTATTTGCTTATATAAAACCTTCCCTGTAGATTTGCACCTGCTCATGGTGATACACAAATTAATATACTTAACCAACCCCAGGCCATTTTAATTTGTTTAGGATGCTGAGGTGGCAATGTGAATATGTCCTGCTTATGTGTCTTGGGGTATTTGTGATCTGGCACTGGTACAACCACATTTTGGTTAATATTAAAAACTATGGGACTTCTTGTGGTGAAATAAAATGTGATTTGCTTCATCCTTTTCTTTAAAATGATCTAGACTAAGTGAAAGTGAGTGTTTTCTCAGGTACCTATTCTGTAGTTTCTAGATTTTAAAATGAATTTTTGATCCCCAACCAGAAGATCAATTTTGTTGATGGACCAATGTTTACAGTTCTGTTCCATAATTTTGTACGAATGCTCGCGAGCTTCACGTGAACTTTCAAGGTAAAAGCATTCTAGTTGCCACCCAGACATTACTGTTAAGAACTAATACATGGCACCACTGTTCCTGCAGGCAAAGGCAGGATACATGGGTACAAGCTTTTTGGTAGACCCTTAAGGTCACTGTGAAATACTAGACCAATTGAATTAAATGGCGAACTGACCACTGGCTTCAAATGGAGGCAGGATTTTGCCCTTTTACTCTATCAAGCCCTAAGGGCAAGCAGATTTCATTCTTAAACAGCCCCAACGTGGCAGTGCTTCAAAGGGAAGTTGAGCTGTTGTGAAGTTGGACCTGAGCTGCAAAATGCAGGGGGAAGTAGTGGGACCTTGAACTGCACTTGGAAGTACAGGGGGTACAGGTAAATGGCTACTGTCCTGTTAGATGCAGTGGAACTCTATTACCCTTTGGAAATGCTGTCTACCATGTCATTTGCTATAGGAATATATTCTTTTCATGTATTACTGATTGCAAATAAACATTATTTGTGTAAAAATAATTAGGAGAATACAGAGAATAGGCAAGCCTAATCAACATACAGCTGCTTCACACTATTCCCATGCACAGTAACACAGGTTGGATTTTTCTTATGACTCTTCAGCAATAGGACTTAACATTTTAAATTGCTTTTTTTTTTAAATTACATATTAAATGATAACTTTTTCTGGTATTCCTTCTTTAGCAATCTGTGGTAAATTTTCACTAATTTTCAGTGTATGGTCATTTCACAGGACATCTTTTTTTCAAAGAAGGGTATGTTAAGGCAGACTGCTTATCAAATTAAGGACTGGAAATACTAGTGATTAGCAATCACAGAAATCTTGGCTTTCAAGTTACAATTTTAATGAAAAACATTCATTTCAACCAGGTAGGTGTTCATTTAGGATCTTCAAACTTGTTTTTTTTTACAAGAACAAGTGTTATTCTTATTCATAGTAGTTTAAGTACTGTATATTATTATTACAGAGCAAAATAAAAATTCTTTGGTGAACCTGGACTTTTTCCAGGGTGGACACATTTATCTGGGTAAAGAAATTAAGTAGCCCTGTAACACTTATTTTTTTGGCTCTTCCCCTAATTAATTGTTTAAAATGATGATAATTTATTTTAATTTTACTCCCTCAACATGTATAGAAGTGTGCTGCAAATGAAGATTCTTGTACCTCTTTGCTCCCTTAAGATTAGCATAAATTCGGATATCACAAAACATCAGAGAAGATGGGTTGATAGTCTGGACAATCTTTGTATATATTAAACCCTTCCCTATCTGAGTATTTTTTTTTCTCCAGACTTTATTCCTGCTGTATAGTTGTCCATAATTTTATTTTAATTTGTCTGATGGATGTAAAGAACTAGAGAGGAGAAGTTAAAGAAATGTTATTTTCATTATATCCTCTTAAATTTCTGTCTCTTCAGTGAAAGAGGTTTATGTCAGTGACAAATCCATTTATTCATGAATTACAGATAAAGGCTACTTTTAATCTTAATTAAGGCTATTCTAGAGCAGTGTTCCTGGTCATGCCCTCAGTCTTGTCTTCTTAGAAAGTGTAAGTTGGCAGGGACTTCTGCCTCTGCAACTGCTTCTCTCTATGGTTCTGTAGTAAAGATTAATGTTATATATATATATGTTATGATGAATTAGTATGTTAGGTA
The DNA here is from genome assembly GCA_013400915.1 of Pardalotus punctatus. Taxonomy (NCBI): domain Eukaryota; kingdom Metazoa; phylum Chordata; class Aves; order Passeriformes; family Pardalotidae; genus Pardalotus; species Pardalotus punctatus. The sequence continues at coordinate 732,934 of VZTX01004044.1, read as the reverse complement.
TATCTAGGTAAATCTGGTTTTCCTTTCCATAGCTTTTTCTTACTTTCCTGAGGGCCATTGTTAGAAGTACTTTATTCTTCTGTTGTGCTGTTACAGAGCCCAGGCATTTTGCTGAGAGATCTTGTAAATGTGGGTAAGAAGGGTAATGTTATTGGCTTGAACTCTGTGCAAAATTGTATGTCCATGCTCTTTATTTTCATAGCATTCCTTTCCTCTTGTGTGCATGTCATTAGAGTGTCTTTCTTTTATCACACCCTGAGATCTGATCCAACATTGCTATTACTAGGTACTGTATAATTTCCCATCTCTATTTAGGAAGGCATTATGCTTCTTCCACAATATTTTCTGAAAAGCTAATGTCCCAGGTAAATGATATATGTTAATGTGTTGTTGGGTTAGTTTTTCAGGGCTTTGGGAAGAAGTTTGCTAAGGCTTCTATCTCTTGGAGTGTCTGCATCCTGAGTTTGAGATACCTTTCAGAATGTGGTTTTTTTCCATGAGTGGTTTTTTTTGCCTGTTTTTCATGCAGTCATAAAATGTCCCATAACTAGGAGAAATAGAAAATAGATAAATATATAAACTACTTAAAGATACGAATGCTTTATGAAGCCTTTGAACCAGTTGAAAGTAAGAGTAAATTCTAGGCAAGTGCAATAGTCTTCTGAAAATGGCAGCCTGGATCCAGATGTCTGGTATCTGAAGAGACAGCAGGCTGGAACTGGACTGTATTACAACACTCCTTGTATGTGACAAAGGAACTTCATTGCTGAAATTTCAGGCTGCTGTGTAATAAGTTTTGCACAGCAAACTTTTTGATGTATTTGTGCTTGTTTTGTGTTAGTAGCTATTGAAAATGTTCTGAAGCTGCAGCTCTCCAAGGTAATTCTTTCACTGACTATGACTTAAAGACAGAATTTCAGATGGAGAAAATACATATTTTAGCACATTGAGGTGCAGCATGTACAGATGGAAAAAGGTAGAAATAAAAAAATGTTTCTTGAAAAACCTGATGAGGTATCTGTTTATTTTCTAAAGCTTTAGACTTGAATGATGGAGAAGACTAAGAGTACTTAAAGAACATACCTGTGTATAGGCCATTATAAAGAATATCAGTTGTAGCTTCTTGTTTGTTCCACGTATAAATTTCAAAGTGGCTAGAAGTGCTTTGTCTTCTTTTAAGAAACATTTTCCAGAGAAAGTAATTATTTCTCTCATATGATGTGACATAATCTGTGTGAATCTATGTGCAATGCTGTCTTTCGTTTTCCTAATTTACTGGTTTTTCAATATACTTCGGTCCAGGTTCCCATACCTCATGCCTAGAGGTCTTTGTTGTGCATATAACTTGAATCACTTGAATGTTTGTTTCCAGTTCTTTTTTAGATGTATACATGAAATAGTAAAAATCTGCTCCTCATAAATCCTGCCTAACTTGAAAGAAAAAAAAACCAAAACAAAATGGCAGCAACAAACAAACAAGAAACTCCACCAACCCCCAAATCAAAGTACAAGCCATTTTTAATTTTTTCACATACCTCGTTTTTCAAAGACAGTTTCTTAGGATTATACTTGGCTGAAACAGTGTTGGAAGCATTTGTTGTATTTGGTTGTGCATGTGAGGTGGTCTACTTGATGTTGCTGGCAGTTAAGACCCCAGAAGAATTTGGGATCAGGTTTTGAAGATACTTCTCCCACTGCTGGGATTTGACTGAGTATTATACGGTTTTGCTTTCCAACTTCTTGTCCAGACCTTAAATCTGTTAGTCTGAAGGGACAGCCTAGTTGCATCAAAATCTTAATTCCTACTTGAAAATAACTTAGGAAGGAGGGCAGCCTAATTTTTATCAGTGAACTGATGTCAGCACTTCCTTTGGAAGAGGATATAATGGGCTCAGTTACAGCACTTTTTTACTCCTGCTGAATAAATAAGACCGTCTTTTAATGAGGAGTGGTTATTAGCTCTAAATATCCTTTACTTTAGAAACTGTGTTTTAATTGTTTTGTATTGATACATGGACAGCTAAAAACAAAGATACAAAAACATTTGTAAGCTGTCCCTGGGCCAAGCAATCAGAAAACATAGTGATCAATGCATGAACATCATAAAATATTGGAGAAGAAAAACGTGTACTGTTTGCTTCTGGGTAATGATGCCTGGGTTGTAGTCAGGAAATGAAGAATTGTGATGCTTTCTGGTTCATTTATTTCTTTTTTAGTTTAAGAGAAATCACTGAGTTCTTGTGGGTTTGATTTGTCATCTGTGAGACTGGGACTGTTTTCAGGTATCTATATCGAAGTAGTGTGAAGTTTAAAGGTTCTGCAATATGTGTATGATTGTGGCAGGGGAGGTTATTACTATTCTAATTTAGAATAGCCTAGCAAAACCAGAACTGTTTCTGTAAGCAAATAGCTCCCAGAAGTTCTGTCGCCTACAGGTCAAAGTAGTCTGAGTAAAGTACATCAAAACCAAAAGTCACCACTTTGTATCTCTGCAGTACCAGCTATGCATTTTCTGCCACTGAAAATTTGGAAGAAGTTGAGTACTTCTCATGTTTTATGAAGTGACTTCAGAGTTTTTGAGAGCGCAGCATTCTAACATGCAGATTTTCTAGACTCTTAGGAGCTACATTTTCCTTTTCACATTCTTGACTGCCTGTGTTTTTAAAGAGTAAAAAATAGACTGGTTTTCTTAAACATTTCCTCTAATGGATCTTCATATTTTTGTCTTCCTTGAACTTTGTTTTTGCAATCATAGGAAAAGCTAATTATTATTCTAAGTCTACTGGACTACCTACCAGAGAAGTGTGTATTTGTGGGATTGACTTTGGATGCAAGAATTACCTTTGAACCTCCAGTGGTACACACCAAATCTTTGTGTGTGCAAGACTTGCATCCTCTGTTATATCTCAGTCTGAAATAAATTTGCAGTTTGGGAACGGCATTAGCTTTGCAGGGGAAGGGTGAAGTTGCTCAGGCCAGAGTTAATGATGACGACTCTCCAGGCAGAGCTGCCTTCCCCATCACAACATTATTTTGATTAGCCCCGCTCTCGGCTTCAATTTAGCCAGCCATGTGCTTTAGACCTCACTACAAGACTTGCGCTTGAGCTTCTTTGCTAATATTCATGTGTTCCGGAAGACGAAGGCTGGCCATAGCTCATCTAAGGTGTCTCAGTTGTCTAATTCTCTATCAGAGCAACTGCTAACTTGTGTGAAGATTCATCCAAAGCTTGATCCCCTAATATAGGTTATGTAGAACAACTGTCTTTTGGTGTTCTTAAAATAAAAATTCTCCACAGAAGAGAACATCCAATAATAATTAATTTTTTCACATTTAAAAATTCTGGATTATTTTAGTGTAACTAATAATTTGCCGCAGCTGACATACATTGAATAATCCTGTCTAATATTTGATTGATCCATCTGGTACCTCATCTCTTAACTCCCAGTCCTACAAAGCACAGATAGAGCTGCTACTGAACTTCTGTCCTCAATTAATGTAGAGGGGCATCAGCCAGTGATTTCAATGGAGCCAGCCTTGGTTCTGGAAGTCGTAAGACATCTGCAAGTGGTGAGTGGCAGACATGTGTGCTGCAGAATCAGAGGTGGTTTTGGTTCCCTTCTTGCTCAATGATATACCAGCTTGGAGTTGTAAATGTTTGTACAAATGGAGAACTCCATCCCCCTACTTACAAACATTATTAAAACTGAGGCAGTAGTTGCCTTTTGAACAAAATGTTTTTAGAATTCATAATGATACCTGATTTTATCTAAAGTCTTAATTTTTCAAATACTGTATTTCTAATTTTATTTTTATGTGTTCCCAAGCTTGCCTTAAACTTGGCTTAAGTTTTAGATCCTTTATAAAAGAAAAGATTTTTCAAGGGTAGCAGAGGTCAATTTTTTAAATGAATGATGCTCTGATCTGTGATCAGATTACAGATTTGCAATGAATATATTAATATATGCAATAGCTAAAAGCTCTAACTTGGTAAGTATCTTATAAACTTTAAAAATCAATAATTGTAGTGCAGTTGTTATTTGTGCATCTTAGAGGATACCTAAGAAAACTTTGTGCCAAACATTTTTCTAAATTTGTTGCACTGTAAAATAATGTATTATTTGACACATTTGCAAATACTGTATTTTTTTAGTGTTTTCAAGAAGCCTTTTGAAGGAATTTCCAGATCCCGAATATATTTAAGGTCTATGTTAAAGAAAAAATCACTGTTTCTGTCAGGGTTGCTGGTAAAATAAGTGCTCTTTGGTGCTTTTTCCCTTATACCTGCTGAGGTCTTATATGTTTAAATAAAAGTGTGTCTATTGCAAGAGTACTCAATTGCTATTTTCATATATGGGGTAATACATGCACTGCTCTTGTTTATGCCATTCTACTGGTTCATTTTGATTTCTCACTTTTTTTTATTTGCTAATTACCTTAGCAGTAACAATCATATACTCTCAGTGGTAATGGTGGTTCTGAAATGTTGCTTGGTTTTGAGAATGACAGGAATGTTTGTGTTCTTTTTCACTTGTAAAAATTATCATTGAGAACGTTTTAGTGCTGACACATTAGCACAGCTTATTTATTATGGAGACCTGTCAACTTTTCAACCTTCCCATGTGCAAACACTTTGTTAGTGCTATATATGTAATAGGAAAAGTGCTAAATACATGCTTTAGTGCAAATTTTGCTAAGCTTAGTGCAGAACACATTTCTGAAAGGACATAAGCTTACTACATCATAGTGTTGTTTTTTTTTTACCAATTGATTACTTATTCTTTTGCTTTAAATATCCCTTGCTGTTAAATATAATGAGTGGTGCTGAAATTGGTTTCATTTATCAAAGATGTGAATGACACAATGGATGCTTATGTACTCTGCCTGTCAAATCCATAAATGCTGCTAACTGAGCTAACTTCTGTTTTTCCACGTTTCCTGGTTTTCTGTCAGCTTTCAGTCTTCCACGGGTCATTCAGTAAACACTACTCTGAGTGACTTTTTTGAGTTGCCATATGTCAATCACACTTATTTTCTCTGCTTTTTAGTAAGCAGAGACAATAAGCTTGCTTTATTTGGATCTGGCTGTCTTCTGCAGGACAGTGTCTTTTGTTCTGTTTCATTCCTAGCTGGTTTTTGCTTTTAGCTGCGCTGTGGAAGAGATTGGGGATCAAAGGGGAAGGAGTGTCTGATCAAAGTCAAGGAGGAGCCAAGTAGAAGAGAGGGAGATAGCAGCAGGATTTGCAAGTGCTCTTTAAACATATTCCTTTGAGCTGATCTGCTTAAAAAAAGGTGGAGATGGGACGGGCGGGTTGAGGACAGTTGAATTCCCTTAAAGCTTTTTTCAGCAAGCCTTTTCAGCAGGTGGTGTCACCTTAAATAAAAACTTTCTTTTTCTTAATTTTATCAGGACTAATTCTGTATAATCACTAATACTGTGGGGTGTAGGATAAAAAAGCTGCTGAATTTCATTGTTTGGCATCTACATTTTTTCCTAATGAGGGAATGGATATGTTATTTTATTAAATATATTCTCAGTCCACTGCTGATATAACTAACCTGGTGTAGCATTTGCTAAGTGTGTATACTAAATTTTAGAAAGCCAGTGAGCACAAAAGTTTTTTATATCAGACATCTGGGGTACAATAAAATACACATTAACTGTATTAATCTTTCCTTTATAGAAAATACCCTTAAATGAATTTGCATTTTTTGTTGTAGTTTTTAGTAATATTTCAAGTACCACATTTCTCATTAGAGATGAATGGGAGGAAGCCCAACATGTCTTCAGTGGAGCTGGAAGAAGCATGTGTATTTATGCAGACTGTTGCCAAGCTTCTTGCATCCTCTGGGGACTCGCTTTGCTCTGAGTGAGGCCGGTGGAAACGCTGTGCACAGGAGCTGCTGTTCCTCACCTGTCTGCTGCAGAGCAATGGATGGTCACTGACTTCAGACTAAACACAATTCCCACAGATGACCACACTCACCTGGGCTTCCTGACTTCTGTCTTCTCCTTCTATTAATGTAATCTCTTTATTTTTTTTCCTTCTCTTACCCTTCAGCAATCTTCAGGAAAATCTTCAAATGAATGCATTGCCTTTCAGCCATGTCATCTATGAAACTCTGTTTCTGATGGTCCTTGCTTTACCTTTCTGTAGTGTTTCAGGCTATCCCCTGTATTTATAGAGCTTTAAGAGTCCCAAAATACATGTTTGGATTGAAATGTAAATGCAAGACTTTCCACCTATAGTAATTTGGATGATGATTGTCTTTGCTACTTCTTGGCAAAAATGTCTCTCTGAAATCTCCAGGAATGCTATGGTTGTTTATAATTGAAATTTGGATTGCTGCTCCTCAGTCACATAACAATGTGCATTAGAGAAAACTTGTACCTGCTCTGGAAAGATGAAGATGGTTTTGGGTATATGTCATTTGCTGCCTGCTTGCTCATGTCAAAGAAGCTAACTTTAGGAATCAGATGCGTCAGCGATGGGACTGAATTTGTGTAACAAGCTTGGCAGTGCTACTGCTTCTGTTAGGACACAAGCACAATTAAATATAAGATGAATTCCAGAAATTTGCTAGTTACTCAAAATACTTGCATGATAAACTGGTGCATTCTCATTTTCTTTTTTATTTTTAATGCTAGAGCTGACAGACTTTGTTTTTATTTTATCATTTTCTTTGAAAATCTAAATACATTCCTTTATCCTGGGATATTTCAGTAATAATAATTTGCTGTTAAAATAAACAGAATTTGGATTTTCGAAGCAAGAAATTAATCATAGCTAAGTACATAGGATAACAATATATCCTATAACAATATAACGTTTGGAGAAACCACAAACAATCTTCAAAAGAAATTCAAAACAAGTTAGATCCTTTTATCAAACATCAGAGGGATAAGCTTGTTTTTTTAGAATCTAATTGGAAGGGATTTTCCAGAGGATGTTAGGGATTAAAACCCCAATTCTGAACTTTCCAACTTTTGCACCTGACATGTAAGGTACATTTTAATTTTTTTTCTAATTCTGGACATGAAAAGGTGTTTCTCCTTAGACTATTTCTGTTACATTAGTCTTGCTGTACTTAAGGGTTTTTTATGAATGCATTTTGCTTTTGTGGTTTCATAAGCATTTGAAATGCAGCTGATTGTATATAGGTTACAGCATTAGTAATGTTTTTCCATTTTTTTAAATTTTAAAACACATTGCCATGGCTTGAATCTCTGTAAAATAATACATTTTTGAGCTTTGCTTAGGATGTGTTGTCCCACCTAATTTCTCTTTCAGTAAATGTCATTCAGTTTGCACAGTTATACCACTTTTTAAAGAAAAAAATTGCATTTTTTCAAGAGGCATGTTGGCTGGTTGCACATGCCAATATTAAAATTCATGGATACAGAAGTTAATGGTAGGTACCAACAAAATAATGTTTTATGAAGTGTTAGAAGTCTTTCAGGACTCATTTGGACAGAAAAAAGTTAAATTGCATTTACTTCATTGAAGGCTGACTTTTGGATTCAAAGGACAAGTGAGGTATAACTTGATCAAAACCCAAAATAGATTGTCTGGCATACAGCTCAGTCTTATGTAGAATGAATGTTGATCTTGTTGTAGTACTGTAACGCCAAGCCTGGGTCAAGAACCTGCAGGTTGCTGCCCAGACTTGAGAACTCATCCCCTCCCCACTGCTTTCTAACCAGCATCATTAGGTCATGTCTGCACTGCATTTGTAGGCTCTGCAGGGTACAAATAATTCCTGCTTGACTGTGTTGGAAGGTGCCTTGCTTGACTCTTGGGCATTTTAAAGTAATAATGATGCACAGGCTGGTTGTGTCGATGTCTACTAATGTTCCTAAATGCAAAATAATTATTTCAGAATTGCTGTGAGTGGCAGTACAATTTTGAACTGTTTGAATTTGTCTTTCAGCTACACATGCAATCATAGCATAGTTTATGAAATAATGATTTTGCAGGGAAACAGGAAAAGATTACCAAATGCATTATAATTATGTGTATTGTTTTTAGTGTTGTGTGGAGGTTTAGTATTGTGGGGTTTTTTTTAAGTTGCCAAAGGTAAAAGGCTTAGAGTTGTAATTCACTTGCATGTAAAAGCTGCCCATTCTAGTCTAGCACTGGTAATTTAGTGTTCAGGCAAAGTTAGTGTGCTTATCCACCATTTATGCTCATGCACGTTGGCTAAGTACAGCCTCCAGGCTTCGTGTGAGCACCGGCTCTTTGACTTGATAAATTTGCTGTGCTGATGACAAATGTATATTTGCAGTGTCTGTACGGGTGTACTGCTAGAAAAAACTGAGCTGAGAGACTATTTAAAATACTGCCTTCCTTTTGTGTACATCAACAGGTTTTTGAAACTGCAAAGGGGATTTCAATTACAGGTGAAGGAGCACCATCTCAAGGAACAGATAGGTTTTTAGTAATGTTAATTATTTCCAGTGAGAGTTTGTAGCTTTTGAAACTGAGTGAAACAACAATCCTCGTTCTCTGCTTCATCCATATGGCAAGGAAAGAGAAGATAGCTGAAGTATTGGGAAATATTGATAGAACAGAACTATCGTGCATAATACACAGGTGTTCTTAAATGATGTTCTTTAGTGGTAAACATTTTGTGGCATGATTGATGAAATTTTATGAAATGNTTGTATGGGTTTGCAGAATGGTTGGTTTGAAATGTGTGGTATTTTTTCTGCTAATTTTAATAAGTCTGCCATGGACTTATCTGAGCAGTAATTGTGACCAGAGATCTAAATAGCAGCCCTTGATTTTCTTCCATGTTCATGAATGTAAGTTATAATTGGGAAACTCTTTATAAAAATATTAGAGAAATGTAATGTTTGAATTTCATTTACTAAATGACTACAATTCTTTACTGTAGCAGTTTCAATTAATCAAGTAATTTTCTCTATCTTGTCCCTTCGCTCACTTGATAACGCCTTAGAAAACAAATACTAAAATACGGTGACAGTTCTGATACTTCTAAGGGCAGATTAATTTCTGTAGTCCTCCCCAGAAAAAGCTCAAACCAAACAAATGTCTAAGTATTTGCTAATGCTATCTGTGAAGCAAAGTGGCTTTGTTTTCTGGAGAGTGATGATGAACAAAAGTTTGCAGATTTGCACTGGGTATCCTGCAGTTTGTGGCAAGGATGTCCTTTATTTCTGCTGGCCTTAATTTCCATAAATTGGAAGTATCAATCCTTTTTGAGATCATCCTATAAAATTAAGTCTGCTTCAGATCTACTACTGCAGTAGTGAATATTTTAATGGTAGTCATCTCTGAATATCCTTTTAGTAAAACCTTAGTGACATATTTGGGTGGTGAATTCAAGATGATGTTTGAAAGTCGCACTGGGGACATGCTCCTATTTGTTACACGTGGCTGTAATGACACCTTGTGTGCTTGAGTCTGAGCATAAAGGCAATACAGAACAGTTCGTGGCAGGGACACCCTCATGCATTAGGGTGTATTCAGAGTCAGTGCTAATATGAAAGTGATTTATTTAGAAGGATTTGCAGGGGATCAGCTTATGCAATGATCTGCTGCAGTGGTGTGTGGAGGTTGTCAGAGGCTGGGCAACATCAAGTTCTGCATAACCTCACTTTGAAAGCAGCCTGGCATTTTGGACTTGAGCTTTACTCATGCAGGTTTTATTCTGGTGCACTTAATGCAACAGTTCAGCATTCCTGGCTTTACAAACCTGTTGTAGGCAGTGAGGAGCAGGGTGTATGTGAGCTTCTAGTAGTGTCTGTCTCATCTGATACCACCCCAGTACATATAAATAGCACACAAGAAGTACATAATATCATATTACCTCTGATATTTGAGAAGGTGAGTGAAACTTCTGGGAGACTGGAAAATGTACTATAGTTCATACCTTTCTAAAATGTAACCTTTTAGCAATAGCAAGTCTTAGTGATGGTATTGAGATAATAATAATGTTTTTAACTGCTTTTAGAAACCAAGTAACGCTTCTTCATGCCTTGTTTCAGTGTAAAGAGGGGTGTAAAAATTTCTTCATTCTAGCCAAAGGAAGCTTTGAAGCTTTGGTCAATAGCTGCATCTTGGGAGGCAGGTTTGCCGTCTGGAAGGTTTCCTAGCTTTTACAACTTAACATCATTCGCTCACTGAATGTATCTTACTTCTGTGAGGTACTGGTAGCTTAGGGGTTGTTTTATGCTGCCTGTTCACTTTATGTCTGCCTTCACATACATGCTGTGTTGTCCATTCCTAGTCACACGACTCTCATGTGTTGGAGCAACAAAGAACAACTTGCACATGTCTTGTTTTGTTTTTTTTCATGGTGACTGTCAAACAGCAATAAAGTTAAAAGATGCAAATCATCTTTGAGAGACCCAAGAACTTTTTTCTTCCTGGCAAGAGAAAGAGTCAATTAAGTGCTATAGTTTCTTTCAAGATATATATATTGTATCTCATTAATTTTACACAAACTATTGGAATCACAGACTCAGGTCTTTAGATAAATGCCAACTTTGCATTTCAAACTGAGGGTCTGTGAGTGCTGTTATTTCTTCCACTAGCCAAAGGTATTTTAGGATGCTTAGCTTTTGATTGTGACATATCCTTTCCTTGATTTGTGGGGAGTGTATTTGGCTGAATTACTATCTAGATCCACTTTCTGCAGGCTGGAAATAAAGCTTCTGCTGACTCAAGTCTCTTCCAAAGAACTTAGAAAGGCAAGGCCAGATCAATTTCCTTCTTTGCTTCACCCTATGCTATAAGGCATTGTGGTGGCGGTGACTGTTTTGAATCATGCAACTGCGTGTTGTTCCTGCTGAACAATCATCATCATCTTAAGGAATGAGTCTGAAACTTAGGGAAGCAGCAGTCTACACGTCTTTGCCATGGACTCTATATTCAGAGCAGTTGTTTTAGAACAAGATTTTTTTTTTTTTTAGAGGTGACCAGTAACTGCTACAGTTAATAGAACTTGTTAATGTAACTTGTGAAACTGTATCATTATCAACTTGCAAGTACTTTGGAGTCATTAGCCTTCCCTAAAAGCACAAGGACATTATCCTTCTCTTTTTGCCTTCCTTCATCACAATGGAAAAAAAAAATTAAGTTAGAATCTTTAAATTCCAGTGAATCTCAAATTAAACATTTAGTGAAAAACCTAGCCCGGTATTTTGCAGCTGTACTTGGCAAAGAAGAGAAGATGGTGGGTGTTGTTTCTGAACATTTTATTCTGGTTCTTGCTGTGTTATATAAATGCATCCTTGCATGAGCGTGCGTGTGAGCTGGAAGCCTCTAGTTCTAGGATATTACGTGGCTGATGCCAGGAGGATGAGGGAATATATTGCTCATTAAGAGAAACTACATTTTCAGTAGGTCAGAAAAATGAAACGTAAGTCTTTTCAGGGTATGTTTTTTTGTTTGTATCTTTATTCAAAAAAGAAGCTATTATGTTGCAGTAGCAACATGTTAGTAAGTAGAAACTGATGCTTGGTCTGCCAAGTGTGCAAGCAAGGTTTGTGGTTGAGATCAAGACTGTGCAAATGCCAGCACTTACGCATGTACATGGTGTTTTGCATGCAAAATTTATATAAGAGGAGTAATATTGGCAAAATACGAGCTTCAAAGTTTGTAAGTAACTTTATTATGTATCACATCGTGGAAATGCATCACATTACCATTACCTGAAATAGGGAGGTAGGAAATGCATTGCCTGAAGTTTTACAACTGCTGCATATACTAACCATTGCTTGATGAACTACCAGTGTTAGTAGATTGGGACTCATGCTATTGGCATGTTAAATTTAACCATGAAATCTTTAAAAAATCTGAATGACTTAGAAGGTAAAATAAAGTAATGGATGAAGTGTTTGGTGCCTTGGCTTGGATCCAGCTTGATGTCCTAAATGAATGCATCATGAAACCACAACAGATCAACCCAGATTTACAAGAGTGATGCAGAAGAGCCCTGAAGCTAAGCCAACATAGTGATTGAATTAGCTCCTGCGTTTAGAGAGGCTTCTCCCTCCAGGTCAGACTTCTAAGCACTGATGGGCTTGTGTGGGGAACTTGCAGTTACAGATTGAAGTATGCCTACATTTCAGAGGAAAAGAAATCTTAGAGCTTCAGAACTTTTAACTTTGACAAGTGTGACTGATTTTTCTTTTAGGGGAAAACACTGTGAACATTTCTATTAGTGGTGCTTTGGTCAAGGACCTGCCAATCTTCCCACAAATATCTGTTCAAAATTTGAAACATTTTGTTGCCATGAGGTTGATAAGTACCTTATGTATTGTCCACCTTTACAAAGTACCTGGCTTTTTGTTTTAGTACATAATCACTGTACTGTAGTGTGATGCTCATAAATGGGACAGTTTTGCAAATATCTGTGTATATAGGTCCAAAAGTACAGCATTTGTGATCTCTTCTCTACTTTGTTTTTAATAAACTGATTTTATAGATAAATAAATGTCAGATTAAAGACAAGGCATTGTGGATGACCAGAAATATTACTCTTTTTGAGTTATCATGTTTTTACTATAGTTTTGTTTTTACAAGGTGCAGGGAAATAGTTATTAAAAAACAATACAGGGATGTGAAGTGTGTCTTTATTCTAGAGATTTGTATCATGACAAAAGTGTTTCAAGGAGATAGTGGGGACATTTTAAGAATGCATTCTACAATTCATGTTTTTAACTGGTACCCTCACATAAGATATTGTTAAGTTCCAGCAACTGTTTTACTAATGTTAGTGCTATATGCAGTTCTTGTTTATGTACACTTCGATACTTCAGTAACTAGATATCTCTATTTTTGTTTCTCAGCATGATGTATCGCAGACTTTGCTCAAAGCAACTCTGGACAGTGTGGTTGAAGAGTGTGTCAGCTTTGTAGGAGTCGATATTAACATCTGCTCAGAAATACTATTAAGGTGAGTGAAGCATTTTCACATTTTCCTATTCCAGTAATTACATGGCTCTGGATCACAGAGTCTCTGTTTAGTCTGCCATCTGACTCAAGCTCAGCTGGAGCAAATGGCTCTTGTGTTGAACTTCCAATTACATAAAAATGACACAGTAAGACAGTATTTCACTGAATCATTAAGAGTCAGGTTTTAAGGGTAGGTGTCATTCTCCAGGGTAAAACTATTCTTCAGAGAAAAACAGATATTTAAAAATTTTGAGCCAACACTGCAATTTTACAAAAACGTGATATAATTAATTTGTGTTTTTACACTGAGAAAGGGATTTTCAAATATACTTTGTTTCTTAGAAGGTATTTTTATAGATACTCCTAAGTGTAACAGGTTGTAAAACTTGGGTGAGGAAAGGAGAAAAGGAAAGATTTAAGGGAAAACTTGAAAAATTTATCCCTTTTTACTGTTTCTTTTTGGTTAAGTAGTTATGCCATGTTTAGTTGGAAAATTTTCTGGACTTTATTTTTCTTAGTTAGAAACTAAAAACTCATTCTCTCTTGAGTGTGCAGAATTCTGTATTGTTTAGGCAACAGACACTCAGAAGAGCAAAAGTGTTACTGTCATCCTCCATAGTAGGAGGGGAAGAAAAAAAATGTCCATAATCTTTGTAATGAAAATTATATTAGGTATACAAGTTAGGAAAAATGCATTCTTGCTAGCTCTATATTTTAACTTTTTATCCCCTTAGAATCATTCTTAAGAACATCTTTCCATATTTTTGAAGAGGCCCTCTTTCTATTAGTTTTGGTTTTCCACTTTCATGTTATTTTTCTGTGTATCCAGCCCCTAGCCAACGTCTGATTTCTTCTGTCTTACATACTTTCAGGTTTAGATCACCTGTTAGTAAGAAAGCAAGTGGTACCTAAATGAGAAATGAAGCTTTCATTCGTAGGCTCAATAGACTAGGATCATAGAATATGCTGAGTTGGAAGGGACCCATCAGGATCATCAAAGTCCAATTCCTCACCCTGCGCATGACACCCCAAGAGTCACACCATGTGCCTGAGGGCGTTGTCCAAATGCTGTTTGAACTCTGTCAAGCTTGGTGCGGTGACCATGTCCCTGGGGAGCCTGTTCCAGTGCCCAGCCACTCTGTGGGTGAAGAACCTTTTCCTGATAGCCAGGCTAAACCTCTTGACTCAGCTTCAGGCCATTCCCTCAGGTCCAGTCACTGGTCACCACAGAGATCAGTGTCTGTCCCTCCTCTTGCCCTCACGAGGAAGCTGTCACTGCAGTGAGGTCTCCCCTCAGTCTCCTCCAGGCTGAACAGACCAAGTGACCTCAGCTGTTCCTCATACAGCTTCCCCTCAAAGCCCTTCACCATCCTCATGGCCGTCCTTTGGATGCTCTGTAAGAGCTTGCTGTCTTTTTTGTATTCCATGAATAAAAGCCTAGCTGAGCCACATGCAGGGGGTGAGCACTGCCAACCTTCTGCAGGGTACGGCTGTATTGTGCACTTCAGCAGGGAGAATCTGCCTGAGGTGCTACTGTGTCTCCACAAAACTGTGACTATGGGGTAATCCTGTCCAGGCATGGTTAGAGGTGGTAACCGTGTCGTGTAAGAATTTTGTGTTGTCTAATTAACCTGGCTCACAATGCTCAACTGTTCAAGTCTGCTGTTCTGTGTAGATGCAGTCTTAATTTTCCTTCCGACATACAGTGTATGAGATTGTCACCCTAACTAGATTGCATCCCGAGCAGAGCTTTCTGCTTGTGGTTTCTGATGCATCAAATACACTTCTTGACACATATTACACAGGGAATGGATGACAGTGCTACAGTATTTGCATCACTGCTGAGTATTGTGCTTGAAAGACTTGAGATAATCAGTGGAAAATTCTGTCAACTGTGATGTTCCTTTTTCAGTGTAAATAAGCTGGATTTCTAAATGTTTCTGAAAAATTTTTGAAGAAAATTCCATTCCTAATGATTAATATTTTGTCTGTGGCTAAAGGTGTGTCCTTCTAATTTCATTCTGAGCTTTCACCAACTTTGGACTGTTTTTTTAGACTTTTGCTTGAGCATGAGAATAATGGAAAGATTTTTTTTCTTTTTTTCCCTGAGATTTTATGACTCTTGTGGGGTTTGCTGGTGGTGTTTTTCTAGAATCAGCCCATGCCATTCCACAAACAGGTCACTGCTGCTGCTGACTTAAAGCAATGGCATCTGATATATGGAGCTTAGGGGGTGACATTTCCTTCTCTAGTACCAGGAGTAACTCCCTGCGAGAGCTCTTTTCTCTCTTTCTGTGATTAACATACTGCACACCCAGACAGTTGTACTCGTGTACATACAGAAAGTGTGCAGACAACCCACTGCTTCCTGAAGGAACCTGCCTAGCTGCTTTTGTACTTCACAGGTAAGTTCTTGGCCAGGTCCATGTTGCCATCAGAAAAAAACCATGCAGCCTATTCCCAGCTGCTTTTTATCTCAAGAACAGCTGAGAGAAAAGAAACACGCTTTGTGGATCAGTTAAATTGTGAGAGGAAGACAAGCTGCTCCCAGCCACTCTCCTTCTGGAGAGCAGACGTGAGCCCTTCATGCTGGGACAAGGTGTTTCAGTACCATTGAAAGAGCTGAGAGGGGGCTGTTCTTACAGGAACAATTTATCTGTTCTGAACCCTCCTCCCACGCTGTTTCCTGAAGAGGGCACCTGGGGGCAGGCCGTAAGACATGACAAATTGAATTGGCATTACAGAAATAGCCAACAGATCATAAATTACATGTCCCTTAGTTAGGCATGTACAGATCCATATTGCTGTACTAAGTTTTGTTGACTTGAGTGGATTTGTTCCATGGAACTAAGAGAAGGGATCCTTTTTCAGGCTATGCCTTTGGTCTGGGAGTCTATTTGCTAATTTCTTAGCAGTTTTTAAGTTTTGAAAACCAGATTTTCTGTAGAAATGTGTATCCTTGTAATGGGTAGCACTAGTGTTAATGACTGTTCAATGGTAATAAAAGTATTTTGTAAATTTTCTCTTAGACACATTGCAGGACTGAATACTAACAGGGCTAAAAATATAATTGAATGGAGAGAGAAGAACGGACCATTTATAAACCGAGAACAGCTCAAAGAAGTTAAAGGTTTGGGTCCCAAAACCTTCCAACAATGTGCTGGCTTCATCAGATTCAATCAAGAATATATAAAGACTTTTTGCAGGTAATAGAGATTTTAAATATTCTGACTAAATTATACAAAATAGTATGGGCTAAATTATAGAAATAGTATGGGAGGACTTTCCCCTTTTCTGCTTTGTATTCATGCTTGAGACTCAAGGAATCCTAGACCTTTGTGAAGGTGAAAGACAGCAAATTAACGTGTTGAAGTCAGTGGTTGAAGACAGTTCTTCCTCTGAATAGTCATGACTTGTTAGCCTAGTCCTCTAAGTTAGGATTTCAATAAATATGTAAATTTAATTTAAAAATTTGCCACTGAATTGGTAAAACAAATTTGTCAAGCAGCAGTGTTGTGATCTGAGATATTAAAACTTTAATCTTGTGTTTCAGGCATAATTTAGAGATCTGTAAATTAATTAAAGTGGTAAAGATTATTTTGCAGAATTTCATGGTAGTAAACAAGAGCAGATTTTTGGAGTTTCAGTTTCCTTACCAGGAGAGAGGAAGTTGAGGAGCTGCCTAGATCTAACTGTGTCTATGTTATACTCCTGTGCCTAGCAAGTGTGATGTGACTGTCTTCTGTCTGAAATATGTGAGACCTTTTCCCAAGTCCAGCTTGTCAACGGTGCATCATCCTCTTCCCTGTCATCTCATTCCCTGATTCTGTACCAAGTCTTCTACTCTTTCAACCATTCATAGTGCTCCTCTTGACATGAAATCCTTCCTTTCTACAACTCAAAATGCCCTTTCTAGCGTGATGTGTCTTCTCATTTCTCCTTCCAAAATAAAGAATGAAGAAAGGGCACAGTGGTAGCACCATCCCCACCCTTTTGCCACTGGCTCTTCTTAAAAAAATATTTTCCTGGGAGGCACATGCTATTTTTTAGCCAAGCCAGTGTTCAGAAGCGATATTATATTCCCAGTTGCTGCTGGCTGAACAGCACACACGTAACTTCCAGGCAGGACGTGGGCACATAGGGACTGGCTTCCTGCCCAGATGGAAGGTATACAGATTGCTTGCCCATCTGGCAGGGAGGCACAGGCTGCAGGCCAAATGGTGCTCACTGTAAACACCAGAAGACCAAAGAAATTGCTTCCAAAGCTCTATATGATTGATAGTTCTTACCTTGTACAGATGTGTTCTAGTTTCTCTAGTTTATGCTGCAAATACAACCAGGGAAAAAAAGGCTGATGGGTTCCCCCCTCCCCCCCCAAAAATGTTCACTGGTGAAATGTGAACATTGTTTTGGGTTTTTTTAACCTTCTTGGAACATGATTCTGATGTTAGTCAGATTCCATAAAACTTGGGAGCACTGTATAACCTGAGAAATGGATTTTGAGGCCAAAGTAAAGCTCTAGCACCACTGCCTCCACAGCACTTCTTGTGGGTCCAGGTGACATAACCAGAGGCTTTTGAAATGAACTTTGAGGTTTTATTTTTGTCCTTTCTAATCATGTTGATGACTTTAGAGTGCTGTATGAAATAATTTGTGTGCTTTTTACTTGGAAGTTGACAAATAATGGTTATTTTTAAAATTGATATGGAAAGAAGAAATTATGTCTGCATTTCTGCCAGCAGTTGATGAGTGGAGCCCAAAATGCCAGTGCTAGTTTCAGGTCAGTGTGTTCTCTTTTGTCCTCCAAAAGCAGGAACCACTTGTGATTTAGGAAATAAAAACAAAAAAGAGGCATGAAAGGAGCATTTGCAGTAGGAGTCATTTTATGCCTTTACTGTATACTGAGAAAAATTTTTGAGGGAAACTTCAGAGGAAAATAGTGGGTAGGTTTTGTGTGTGGACACTGGGTCAGGATCATCTTCATGAGAATGACATGTCCATTTTTAATTTCTGGCAGTAATAAGAAAAATGAACTTGGAAGTGGTGCACTTTTGACTAAAGCAGGTGTACTGGGTAAAAAGAAGAGTAAACCAACACCATGTGCCTTGCAACAGCCCAATCCTTTGGACCAAACTTGTATTCATCCAGAGTCTTACAACATTGCAATGAGGTAAGTGGTGGGAAAGATTTTAAATTAGTGTCACCGTCACTTTTTAAAATGAAATTACTGGTTTTTCTGACAACAGCCTGCTCAGCCTTTTGAGACGGGAATATTTGTATTAATTTGAAGCTTTCATCCCTTTCTTGAAGAAGAAGGTATGCCTTAGATATCTGTGAGCATGAGTCATTACTATGGGCCTTTAAAATTAAATGTTGATATTGCAAGATCTAATTAAGATGTATATGTATCTAAGTGGCTAAAAGAAGAGAATGGTTTTTGTGTATCTCAGGAAAAAGTAATTAGGAATCCATGTGTGCCTCTGAAATACTACTATAAGCTGTGATCTTTGCTGTCAGCCACCCTGGTTGAAATTGGACTCTGCTTTTCCTTTCAGAAAACATTATCTCCTACCATAAATGGGCACATACTTATTTTTTAAGTGATTTTTGCTGAACAGGTTTTTTTCTTAAAAAGTACCAAGGCTAATTTCACCAGTAGCCAGTTGCTTTAAGATTCTTATGATCTCTGTTGAGGATATCATGCCTGGACAAACAAAATGGTGCTTCCTGTTTCATAAACAAAACCATCTTCAGACTTCAGAGAGAGATGCTGAATTTCTGAATTCATGAAGCTTGACTTTCTTACCTAAGAAAGTCATACAGGACCTTGCATTTTTAGGACACCTTCCCTTCAGAGTATGTTCTGTTCTCTCTTCCTATGCATAGGTCTGTCTCCATGCTTTCCTTCTGCCAGGCATGCTGTGCACTTTTGTTTCCATCCTCTTTGTGCCCGATTCTAAGACTCGCTGTGCAATGTCCTGGGAGAGTCCACTGCAGTTGTGCAGTGTGTAGATAACTTTGGTTTCTCCTTTACCATGACCATTTCCCTTTTTTGCCTCACACATTAGTATTTGTTACAAAGTCTCTGCCCTTTGTAGCTGTGGAAAAAAAAAATCAGTCAAGGTCCTGATCTTAAATGATCTTACATTTAGTACATGGTTTATAGAGTGTGCAGCTTGGTCACCCCAACTGGAGATAATTCAATGTAAGTGAGTCAACGTGAAAATAAATACTGGTTATTCAAAAATTATTTTGATTTTCAGTGTTGAATTTCACTGAGTACTTGGGGCTTAGTTTTTTTGTTTTCCAGCCATGGTACATTAATAAAATAATCAGTAAAGTGGTCACAGTGTTACCAACCTTGCTTAAAGCCTGATGTGGAAGGATTGCTTTAGAGAGCAGAGAAGTATATCCAGTTAATGGTGGAATATCACAGTAATTTCCCTACATACAATATTTTCACAAAGGTTGGTCAGAAAATAAGGAATTGTGACTTTGTTTCCAGAGCAGCACAGGTTACTTTTATATCTGAAGTATTGAGTGGGATTATTATTGCATGGAGTAGAACAGATATTCACATACAGCTGAAATTCTGGAGACAATTTTAGTAGGTGTCACAGATTATATAATTGTGATTTTAAATTTGACTGGGAACTCACCACTAGCATTATTTTTTTTTTAAAACAGAATAAAAAGAAATTAATAAGCACAATTTACGTCTCAATCAAGACAGTGGCTGGGGTCCCAGGCTTATGGATGTTTCAGTGAGGAGGCTGGCACCTATTGCGCAGCCAACACTGCTTAGAAGGTGTTTTGCTGAGTCTTAAAATGTGCTCAGCTTCACATTTCCAGAGCTTTTAAGCCAATGCAGAAGTGTTACATGGCTGAAGAGCAATGTTAATTTGTCTCATAATCTCTTCAGCTAATGCAAGTATTTTACAGTAGATTTCCAGCACTGCCATTTTCTCTTTTCTGTTTCTCACCAAACCTTCCTTGTTTCTCACCAAGCCTTCATAGTCTGAATTTCCAGATTAAGTATTTAGATCCAAATGCATGTTATAGACATTGTACCATACAGGATTTTGTTGTGAGGTTTTTTTGTTTCTTTAATGCAAAAGAATATAACTTGATTACAAAGCAAATATAAAACAGCAATTACATTATCTGCTAATGAAACACCAAAACTAATAAGCATAACATCTCTATCTGTAACTAACTGAATCAGTCTTTTCTGCATCCTTTGGGCTCTTTCTCTGTTGTCTTCTTACATTTATAGTACCTCTACATGGGTACCTCTATGATGGGGAGGGGAAAAAGTCTCCAAGTCCTTTCTGTGAATGTACTCTATATACAACAATATTTGTATTTTTTTTTCTATTCAAAATACTGTTTTCTTGAAAGCTTGTCAAATATGAAGGTAATAACTTTTATGGTATAGATTGTATGAATATGCAGCAACTTGATGTCACAAAATCATGTGGGGAAGGGGGCAAATATGTTTAATGTTTTTTCATAGCAAATAGCTGTTTTGAAAAAAGAAAATACAGCTCTGCAGCAAACTGACAAAAGCCAAGAAGTGTAGTATTAAAAACTGACACTGGTGACATAAGGACTAAATATAAACCAGACATCCTCGCCTCAAGCAACTAATGCTATAATTTATCAATGATTATATATTTAAAATGACTTTTCAAAAGAAGCATATGAGCTGCTAAGCTTCTCAGAACTTATGAAAACAGCTTTCCAAATCTTTTTTCCTGCCTAAATATGAATTAGGAAAAAAATTTTACTAGGAATTCAGACGGCATGGAGGATTCAGTCCAAAGCTTATCGGGGCTGTCGACAAGTTTTGCTGACAGGCAGTAGATGGGACTGGGCTTATAATTCCCTTTTGCTGAGCCTACATTCATGAGAAAGCTTTTGAGAGCCTGAAGATCAGATTATGTTTATGGTGTTGGTTGGAGGTGTCTTACAGAAGTTAGCCAATAATCTGAAAGTCTTTCTAGAATATTGGAATTAAATTAGGTTAAACCTAATTGATAATTCATATAACTTAAAACAAAATGTATGAGAAAAATTGAAATTGTTAGATGTGGGTTATTATCGATATTTAATAATAAAGTTTTTTTAAAAATACATTTTAATGGGTTCTGTGGCTTTAGTGCTATCAAAGTATTTCTTCTTTTTCTCTGCTTCCACTGATCTTTGTCAGGGAGTATGTCAAGTTCACAGGTGGATCTATGCTGCAAAAGGGCAGAATTGTCTTGAATATGACCAGATTTGATAAAAAATATGGTATTACATACCTCTTACCACAAAAATTTAAATGTATAGAATATCTGCTACATAAATGAGTCATAAAGGATTCCTCATGCAATGTCTACCACATTTTGCTATGAGAAAGTAGTTTCTGAAAGTTTTATTGGATTAAAAGTGTTCATGGAAAATTGCATTTATTTTTAAATTAAATAAGATGGTGATTTTTATCCACTGCTTATAGCCAAATTACCCAAAGGCAGCAATCTACATTGCAGATTTATGACATGCAAAATTATCAGTTTTTAAAACAATGGTTTTGAGGGATAGAGATTTACCAAAATTTGAAACCACTTATTTTCTTTTTCAGGACTATTTTGTAGATTGAAAAGTCAATACATTAAAGAAAAATATGGTTAAAAGAATTACTCCCCAGTGGTGACATTGGTTGCCAAACTTCATACTGGAGCCAGTTCTTAGGGCTGATTTAGAAACCCCTGAAAAATACAGTTTTTATAATGGAAAGGCTGATGTAATCTTTACTACAGTGGCACAAATGGTGCTGGTATGATTGATTTATGGCATTTGAGCATCTTAACTTAAAATCTGTACAATTTCTGTAAAATGATTGGAAAATATCCTGCTGGTGATTTAACATGCTCTGCAGAAGACCCAAACTTTTTTGTTCATGGTTTCCACACTGTCAAAGCTTGGCTTTGTCATATGTGGTGATCAAGCTTACGAACACCTCTAAATATTATGAATCAGAATTTCCAAAAAGTTAAATAAAAAACCTCAACACTTTATAGACAGCCTATTTTCCTGCAAAGCAGAATGGTGCTTTAAGTTTCTCAAAAGTCTATATGTGAAAACCAGTTTATGGTGGCAGAATCTTTTACATACAATTAATACAATATGTAGAGCATATCCAATTTCTTGGTATGTATTGTTAAAGAATTGGTAGGAAAACCAAGGAAACATTTAGGAAGCCCCCCAAAAGTTACAACCAGGTTATGCTTATAAAGAAAAGTGTTGGAAAGAAAATACAATGTTTTTTTCTTTGTTCTATCAGTCTGCTGGGTGTAGTTGGTTTCATGTGACTGAATTTTAACGTTTGCTGATTTTTTTATATAAATCTCATTAAAGTGCTTTTTGCGAAGGGTTGTCACTCAGAATATGTATTTGCTGCTCACAGATTGCAGCAACTGGTAGACAGGTTGTATTTTAGTCTGACTTAGAAATACAAATTTTTGCCATCATAACAGACCTAAAGCTGTGATTTAGAATAACAAAGCTGAAGATCTTCCTTGGCCAATTACCCAGGTTTAGGACCTTGCCTAGTAGAGGGCAGTCCTGCTTGCTGTGGTTGATTATGCCTTAAGAGGAGTTTTTGACATACTGAACAGAGTCACTTGCAGTGAAGATTCATGTCTTGCCATTGTCTGTGTATTGATAATGCTGCTTGATATCTTCAGAAGGAATTCAAAATCCCAAGAGAATTCAGGAAGCACTCATTCATCTGCTTTTTTTTCACTGAAGAGAAATGCTTTGACTTGGCTCTCATTTCAGCAAGGCATTTGTGTTGATAACAATTTATATTCTGTTGTAGGCTGATCAGTCAAATTTCAAATATCCCTGGTGTTTCTTGTACTCTGCATAAAAGGATGTAATAGCTGATCCATAGTACCTCATTTGCTGTGCTCAAAAGCTGCATTTGCTGGCATTGAAGACAAGTACTGCCACATTAGAAAATGCAGAAAGAAAACTGTTCATGAGGTCACCGAGAGATCTTCCTGTCCTGCCCTTTTTGCCACTGGATGCTTGTCCTTTGATGGCATTTCCAGCTCTCTGTCAAGCTGACTTGCCTCTGTTCAGGTCCCCTTGTTGTCACCAAGCAACTGACACAGTGTTTTAGGGGAGTAGAAATCAGGGAAGGAATTATTACTTAGTATGGTATTTGGGCAATGAAAACTAGTTGTTGTGTTCTATTTAATAATGCAGTCTACATGAGAATATTTTTGCAGAGGATGGGAGTTGTTACTGTGGTAGGAGGCCTTTCCTTACAAAGTCATCAGAAATATCTTTTGTCCACTTGAATGAGACTGTACTTGCATGTACAGATGTGTGTGGGTATTCATGTTATTTAATGTGCAGAATACTACTCAATAAAGTCTTAAGTTTTGGGTTTTTTTTTAAAAGAAACTTAAAATTAAACTCAGTCAATTAATGAACCTTTATGACTATTTCCAGTAGGAAATGTCCAGCCCTGCACTAGAACACTTGCAGAATTGTGGCCATTAAGTATTATAAATAACAGTTCATATTCATCACTTCAGAAGGCCAGTTCATTCACAGGTTTTACTGCTAACTTAGCTGGATTTTTAGAGGCCATATTTTTGAAAGTTATCTTGTCAGTAAACAGAAGAGCAGAAAAGGCTTTCACTGCCAATTGCCATCCAATAAAGACATTTTAAAACTTTAATGTGTTGTAAAATACAGTTAACAAGAATGATTAGAAGAATTTGGAAATAATGGAGAAATATGCTCCATTTAGACACTATAAATACCAGACCCATAAATCAAATGGTATTTTAATTTGCTGAAATTTTTGGAACTTGCATAACTTTCCACTAATTGCATTTAGAAAAAAAAATATGGGAGAAAAACTCCCCACAAAACCTTTTTAATGGAATTATCTCCTTTATGTGTAGTACTAGTTCTTTGTGGGTAACTGTGTTTCACAATTTTGTATCTTGGGTTGCACTCCAGTTACATGATATATCAGTAGTCATGAGAACAGCCAACGACAGTGTGCCTAATGGTATGGGAGCAAAGTGACCATGCTGCAGTGGAACTGTGTCTGAATTTCTTTTCTCATTTAGAAATTCTTTGTTTCTTAGCATCTATATGTTCAAAATGTTATAAATTGAGTGCTTTCTGCATGCAGTCAAATAATCTATAATATTAATAATTTATGCATTTGAACAAAAACATGTTGGTTATATAACCTTGTCTGGCTAAATCACAGAAGTAGTTTTAGATATATTTGAAACTTTAGCTTTCTGTGTTCAACAATTAATTACAGAAAGTAATGCACAAATATTGTTTGATGCATGGCCTGTATCGGTAATCAAAGATTGAGGATCTGTATCACTGGTGGGAACAAGAGCAATCAGTATCTGCATTATACAAATACTGCTTTTGCACTTCAAAACATTACTAAAACATAAATGTCTGCATAATTTAAGTTTGTTACTGTCATAAATGTACGTTTTACCTAACAAAGCGCATGCTAATGCAGAGTTGTTTTGTTTTCAGAGTGATTCTGTTGCTTTACCATTAATTCATGTGTGCACTGTGACAAGATGTAATGGCGTATCATGTTGCTTTAATGTAATGAATCCAGTACTCCCAGCTCTTAAGTCGTGTTGCTGGAAATGATTACATAAAACAGAAATGACTGTGACTAAAGCCCTTGCAAAGCTTCAGAACTCCCGGACATTATAAGAAACTTTTCAGGGGGGGTTAGAGTAACTTCTTTAAAATTTACTGTAGGCTTCCCTTTGTAAGATTTTTACTCTTTTCTGACTGGTTTTTTTTTTTTTGCATTCCAATGAAATTTGCATTATCTTTTAAACATTGCAAGGGCTGTGCTATAATTTTATGCAGATGTGTATGTTAAGTGAACATGATGTGCTTATTTGTTACATTTATGCTACTTTTCTTTCTTTCTTTATCTGGGTAAGATGGATGAAATTATGTATTAAATAAAAACATCAGTCACTTATCCATGACCATTCTCTGCAGGTCCTGTAAGACTGCAACGATTGCTTTTAAAACTAAGGTGATTGCAAAGGTTTCTGAGTATTCTTTAAATCTCAAAGCCATAAAACTCAAAGTTCTAAACTGTTTAAACTTCACCCTGTTCTTTCTAAGACTCTGGCAGCTTTTATCTGAGTTGATGTCCATAGAGCAGAAAGCTCACCATTCATTCAGATGCTCAACATTTGAGGAAGTAAGGATAATATATCGTATAAGAATGACCTCACTTCAGAAAAAAAGTCTCATCTTCCTCATTTATGTTAACTTTTCTTTTGGTTTTGTCTTTCTAGTAGATAAACATAGCACTTGAGCTACTGCAACATATTTATTTCACATATGTAGCCAGGAAAATACTTTAAGGACTTTCATTTTTGCACAGATCATTCATGTTCTTATGTTGTGCAGCTGGAGCTGTCATTTACAAATTGTGTGAGTGAAATACTTCAAGCATTGTAGTGAGATAGTTTAACATTAAGAAGATCAAGATATTTAAATAAGGGAAACCTCTTTTTTCCCCTGTGGCCGTATCCCAGTGTTACTACCAACTATATATTTTTTTTTTTTCCTGACCTTGAAATAACTCTTGAAGGAAGTTGTTGAATTGCTTTTTTAATATGGAAAAAATTAACTTTGTTCTTAGCAATGGCATTTTAAAATAGAAATTATCAGTATAATGCACCACTGTTCAGTCAGAGACTTGTGCTTTGTATTGATTTTTTTTTTTATTCCAAGTGCTCTCAGACTATGTTCATTTGAGTAAAAATGATACATTAAATGTATGACTAGATTCAACAGTATTTTTAAAAATAAGTGCATCTGCAATCACTAAGAAGTTGCTTTAATTTGGAAATACTTTAATACATAGGTTTTACCAAAACCTATCCTAAAAAGGTGAGAATTTCCAAAATAGAAACAATATTGTTTCTTATACACAGAGAAGAAATACTCCTTATGTGTATGCTGGGGTTTGTTACAGTGGTCTGTTTTGCCTGTGATGTGTAACTCATAATTCTGAAATAGTCTTAACAAAATGCCTGATTTTTAGACATTAAAATTCTGTAGAAGTCGGTGGAACTTCTCAAGTACTTAGACGTGGGCATATGTTTAAGCATCATCTTCAGGTGGAGCCAAAATTTTTCTGTGAGCAATAACCACGTTAATAAGTTATTTACACAACTGTAATTGATGATGTAGGACTCAAACCTACCACCCTTGCCTAGATGAGGAATCCTTTTTAATTTCTGATACATACTGTAGGATGTCCAGAGGGAGGCGGTTGCCAAGGAAGGCGCAGGGGGCAAAATATTTTTCATTAATAGAAATTGAAGGCCCAAGCACCTGGGTTGTGTCCTGTTTCGGGATGTTTTTCTTTCCAGCAGTGTGCGTGTAACACCATTCATTCTGATTGCATTATCCAAACATTTGACAGCTTTGTATGTAACAGGGTTTTTAAATATACATTGGTGGCTGTTTCGTGTGGTCGTACTTATTAGTAGTGAAACCCACCTTGTTATCAATTTATGAAGTCAATGTGCTTCTGCGAAATTCTAATGGTGAGAAAATGTTACTTGGACATACTCAAGCTGAGTTTCCATTTGAAGTGAAATAAAGCCAAGTACGTGAATGTCAGCAAACTTGTTTATAGGGGTGGGTGGTAAAGCATACATTATTTAGAAGGTTGAGTCATGAGGCTGGTCGGGTTTGTCATGTTACATCTGGCACGTCAGTCAAAGCTGGGGCAGCTGCTGCCTGTCATTAGTGCTCTGGGGGGGCATTGTCCGGCCAGCAGTGTTAGCAGCCAGCAGCCCCCAGCAGCCTGGGGAAGACCACATCACCTGGACTACGCTCATTTTCAGTATTATCATTGTAACCACTTTTGGTGCTCCTTTGAGACCACAAGATAATGATTTCCTTTCACAGAACATCTGATATTTTTGATGCCTGTTATTAGACAAAAGAGTAGTACTGGTGAGGTTTGTTAGTTTACAGAAGAAAGATCATACTTCATATTATAAAATATTTTGCATCTCTTTTGTTGTATATGTTGCTTCCAAACTTCCTTAAACTACTCTTTAAAGTGATGTCAAAAGTTGAAATGCAGGCAAAGCAAAATTCAGTAAATCCTGAGAACAGCATTATCTACTGAGTCCTTATTAATTTTCATCATGTATTGCCACATGAAAGATGCATATGCACTAAAATACTAATGAAAATTGTATTTATCACTACTAAGTGCAAATCTCTCTTTGAGCTTACCAGCTATGCTTGTACTTGAATTCAGTAAAGAAGTGGGAATCCTGACAGTCAGTTCTAACAGATATCCTCCTTTAGCAAAATTAATGGACATTTTTAAGTGAAGCTTTGCCCTTATGGTCAAAGATGAATTTTGCAATTTACTGAAAGTCAGATATTGCTTTAATTATCTCTTCAATTTATATTTTGTCAAAAATAAGTTTAGTTTTGTATTTCAGTCCATATAACTTTCTATTGCTCACCACCTGAAATAATCTCGGTTGGGTTCCTTGGGTTAAAAAAGAGGAAACAACAAAACAAAACAAAAAAACCCCTCAGGGTCTCCCGACAAAAGAAATACTAGCCTCAAGTTTTGACAAAAGCATAGTACATATTTTGGGGATGGAGGGAAAGAAGGTTGAGTATCCGGGATTTTTGATTTCTTATAGAGCTGGAATGTCTCCCACCAAGTAACCTGCTGGACAGCTTTTCTTTTCGACTTGTAGTTTATACCTGTTGTGAGGCAGGATAAGGAGAGAAAAGAGGGATCTGTTTAAAGAATTTTGTAGGAATGTTACTCAGACTCTGGAGGACAGGGACAATTGTACCTGTCTGCTGTGATAGAGGACATGCAGAAAAACCCATATGCATCCCTCCAACAGTAAGGGCATGATAAAGCTGAGCAGAAGCAGCTTATTCATGGTGAGATTCAGATCAGGGCAGCAGGACAGATAACTGATATGTCTACCGATGAAAGAGCAAATTGCTTTATTTAGTACAGTTTGTCTCAGCTTCTGTGAGCTGCATCCTCATTTTCATTGGTTTATATCCATTAAAATCTTGCTGTGCATTTTGAAGTCCTTCAGTGAAATAAGGACATTTTTTCAGTGATAAGTAAACTTTGTCTAAGGTGTCACTGCTGATAAGGAGTGGGTCTGCATGTGAATTTGTCTTCTGGTCTCTCTGCTTCTCAACATGTGCCAACATTGCTGAACTAAGAACTTAAATAATTGTGTTTTGGTTGTTCTTTTTTTTATTTATAAAAAGGAGATCACTTGTCAAGAAATAATTGTTTAGAAGTATTTATTTTCAGCTTTTTAGATGCCAGTCCAAATTTGTCTCCATCTGCAATGTGTGTATGTATGTGACAATAAGGAAAGATAAGGGTGTTTGTGTTGTGTGACTACTTTGACTTAATGATTACTGAGTGTCTGAAAAACTAGTTGTTCTTAATTGTGAAGTTCACAGACAGGAGAAGTATTTCATGCAAAGTTTTTCTTAAATTGGGTTAAAGATTCTTCGTAGTAATGTAATACTTTGAATGTTCATTGTTGCTTTACTAAATTGCCATTCATTTAAATTTGAATGAGAGTGACAATTACAATAACAGTGTTATAGAACTCTCAGTGATTTTTAGGGAACTTTCATGGTAAAAGACATCTTTCAGTAATAGGGAAATTCAGTTTTATTGTGAGATGAAATGATTGGTGAAAAGAGATTTGCATTTTAATACTTTGCTTCTAGTTTTGCAATCTGTTCTAGAAGATACGCATATACAGATGGGTTCCAAGTTTCCATTTATGTGTCAGAACAGTGATGAGTTGAGAGGATATACACTTGAGAAACTGTTCATATTTTTTGTCAGAAGTTTTGTTCATGCATCAATAAAAAAGTAATAGAGCAATGGTTCCGTTCCCACTCAAGTATGTTACAAATCTTTCTATCTTTGTTTGAACTTCCTAGGTTTTTATCGCTCATCGGAGGAAATGCAAATGACATAGGAAAATCAGATATGCAGCAAAAAGTAAACGTGGTAATTCAAAAAGAAGGACTGGAAGGCACAGCCAAAAGGCTCAATACCACCGTGCACACGCTGCAGCTGATCATTGATGGTCTCACTCAGCCTGAAGGCTATGACATCCGAACAGGTAAACCTCAGTTTGGAAGGTATAATCTCAGCTTGCTTGTTCTACACATTAATTTTAAAACAGCACATTTTCTCCTTCTAAAATCAGTAGTAGATTTTCGTGGTCATGTAACCATTTCTTTTCTCAGTCAGGGTAAAGGCTATATCACAGTCAGATGTTTCTTTCCAGTTGGGTAGGTAAGGACTGTGAATCCTGTCTTAAATCATGGTATTTTCAGCCATAGGAAGGGGAGTTGTATGGCTGTTAACAAATGAAATAGTTTCAATATGCCGACTCTCTACTAACTGAATCTGTGTTGGCTCTCCATCACAGAGGAGAATGCTGAGACCCAGGTGAAACAGTAGTAATAAAGTTCTGTGCAGCAGTAGTGTGTGGTTCTGCTCTTTTATTGCCCTGGTTTCTTGGAGACCAGTGCAACTGAAGCACATGGCTCATGACCTACCCTGGTTAAAATCTGCAGTGCTACTGAACAGTTTGAGGTAAAGAAAGATGAGGTAAGTAATTAAGTAAAACATCTGGAGATGCTGGTTTGTGATGAAACTTACAGCTGAATTCTCTTACAACAGCAAGAGATAAAGGTAGACAGCAAAGATGCGGGCTTGTAATAACAAATAATAAACATATGCTTTAAAAAAAGCCAATCCAACATTTTTTCCCCCTGTTTTGGTTCATTAATAGTTTCTGTGCATATTTTTTAAATATTCCCCGCTAATGATCTTGAAAATGTATAATTTGCTCTGGTGATCTCACTTCTAAATTACAGTAGGATAGACTATTAACATAGGAAGACATAAAAGCAAAAGAGAATCTTCAGTGGAAATATTCATATTCTGCCAATCTAGGACATTCAGTATTACTTTAGACAGACTCTATGACTGGAGGAGGCAGCCTAGTAGCCTTATGTAGATGTATGAATTTCTTCATCATGAGTCCTTCCCATGGGCTGCTGTTCTTCATGAACTGCTCCAGCATGGGTCCCTTCCATGGAGTGAAGTCCTTTACAAACAGACTTCCATTGTTCCCTAATGGGGCACAAGTCCTGCTCCCGTGTGGGCTTCCCACAGGGTCACAGCCTCCTTTCTGGCATCCGCCTGTTCTGGTGTAGGGCCCTCCGTGGGCTGCAGGGGGAATCTCAGCTCTGGCACCTGGAGCTCTTCCTTCTCCTCCTCCTCTTTCCCTTGGTGTTGTGCAGAGCTGTTTCTCCCACATGGCTGCAATTGCTGTTGCACAGGGATTTTTTTTTTCTTTTTAAAATGTTGTCCTAGAGGCACTTAACACCATTGCTGATGGGCTCAGCCTTGGCCAGCAGTGGATCTGTTTGACAGAGGCAAAGCTTCTAGCAACTTCTAACAGAAGCCACCATTCACAGTAGCACACACACACCTACCAAAGCGTTGCCATGCAAAGCCAATACAGATCCACAGACTGATTAAATTCCAGTGTATTTTAGCTGTAAACTTGTTCAGGCTGACTTTTGTTACCCAAAAGCAAACAGAAAAATTATTGCAATTCCAGTTTGGTGATGTTCACCGTGGAAAATCTCAGTCCTTACTATATCTTGGAAAGGTCAAACAATGGTAGGAAAAAGTTGAAGGGAAGCGGTTGAGATGGCTCAGAAGGGTTTTCTGCAGAAGCAGAAAGTGGTAGGGAAATAGGAGTTTAAAAAAAATCTGTGCCCTTAGCTGCACAATGGGAACTTTAATATCCCAATATATTACCTGCTTATGATCATGCCTATGTAATTTTCAAGTTGTCAGGGCAAAGCAGCACTGCAATGGAGATCATGTGATGTCATGGTGCAGATGAACAGCAAGCCTAAGAACAGTGTATTGACTTTTCTTTTAGTACATGATGAGACTGAGTATTCACCTTCCTGTGTAGAAATTTCTACATGAATAAAATTTCATGTATAATTGATGCAGCTCAAAAGTCACCTCAAGTATTTTCTCCCTACATCTGAGAAAATCTAAAGAATCTTTCAGTCAGTGGCTACTATACAACACACTTCTGATCCCCTCATGATAGTTTCATAACACAAAATTCACTGTGCTTATTACTTCACTAATCAAAGTCTTCTAAAGTGATTAATGAAATATAAGAAACAACTTGTTTATCACAGATAGGTCTTTATTTTTAAAATGTACTGAAAGCACTATTTGGACTAAGAGCACTAAGAGCTACCTTGGGATGACTTATTAATTAGAAACAATCATCTGGAAACAACTCTTAGAAATCCTTTTTCCTCTATGTCTAGTTTATGTTTCTTGTTTCTTTTAACAGATTTTGATAAACCTGACTTCAAGAGAAGTATAGTCTGCTTTGAAGACTTAAGAGTTGGTGCTGTTTTGACTGGAAAAGTTGAAAATGCAACGCCATTTGGAGTTTTCGTTGATATTGGTGTGGGAAGAGCAGGTTTGATTCCAGTGCGAAACATAACAGAAGCAAAACTCTCTAAAGTGAAGAAGAGAAGAAGCCTGGGCCTAGGTCCTGGAGAAAGAGTGGAAGTTAAAGTGCTTAATGTTGATATTCCTCGATTGAGGATAACGTTGGATCTTATTCGTGTGTTATGAGAGGTTCCAGTGATTAAGCCTTGACTTTAAAGGTTAAGTAATGTCGGCAAGGTTATGGAGACTCAGGCAATTTAATGAGTGTTGAACACATTTTTAAACCTTCAGCGCCTTGCTTTTTTCTTTTTCTTTTTTTAAAATTTTATTTTAATTTAACAGTTTCTCCACATTTTTTGAATCCTTTCTGTTAATAATTGTTGGAACAGTTTTTTGGATTACCTCCAAGCAACCTTGTTATTTTGTCTGCCGAGCAAATCAAATTCCAGTGGGCTGAGAGACAGATCTCTTATCTGTTGTCTGTGGAAGATTTGCTGTCTTAATCTTTAGTTAGTACTGCATGAGCAGACACATCTATAGCTCCCCTCAGTTTGACTGTTTTCTTGTTGACAGTATAAAAGAGGGCTCGTAGTTGTAGAAAAAAGTGATCTTTTAAAGTTAAGTGGTAACAATGTTACTTCAAATGTAGACTGAGGAAAAAGCATCTGCTAAAACTGTTGATGGTTCAGAAATAGTTACCTTTAATTTATTTGACCAACATTATTAGGAGGTCTGTTTACCTGTATTATTTTTCTTGTTCAATTATCATGGATTAACACAGCTGGATGTACCTTGCAGTTTAAGGAACTTTGCTCAAAGGTGTCAAAAGACATTTATATTGTTCTATACTTCCACCAAATAAAAACATTTCTGTCCATCTTTTCTCAGTGTACTGATTCTACAAGTGATTTAACAGTCCTGGTTGTCTTTCTTTCCAATACGTGCTTACTCAGTAGCACTTCAGCTTAAGGACTTCTATTTTAATAGGAATGCTCACTGTTTCCTGCTAGGAGTGTCCAGCACAGGAGGTTTGTTTCTTCTAACTAGAGACTTTTTGTTTTTGTGGTATTTTGGTGGTGTTTCAAAGGGTTTACCACTTGGTCCAAGTTTGAAAGGGACAGGTATAGTGGAAGATTAGTTTCCAGCAACACTGAGCAATATATAGTCTTTCCAGGGAGTTTTTGGTGTGTTGGACATTTATTCCATTGCAGCCATCAAATTTGCCTGTAAGTTGGCAAAAACTTTTTCTTTTTCTTGATGAGCCCAAATATACTATAGCAAGTGTCAAACATCTTTGATGACAAGGTTTCTAACTACAAATGTCCAAGTAACTGTTGGCACAGGGTCTATGTATGAGTTGGGAAAAGGTTGGCATAGTTTAATCTCCCAGCTCTGTGCTTTAGTTTTCAAAATAACAAGCCAGCTGTAGACACTGTATTTTGGAGATTAAAGAATCATTTAGCAGATGGAAAAAAGGAGACCTTACTGGCTTCACTGCATTTGTCCACTGAAGAAGAGACAAGCATTTTCTTTTAAGCTAAAGTCAGCACAGCTTGAAATCACGTTTCGCAGACATTTTGAAATTTTCCTGTAATACTTCTGCAAGGTAGATTTTGTTGTTATGAAATTAGAAACTGTAATACCATGTTACTGTCTTGGAAAATACAGATGCAAAGCAAAGAAGTTGATTTTTTTTTTTTCTGCAGGTGATGCATTCACTTACAACACTATGTCCATCAGAATTTTTTAAGTTCTGCTAAGCTTGATATATGATCTCTGCAGCATCTAAGCACTTAGCAAATGAACTGGATTTGCTTGACCTTCTCTGAGGAGGAGATAAACTTAATTTCCTGAAGCTCAATTCAGTGGATCATATAAAGCGTATTTTCTCTTTTAGTGCTATTTTGTTTGTTACTGAAATTCATTTTTGTAGTCTTTAATATTATAAGGACTGTAGCATCTTTTGCATTTTCTCGTATGTCTCTTGGATCATCATAAAATTCTCTAAATGCAAGACATCTTAAGACTATTTCCCTCACTGTTAGCTCACGGGAGGCTTTTTGCTTACTCAGAGGACTGACCTGCAATTCAGTGTGCATACTTATAAGTAGTTTGCTTTCTCCTCAATGGAACTCGACAGCTTAGTCTGTGTCATCACAGGGACTGTAGGAAAATATCACGTCTATCTCTTAATTTTTTCAACCACGCCAAAATGGGAAGTATATGACTTCATGTCATGTGTCTAAAATGTCTGCAGCTCAGCAAATGTAATCCCATTATTTGTCAGCTAGTGTAGTGCCTTAACCACTTCCCACAAAAATATTTTTCCATTGCAATTTCTTTTTTTCTTTGCCAGAACAAAGCAGTTAAAACAGCCTAGTGAGAGTCTTAACAAGTATGAATACGTGTACATGTGAACTTCTCAGGTTTTGTCAGATCTTTGGAGATTTAAAAATTATTTCTTCTTAACCTAGTTCTCAGTTTTCATCTTGAATTCTTGTGGTGTTCAGATTTTTGACATCAAAGCATCAAAACAGTTTTCTCTAATTCATCTTCCCCTTTAGTTTCTTTTTTCTTGATGAGCCCAAATATACTATAGCATTTTTTTCTTTTTTTTTCTTTCTTCTTTTCTTTTTTTTTTTTTTTTTCTGGATGGATGCTTTTTCCCATTTGAAGTGCAGTCCAGTCTTTGGAACAAATTCAGTACTGCTTAATGGTGATGTCTTCAAAATTTAAAACAAACAAACAACTTGTGCTTGCTTCTGATCTTAGTTAATTGCTTCAAAGTACAGTTTCTCAGAAGAATTAAGTACAAGTCTTTAAGTTGCACTAAATATTCTACTCCTGCCTTAAGCTGTAGATTCCAAGGCATCTACATACAATCCCACCTCTCCCTAGAGAGAAAATCCAGCCCATTGATCTTGGATGACAATCTGCCTTTTTAATTCCACCCTCACTCAAATAGTCTGGTATTTTGCAATCTCCTTCCCCTGATATGCAAACCCATAAGCAGAGCTTCTAAAGATTTCCTGTGCTTCAACTATTACACAAAGGAGAAGAATTCTACTAAGCAAGATGGCACTTGTATGCCTGGCTGTAGTAATACAAAACAAGAGTTTAAAAGAAGCCATTTGTTTTGGTTTTATTCCTGCCTCAGGCAATTTTAGACAGCATATATCAATTTTCCAGAAACTTGTCAACCTCAGGAATGATTTAGTGTGCTGTTAAACATAATAAAATCAATAGGAAAACAAATAGAATTTCCATGAGGAGCAGACGTTTAGAGAAGCTGGTCCATATGGCATATAGACATGCTGAAATCTGGGCTTTGTGGGGTACTTGTGTTAGAAAAACTGCATACCATGCGAAAGTAATGCATAATTCAGGAGAACAAATAATCTAACAGCTTTGTGGTAGCGCGTCTTGAACTTGGTGTCTGTATTTATTTAACAACAAATATGCTTAGAAACTCTATGCCTGGGAGCTAGAAACCAAACATGAATCATATTTGGCTAATTTCAGAGCTTTTTATAGGGAGCCTTACCCACTGTGAAGTGAGTGCTGAGTGAGTTCTCAGTTCAGCCTGAATAGCACCTTGCTTTTCTAGACTTCCTGAGGGTAATTTATGTACCTACTTAGCTCTCCTTAAGGACATCCAACTTGGAGACTATCAATCCTGTAAGAGTAGAAGGATCAAGTTGGTAATGCCAGTCCATGTTACTCTGTGTCACTCCCTTTTGTTCAAGGTTTCCTAAAGAACGGTGGGGGAGTTCGTGTGTCCCCAGGGCTGTGTAATGGTTAGGCAAGTCAGTAATTCCACTCCCTCCTGTTAGAGACCACCTAAAGGTTTGAGAGCACCTCTATTTACTGCAGGTCCCAACATTTCCGCACCCTCCTCATGGGCATGTAGAAGCTGTAACTGTTCAGAAGTGTTTCATTTTGAGAAATCCTTGTGAATCCATAGTCTATAAAGCTTCACAAGTAAATGATGTGTCTGCCTTCCTAGTTTATAGGGAACTTCAATTGCCTGTTTCCAGTTGAGCCTCTAAATGGTCCCTCTGGTGGATGTTGTAACTCTGTGCTGGCTATAGGTACCTCCTGCCAGGAGGCTGGTGGAGATCATTCCTTATTGACAGGTCTTTCTAGGTGCTGACCATCTAATCCATGTTAGAATTTTAGTTGGGCATTTTTTCAGATGGATATAAGTCAGTCATAACAGCAGCTGATGACAATTTGTAGAGACCTAGAGTTGAATAGCAAATCATAAGTGTATGTATGGCACCACAGACTTTACTCAGCTTCTGCAAGTTGGAAATAGCGAAATTCTGCAAACTGGAAACAACAAAATTCTTCAGGCTGGGGGGGACCAGGGCTGGAGTATTGCTTCTGTGTGAGCTTGCCCAATGGGAATTGCTGCTTTTAATCAAGTCTGTTTGGTTTCATGCTATTTCTGTAGCTGTTAGGTCTTCTGTGAGCATGTTCTAGCTGCATCAAGAATCCTAATTCTCCATGCTTTAAAAGTGAAAGAGGACTGGTGGCCATATCCAGACCAAGACAAGTCATCCCACTGAGAATTTTAAATCTAACCAAAAGTTCAGCGTGAAGCACACAAATCTCATCTCACCTGCTTTCTGTCCCTGACTAGGAGCTGTCTTTAAGAAGTAATCAGGAGACCACCACCTCAGAAAAGTTAATCAGAGTGTTATTTTCTCTTTATCTTACAGATCCATTTATTCTACTACACTTGTATGTTACTAAATGAAAAGTCTTTTCAGTATTCAATCAGCTAAGCTGGAGTTTTGCATTCTCAAATCTCAACGACAGTCATGTTTCTAGGAAAGACTGCTTTTATTTGTGGTCAAGCAGTGAAATTTTTTGCATGTGACTCACAATGAGGTATGTGGAAATAATGTCATGAGAGGAACTTTTATGCTTGGGGGTCATTTACAAAGACTGAATAGAAGTGAAATCTTAGGAAAGTACTTTCACCTCGGAATTAAATGTGTGGAATAGCTTAGCAGAGAGCAGAAACTGCCACATACCAAAGGCTGTATATTGGCACTGTGACAGCTTTTTTGTGTGATGAGGAGAGGGAGGGGCAGGAAGTGGAAGGAAGTGGAGGGATTTGGGGAAGAACATCCCACAAGATGTAAATGGTCTTATGGGAATGAAGTCAAGATGATGAAATGCAAATGGTAGTAATGTAGTGGTAATGGAATCTGAGCCTGGTTGTCTCTTGCTTCCTGTACCTCCCATGAAGATGAAAAATAAGTGTAAGTATTTGTTATAGCTAATGGAAATTAATATATCAGTGCATATTGTAACAAAAGAGTAGTATGGAACTAATTGGCTTCAAGAGGGAGAATTGCAAAGTATGTGCTCTTAATTGATTTGCTTCTCATTTGCCAGTATTGCTGTTTCTAGCTAGTTTATTAGGAGTAGATCAGTCCTTGCTCATCAGCACTTGCGGCTGAGAGAGTGCAGCTGTCATGTGCGGCATACGTGTCGTCTGTTGACATATGCTAAGGGGGAACCAACAGAATTTTTATTCATTTATACCCAGCAGGAAGAGTCCTTGAAAGACTACTTTGTCATAGCTTTCTTCAATCCTTGAAATTACTGTGTGGCTATATTTAGTGCATGACAGTAGATGCAGTGCCAATCAAAAGCTGAAAATAGGAGAAAATCCATCTATTTGTATACTGGGTAGAATTTTTTTTCCAAGAGCACACAACCTCAGTGATTTAAGATCTGTACCAGTGATTAATTTTTTGTGTAAGCACATGCTTGTTTGCC
This sequence comes from Pardalotus punctatus, assembly GCA_013400915.1. Classification (NCBI taxonomy): domain Eukaryota; kingdom Metazoa; phylum Chordata; class Aves; order Passeriformes; family Pardalotidae; genus Pardalotus; species Pardalotus punctatus. The sequence goes on along the minus strand of VZTX01004044.1, from coordinate 695,590 downwards.
TCTTTGCTTACCTGAAATGCAATCTTTCCTGGTCTGCTCTGTGTCTGACATAGTTACTCAGTTTTAAATTTGAGCGTGTTCTCAAGGTGTTGTCTCTTATGGACTGTCTAGTTTAGAGTTGGTCCAAAGTAGCCCAGACATGGTAATCTTCAGTATGTTTTATGAGGTCTTGTGTTTTCTGTGACACAAAATGAGTCATAATGTAAGAGCTGAAAGAAACATTGCCCAATGTTTGCTGTTGATGGAGTCTTGTTTTTTTTGTGTCTGTGGTCACTCTTCATGGAAAGGGAAGAGGGGTGGCAAAGCTTATAAAATGCATTTCAAATTTTGTGTCATTCATTAAGCTTATTAAATGATTTTTGTGTCATTGAAAATGTCAGGAAAGGAAAATGCCTTGGCAGTAGGAAGTCCTTGACAGTCTTTGTCACAGTTGTTTCCCATATTTCAGAGTATTAAGCTTCTCACTTGGATCAAGTTGCAGTAGTGTGGTTTTTGGGAACCAGTATCACTTGTGTGACGATCTGGCCCTTTTTAGAGACCAGCAAAATGACAATAAAAAAATTCCCACCTATGGGAGTGGAGCTTCAGCTCATCTCCAAAACCAGGGTTGCCCAGAGTTAAAATCCTCAGAAACAATTTTCCAGCTGAGAGGAATGGCTTCCTCAAGTCTTGCCTCTTGTCTTTGCTGAACAGAATATCACTGGTTTATCAAAATTTCTCTGTACCAGTCTTTTTTTTCTTGTCTTTTTTTTTTTTTTTTGCCCCCTAATGATGATCTGCAGTGAGTTATTCACATCTAGGGAAAACAGAGTGCTGCAGAGCTTTGTTTTCAAGTGTAAGTACAATTTCATTATTTCAGCACATGTTCTCTGTCCTTGAAATGTAACTTGTATCTGGGTTTGTTGTGAGAAATACTAGAACATTTCCCTTATAATCAGAGTGACAGTTACGGTATTAACTGATTTGGTGGCCATTGTATCACAACCATATGGGAAGGCGTAGTGTTCCACAGACTGTCTGTCTATTCAAGGAGAACTTATTGATATTGTATGATTTTTAAATGTAGAAAAAGTTAGTAAAGGATCAGAGCTTAAACTGGCAAATCAGGCACCTGGAAGTTGGGAGGAGTCTAAGGACATCCAAAAGATGTCCTTTGGAGTGCCCCTCCTATGCATGAAACAAGGCATGGGTTCCACAGGAGAAGTGTTAACTGACAACCTCATCTGAGGCAAGGCAATGGCTTAGTGCCTATCCATAGTATAACTAGAAGAAAGATAAGGATAAATTCTATTTTCTCTAGGCCCTTTGCAGCCTGAGGGGAGGTCTTTCTCCAGAGATTTCTAATGTCTGTCCTTTGCTGGATTGTTCTTTAAACAACAGACTAAAAACTGGGTAAGTGCAGAAGGTAGGACAGCAGTCCTGAGTCCAGTTCCAGTGGGCTCAGTCTGATTCCATCACAGGCATCTCAGTATAGGATCCCTTTTGTAAGCGTACTGGGTCCCTTTGTGAGACCCATTTGCCAATGTAACCCAACAGAAGCTAATGACTGTATCCTGTCTATAAAAAAGAAATAGATGGGGGAGAACCCCAACCAAATGTAGACCCATGGTTGGTGAACTGGGATTTTGGTTGGACCCAAATGGGAGTGTGATTGTTCAAGTAGAATTTACACAAAGGTGGTGGGTCTTGGTACAGGATGCTGTGTTTTGGTAGTATCAGCTCCCTTGTCAAATCCACAGAAGCTAATGATGTGGGCTGTAAAATTAGTGTTGATTACAACATTAGTGTTGTTGGTCTGTATTTCAAACTGAAGCTTTGCTGGTCATAAAAAAATGGAAGCAGATTTTGTTAGCTTTGTATTACATGTAAGCAATTACAGCATTCCAGGAACTCCTTTGTATTTGATGACTACAAAAAACATACAATTGTTGCTGAAAATGAACATCTGATATATTCATTGCAGAGCAAAAATAGAAATATGTGTGACATCTTTGCATCATTATTTAATTTCTGTTTGTAAACTATGCTCATCAATGAATCTATTTTGCATCTTTCTGGCTAAATGCTGGCAAGACAGACACAGATATGTCTAGGAATGGACATTCAATAAACAAGCTATACAGAGTTTTAAAAATATATATTTTTATGATCTTAGAAATAAGATGGTTTTGTTTAGAAGAACTTCACTCTGCAGACCAATGTGTCAAATAGTACTTTTTCATGTTTCATTTGATTGAGGGTAACAGGTTCATAAGTTTTTACTTGTGCAGAAAACAAAGTTTTACGTTTTGCTTTACTTAGAAATATTTATGGAAATAAAGAGTTAGTTAAATTAAGGTGCACCTTAGCAACATCTACTTCAGACTCTCTGGATGACTTTTCTCAATTTTTCTTTTATCCCGCCACGGGCTTTAGCACTTGCAAAACGCTAATGTTGCATACTTCCATACTTCCCTTGATAGCATCCTTAGGGAGCAAAGATCACTCAGCAGCAAAAATTTTAAAAAGAGAGGGGGGAGGCAAGAAGCACAATTTTACTGTGTAATTTAGGTGTGTGTAATGTTCTTGTTATATCCTGAAGAAACACCTTTGTTATTTTTTTATTCAAACTAATTCAAACAGTACTTCATGAAAATCATTCTTGAAGGAGCTTATACCAATGAAATCGGAAAATTTTGGTAAGTAAAATGTTATCAATGGAACAGAGATTGACTGTTCATCATGCCTGGTATATATTGCTTTGTCTAACAACTTGCCCCAGCAGACTTACAATTGTGTTCTCTCTGAAGGCCCTCCCAGCTGCAAGGCCTGATTGACGGAATCCGTGGGCAGATGCACTTGCCAGACTCCAATAAAGACAGGGCCTTGGGAAAATCTAAGGCAATTATTGATGGGCAGCAATCCTCTAATCAGACAATTTCAAAATTAATCCCACAGTCCCTTACTGTATTAGCTTTCCTCCTTGTTTGTATTTATACAGCAAATTCATGACTTCAGTGAATACTCTCCCTTCCAGCCCAATTATGTATCTCTGAGGGTATTAAATTAAAAACAGAAGAAATATTGAAAGTGGCTTGCAATTAGTTTCTTTAAAAAGTGGTATGGCATTTACAGGCTGGGGTTCTTAATATAATGCTTGATAATAAAAGTAAACAGGATTTTTTTTTTCTCATAGAAGTAAGGCAAGTATTCCTAATATGCCTTGTTATAAAGCAACCTATATATAATGAGAGGGGAAGAAAAGTGATTTGATTTTGGAGTTTAATTATATCTTCATAAAATTCTTCTACAGTAACTGACAAATCCACAGTGTCTCCAAATAAGATAAACAAATTGTGGGTTGTGCATTTTGGTTAATCTTTCCCTTGTTTTATTTTGATCACTTTATAATACAAAATCGTATTGCATTTGATTGTCACCTGCCTTTTAAATGAAGACTGATCCAAAGAGAACATTTCTTTCTTGTGTAAATGAAATATAGAGCCATCTTCATGGTGTAACAGTTTAAATGTGGGTCATTGCCTAGAGTCCTTAGTTGTGTATTGTGTATCTCATTCTTTTAAATTTGGAAATCTAATTTCTGCAGTGACTGAAGGATTATTTCTGCAGACCTGAACCTGAATGTTGAATTTCCTATTTTTATTATCAAAAATCGGCCACCAAAGAGTGACATCACTATAAAGGCGTTATTTTGCGTATTTGCATTGCTCATTACTGTTGGATTGAAGAGTAAGTACACTTCCACTGTTTCCTACATGCAGCAGAAATAGTACAATATTACTTTGTTTATTCATTATCAGAGGAATGAAAAAGAAACTGAACTAATCCACTTGGAAGTCAGTGGGTAAACTCAGTGAACACGTGGATTGGAGAGTAGATGATGCAGTGCTAACTGTAAAAAAGGTAGAAAGTATTTCCAAGTTGAGAAAGTGGTGAGGCAGAGGTTGACTAAATAGGCTTAGGCTCAAACCCCTTCCTGGGTAGCTTTGGAGGGTTCAGCCACTTTCTGTGAATTTCAAATTTCTATCTGTATGGCTTCAAAATTTCCATCCATGAATGAGCACTGAGGAAAAGAAAGTTGATTGTGCAAGTTTTTAATAAAATTATAGAATTGGTATAATTTTCAAGTAAAAAGGATAAATAATTATGTGAGGGATGGCAGAGTTGGTTAACTCTCTTCTTTTTAGTAATTGTATGTGGAGCTAATGAACATAAAGTTATAAACGTGCAACATCATTTTGTACTTTGAACAAAAAGTTTGAATGAACAGTATCCATTTTGGCCTGTTGTAATCAGTCAAAAGTTTGAACTGATTCACAGACATGGAGCACATATGAGGCAAGAGTCATGCCCCAGATAAACTACTTTTTGATTACCTGAACTCTCGTTCCAGAACCATGTTGCTTTTTGTCATGGAAAATGGCTAAATTAACACACTTGTGTGGTGTGGTTGGATATATTTAGACAAGAAGGCAAGACTCAGGAGGCACAAGGGTGTACAAGTTCCTGTGCTTCTTTTATACTTCAGTGTCTAGCAATGTGCCTGTGATGATGCCAAACTGCCTTTCCTCATGCAAGCAAAACCCAGGATGGAGCTACTGGTGGGCCTTGTTTTATATTACTTTTATTTGATTTATTGCAGAAGTTGTTAACACCCCATAGTTCTTTGAATAAAATAAAACAAGAAAACCTATAAGACTCAGCAACAACATAAGCCAGGGAGCATTTCACCTTCATTATTAACTAATTCAGCTTTCGATTACCTGGGATTAACACCTCCATATGTAACAAAAGATGCGTTCTGTGAATAAGAAGCTCCGTAAGGTAACAGCTCACACAATTTGGCATATTTCAATCTAGCTCAAGAGGACAGAATGAAAAGTGGGAGGCTAGCAAACAGAAAAGATTATGCAGCTTTTCACCCATCCTTCTGAAGACATATCTTAAAATCTTTCAATTCATCAAGTAGATTTCACATGAAATTATTAAAAAGTGCTTTAAAATTCACAGATCTTCTTAAGAAAGTAGTACTTAATGAATTAATGTCACCACTTGGTGATATTGGTGGACCTTTGCCCTTTAGTAAGGGGCTGAGTTTGGAGCCCTCTGAAATCCTTTCCTACTGAAATAATATTTTAGTGAATGAAGGCAACTCTTCAATCCACATCTGCCTGGAGGGATCCTCCTTAGACACGGGTACAGTTCAATTTCCCTGCTTTTGCTGCAGTTCAGCAAACTGATCATGCTCCTCTTTGTGGGCATTCCTTTTTCTTCATTTTATATGTGCAGGTGGATTCAGACCACAGGCTTTACATACACCACCAGCTGGTGACAGCTTTTGGCTATGGTTGACCTGGGTTAAGTTGGAACTGATGACCAAAAAGTGAAACTTGATGTTACCAAAGCCTGAGGTTATTTGCTGCCCTTTAGGGATTGCTGGCTCTAAAGCAACAGCAATTAGGTTTGTGTGGCACAATAAACAAAAATAGAAAGTGCGTTCATATGGATAATGTAAAGATTAAAGCCCTTGCACTCTCAGCTGCACGCTGAATAGCTTGGGTTTTTATATGCTTTTAAACAGGGGAGCTGCGTAATATGACCCTCCAGTTGAAAGGATGCAGAATCACTATACTCCCATCTGGATTATTACATTCAATTTAGGCCACATGAACTCCTGCGCTGAAGGTGTACATCTAAGAAAATGGTTGTGAATTGAGCGTGACTTGCATAAAAGAGCAAGTTGCACCTATTCGTTCTTGAAAACCATCTGCTTTTAGTTAAAATCACAGTTGGCTTGCCAGCCAGCCATGGGGGCCCCATCTTCTTTTCTGTATCACCCCACATTCACATGCTTAATATACTAGTAATTTTATTATGGAGCTGTGGTCAAGACTCTGTGGCTAAGGTTGCAACCAGGTTCTTTTATAAGCTCTGTTTTTTGTCTGCCCCACTAGAGCTTTCACTAGGAAAATTGACTTGAAAATTGGCAGCATTCACTCTGCACTTCATATCCATACATTTACATTCTCAGGCATGTTTAATTATCATGCTCCCTGCTTTACTACTCTTTCAACTTCAATGTTAATTATTAGACCCCATTTAAAATTAAGCCTTTCTTGGTGTCTTTTAATTATAATCAAGCCCTAGGCAGTTGCATTACTACGACCACTGCATATTACACTGTTCTCGGTTGTGGCCCTCAGTTGCCTTGTTATGGCTTATTTGTAGACTGGAAGCTCTTTGACTTTTTGTTGAATTTGTTTGAGTATGTTGAGGGTCCAGGTCTACAACTCAAGCCTTTGCCTAGTACTGCCATTAAAATAAGTGGTAATAAACATCCAAACAATTTATACATGCAACCTGGCTCCAGCTGAAGCTGATGGCAGAATTTCCACCAACATCAACAGGAATGGTGCAGCTGTGACTCTTTTGTAAGAGATCGTGGGTGCTAACTCACCCTACCATCTAAGCTAAACTTGCAAAGTTTTCCAAGCATTGTTTTCTTACCATTTTAAAAATTGAAATCACCATTTTTGGCAATGTACTGAAAGTCTGCACACTTGAGTGTAGGGAGTATGAGTGTATCAGGATTAATTACTTATAATTGTCAAAGGTTGCTTTGGAAATTATACTGAATTTGAAGAAGTGTAATTCAAGTAGTTCCTTGTTTTCTGTTTTAATGTACTTTTCTCATCGCTTTTAATATGAAAATCCAGCCTTGCTCACAGGAGCTAAGTAATGTTGGATTTGCAAGCAATCAGTTGACTTTGGCACCTTAGTCTGTGTTCCAAAGTGAATACAGGTTAAAGCAGAGTGACCAACTCTCAATTTAAAATGCAATACCTCTTATTATTCCAGGGGAGGAGGACATTTTTCCTGTTCAGTCTGGTCCTGTTTCATGCAATTTCTGCATAATTACTTCTGACTACGTACAGGAAAGCTGTTGAGAATCCTATATCCAAAAGTGACATAATAGCATCCAGACTTCTAAATAATTGACATGTTCACACTCAGCAGTCTCAGTGTATGATTAATTATTTAAATTGAACCAGGATCTTCTAAGTCCTCAGCGTTTTCTTTTTGTTTTCAGAGTTTTACCTAGATTCTGTAAGTACTTAGGCTCTGTAGTCAGAGAGGTTTAAAACTGATGGAAGAACCAAAATTATCAGCAAGAAAGAAGTCCTTTGATATTTTCCAAAGAGATTTGATGAAGGTCAAACATTGAAAACCAAAGGAAAGAAAAGTCTGCTGCTAGAAGAGACACTGTTAAAAATAGGACTAAGAGGGTGACGGTCATGATGGTAAGGAGATACAAGTCTCAAAGGAGACATGGGTTACGGAATGGGAGATGTTTTCAGGCAAAGACAGAATGGATAGACATGAATACTCCTGTGGATGTTAGTTGGTCTGTAATCTTTATTTTGAAGAAGCAATCTGTTTTAGGAGTTTGTAGTTTTTTTGCCCCTTTCACTGAAGTGTTTGTTGTTCCTTTTGTGCAAATTTCTCAGACTTGCAATGCATTAATTATTCTTAATGTAAAGTTTAGTATCCTTGCCTCTAAATTATAAATTCACATCCACTTAGGGAAAACATTGTCCCTTCTAATGGAAAGAATATGGTTCTACCATATGATAAAGAGGTTGTGTCTGAGAAGTTTTTGCAAAGTCACTAGTCTCAAAAACTTTGCACTTAATCTGCCAGTAGTAGATTTTTGGTATCAGAGAAACCTGTTGCAGACCTGAGACCACACTAACTGTAGCTTCTAGGTTTAAACAGGTCATGGTATTGTTACTGATGCAGCGACCAACTGCACTTACCAGAAAAACTTAGGAAGTGCTTGGGCTGCAGTTGTAGCTGGATGATTCCAGAAATCTCTCTTGACCAAGAAGGAGTTGGAGGAGTGTGTAGAAATTGTCTATTCCTACTTAAATCAGTACAGCTAAATAGCAAAACTCTCTGGAAGTGCCTTTTTCAGATATGGTGTAGTTCACTCTAGTGATCTGAGAGGGGATAAGAAGTAATACTGTATTACTACCTAGTGATTGATTGGTACATTTCCTGTCAAATTGTGCTTTGTTTTATTGAACATGGGAAATCTTAGTGTGTTCTTTGACAGCAAAACTCTCTGCAAACCAAGAATATGGGATGTCTTTATTGCGTACCTACCAGAGAGAGTTGTCACTAGTCTACACTGCAGAGAAGATTTGAGACAGACAAGTCTCTTTAAAGATCAGGCTTTTTAGCACTGTGAAATTTGCCTTGTTGGTTTATTTGTGTGTATTGCAGTTGTAAACTTAGTAGTGCATATATTAAAATTCATGTAACTTGGTATGGTGTTGTTTACTAACTTCATGCAATATATATCAGTTAAAAAAAATCACTTCCATTATGTTTAAATGCTAATAAAATGAAATCCCATAGCAGTCAAAGGAATTAGCCCATCTATGAGTGAAATACCAAGGCAGGTCTTGTTATTTTTATGAAACTCTGAATAATATAAGTATCCAATTGATAAAATTTTATTAAAGCTGACAGCCCTTAAGTGATCTAAGTGGTAAATATTGAAATGAAGTTTCAACAACACTGCAGTACCAAGGGAGGCCTAAGGCAGTAATAAGGATTAAACAATGATTTAATGTTGTTCCTTGGGGGTAGGGATTGTTGTTTTAATGGAGAGCAAAAGCTCACTTCCTTCTAAATAATTAAACTGTGATTTGAGAAATTGATCCAAGGTAGTTGTAGTGGTTTGTTAAGTCCGAAAGAGATAAATGAAGGCAAAGTGTCCTGGGGCAAGGGGAAGTCAGGGGAGAGTAGTGAAGAGGTAGTTTTGCAGGATAGATTCATGACAAGTGTCCCTCGGGAAGGGGGAAGCTGGCAATGAGCATATTTTATCTTTTATTTGTAATGTAAACAGACTTGTGCTGCCTGAGGGTGGGTAATAGCTAATGAGCAGGGGGTTTCCATGGGGTGCAGATTTTATTAGCACAGCTTATAAAAAACTGAGCTAAATTAAAAATGCAATGTCTTCTAGATAATCCGATAATCAGTGATGCTACAGGGAGCACCTCCACCTAAGCAGAGCGAGTGTATTAGCATATGCATGTAAAATTTCCAAACAATTTGTTCAGCAGTTTCTGTGAGCTGAATGGCTTTCTCATCTTCACAGCAGAAAGCGGATTTCACATAATAGGGCTGAGTATTTTGGGCTGTTTAAGGAACGCAGGAATGAAGGAATTTTGTAATGTGTTTCAAATCTGTCATTTGTGTATAACTAGTGGGAGACTTGGCCAGAGACTTTCTTGTCATATATGCCTCTTGGGTGTTTGCTACAAATGAGATGACAGCTAGGATGGTGGTAGAGATGGGATAGAAGTGGAAAAAGGGAGAGAGAAAACTGCCTAATTAGATAATTGCTTAAGGTAATTTCCTTCAGATTAATATGATACAAAACCCTAAATTGTTCTAGACAACCAATGCATAGCTTCCAAAATTGTGGTGGATGTTTTCCAACTAAGCGCCCCTCTCAGTCTGTATGCATATAACACTCTTTGGAAACATAATTAAATTTAGTTACCATCCTAGAAAATATTGAAATTCCCTCTACTTACTGGAGAAGGTTGCCTGGGTTCAATCCATGCCTTTGGGTATAGATACAAATGGGTAGGGTACATCAGAATAATGTTGTATTTAGGCGCATAGAAGGAGGAACAAATTGGAGTATCAAGAGCCCCTGAGAACACAGGCGTTTGTCAGAGAGTTGTGACTACCACTGCCAATGCCTCCATTTTTCTCAGCATCCAAGACAAAGCTCAGAAGGAAAATTGAATACAGAGCCTGAATGGCAAAAGTTTTCTAGAACTTCAGAATAAAGATATCTGTAGTTTTCAGTAATAAAAAAGGATATTCCAAAAACTTGTGGCTGTCAGGGGCTTGGGACATACTGAGTAAGGTCCAGTGAAAGAGGAAGAATTAACAGAAATGTCCCTGCATATCTCACTCCAGACTGTCAGACCTGGGGCTAGTATTGTTAAAGCTAAGGTTGCACAGTCAGAAACAGGTCTTTGACCCACCTGCTTCTCTCTATGCCATAAACTGGAGAAATTGATGTGAAGCCAAACCACAGAAGGAGATAAGTGTGTATAAAACATTTTTTTCCAAGCAGACTGTTTTTCTGTAATCCTATTTTGGATACACATTACTATAATTAGAGGAAAACTTCAGGACCACCTGGTGTGCAATCAACCTTATTGTTTCCAGCTCCTCGGGTTAGGAGACAGAAGAGGTTGTACTATGATCAAACAATCATTGTTATTTATTGATGCTTTCCATAAGCGCTAGGCAGGTTGCAAGTTCTACTCTACATAATTCCTTAGAGTGCACCCCTTGATGCATTGAAGGGTGCACTCCAGCTGTCTGTGTTTGGGTGTTTACCAACTGTTCAGTCTGATTGGAATCCATCATGTGTCTGTACTCATCTTCTGTCAGAAGGAGTGAAAAGTAGATAGGATCTTTTGGTACATTTATTTGTCAGATTGGATTTGGTTTTGCATGTGTATGTGTTGCTTTTCTGTTGGAGAACATAAGGCAGAAGAAATGTCTTGCACTTGGAGGCAGAACACAGTAGAAGTATCAGGAAATAGGTTTATCTTTCCCATGGGAGTTCATTCCATGGGCTTAACCCATTGCTGAGAAGATTTCTGTCTCCTGAGGAGGTAAAATATGCTTTATGGAGACCTCCATGGTATGAAAAAAGGAATACACACCTGGGGTTCTTAGGAAGCACTTTGAGGAGATGAACTGGAAATCCTGAACTCAGTTCAAGTTCTGTGGAAGGCCAGGGTAGGGAGCGGGGACAGGCCTGACATGCCTATGGTAACTCATCTTAGTGAGGAGGTGTCATCACAGTGCCAATGATGTTGGAAGGCACCACTGGAGAATGTCTAGTCCAGTCTCACTGCTCATGTTCAGATCCATGTATTTTAGTGCATCAGCTGAAGTTTCCAACTGTCAGAGTACTTCCTGTGTAGGTATCTAGTCCATACTCAGGGAAAGGATTGTGCAGTTAAATTACATTTATCCCCTGCAAGGATAGACCAACAAGGTAATGATAGAAGCATTACTCTTTGTTATTACATTTTGCTAGTATACGAAATACCAGATCATTTCTAAGACATGGAACTAACCAAAATCAAGTACTTAAAAACAGCTTCCTCTGCCCCCACGGGTGAATACCTGTGACCAGGTATTCACCAATGAGCTTGTCCTAAGTACTGGGATTGTCAATAGTAGTGAATGGTAATAACTGCTTGAATAATAACCAAGGCATTGTAGCTTGCTGTCATGTAAGTTTGTGCTGTTAGTTCAGCTGCTTTTGAACAGAAAAAATTGGTCAAAATGAACAAATGAGACATTTTACAATTAAAAAATTATATTCTGATCCTCTAGAGAGCCAAGGTATCCATCTATTTCAGTTGACCAGAACAGTGCTGGGGTTAAATTTAGAAGTGTGCCTAAGGTGAGACCCAAGATATCTTCTCTATGAAGACAATATTTTACATTTGATCTTCTGTAAGAATGCAATTCAAACTTTAGGATATCACAACATGGCATTCCACAATGTTTATTCAGGGAGAATATTGCTTTTAAATTATCTGGTGGTGCACATCACTAATAAATGTAAGTTTTGACTGATTATTTGCTTATTGGGGTGTCAGTAGACAGTAGCATTCCTTCCTGTGCCTTATGCTTCCTGAAGAACTATCATGCAAGTCATGTGTTTTCCCAGGCTTCCATTTGCCATATCTGCACCGATAGTAAGATCAGTGCCTTTCTTAACACTTCTTTAATTTCACTACTTTGTTTAGATGACCACCTCTTCAGTGCTGCAAGGGTCCTGTTCTCTGCATCTGAAATAGAACCAAACTAAAAGCTTGGAAATGAATGTGAAGAGTTTTGTCACTCTTGGCTTAAAACACATTTTTGCCATGGTCAGATTTCTTACAACAGCGGCTTTTTTTTTGTTTTTGTTTTTGTTTTTTGTTTGGGGTTTTTTTGTTTGTTTTTTTGTTGTTGTTGTGGCAAACATTGCTATATTTTGACTTAAATATAGCAAAATCTTCAACGTGATGAAATGGCAAAAAATGTCACAGTTCATCATGCTGCAAAGTATAAACAATCATCAAACAGGTGAAAAATACATTAAAGAAGAATAAAACTTCAAACAGGTTTTAAGTAGTTCACTTTTATGTTTTAATAGCTCTTTAGGAGCCTGTAAATAGAAAGTCAATTGGATTTCAGACTTGTTTCCATAGTTATATTACACACGGGGAGTATTCAATAAAACAAATCTTTTATTTAGTTCCTGACAGGTAATTAAAATGTGCCTCTGCATTTTCTTGTCTGTTACTGTAGGAACTAATATCAAAGATTTCTACAGTTTACAAGTATTCACAAATATATTGCAATTTAATTTTATCTTTCGGGCTGCAAACCTGGTGCTAACTGGAAGTCTTTAGTTAGTGGAAAGTTTGAATCCTGTTTGGCATTCTAAGTGTAACATTTCTTTTTTACTATAAAAATTTGCTCTCAGCTTCAAAGATCCTGAGTCCCATTTGCACATTTTTCAAAGTAATAAATGGTGGGCAAAGCCAAATATGTAGAAAAACAGCAACTAGAAGCAATTTAGAGAACAAATTCAGAGAAAAAGAAGAAAAAAATATTGTTAACATTCCTGAAAATATTTGGAGAGTGGGGAGAAGGTGCTCATGAGGGTTAAAGTACTGTGAAATTATTTGGATTTTTAGTTGTCAATTAGATTGTTTTTATTTCAGGTGTCTGAGATTTTTCTAGGTTCTCTTCCACAAAGGACCATTCAGTTCTGCAGTCTCTTCAACATATATATCTTTAGAAGTTTTAGAAGACAGCACCTGTGAATGTCAAAAAAACAGCTAGAGAGACACTTCTCTTTACTGCTGACATGCTACCTGAATCAGTCTGGCTAAATCAGAAACTTTCAGTCTTTGTGTTTTTACAGGATTGTATATGGTGGCACCATGGGGTTGAATTTCACAGCTGGGGATCACATAAAGAATAAGCTGCATTTTACCAGCCTTACTTTTTTTTTTCTTTTTTTTTTTCTCTTCTCTTCTCTCATCTCCTCTCCTCTTCTTTC
>VZTX01004044.1:609246-682334 GCA_013400915.1 Pardalotus punctatus | reverse complement strand
TCCTCTCCTCTCCTCTCCTCTCTTTGTTTGGTATATTATTGTATATTACTGTAGTCTCTTTTCCCTGCAATGTTTTACTACCCTCTATAGGGTATGGTGACCAGTAGATCTACCAGGATCTGTATCAAAATGCCCAGATGACTCATTTTTACAGGAAACTACCTCTCTGCTATTCTTTGTGTGTCTCCCAGACATGGAGGAAAATTACTTTGGGAAGGGCATTAGCAATTAAACTGATTAAGAACCAAGTTAATAATAATGATTGGCCATAGCTTGGCACATGGAAACTTTGTGATGTATTTCTCACACCTGCCTTGTCATTTTGGCTATGATTGCCTGACTGCACAGATAACCAACTACCTTGTTCTTTGCGAATGCCAAGTATTGGTTGTTCTCCCTATGGTTATCTAAGACCATTGACATTTTTCTTTGATCAGGCATACTTAAGGAAATATATGATTCTTCAGGTGTGTTGGGTGGATCTTCCTGTTAGCACCACTTGTATAAGCCCATGCTGTATTCCACAGTTCTGGGCCAGCTCGGTACTCTTGGGAGATGTTTGATGGGCACAGAGAGGAGAGGCTGGGTGTACTGGGGTCATAAGAGATGCTGCTGGATAAAACAAAGCTGGGAGAAATAGGGTTTCCTAACCCAATATGGGAATACTGCATGAAGAGACTTTTGCCGTCCAGATGGCCATGTCTAAACGGAGGCAGCAGCGTCCAAACAGGGAAGAATATCAACTTCTCAAGGATTGCCAGCTTGGGTTGTTGACTGTTGCAGCTCTCTTGAGTAACGTGACGAGCTATAGCTATCACTTTACACACAAATGCATCTCAGTCCCTTGCTGAGGCTTGACATGAGGCAATAGGCTTATGTTTTATGAGTATAAAAATGTCATAGCTTTAGTACTAACTTGTACAATTTCTGGTATAACTCCCCCACCCTCGGTTCTTCTTTTATGTTAGAGTTAGAAGAATGGTTACAATCTTTATTGTCCCTTAAAAATGAGCTCGGAGACATTATTATAGAAGTGTTGTAATCTCAACAGAATGATAAGATTTGCAGTATTACTGATGGGCTCAGCTAAGCCAATAAAATTCTAGAAAAAAGGCCTAAGCTGCAGGAATTTTCAGGGATTTATGAGTTCTTGGCACAATTGGGAGTAATTCTTTCCATGAATGTCCATTTTATCAAAAAGAAAAATTAGAGTTATGTAGCACAAGATATTCGCTACAGTGGAAAAAGTCCGCTTTTCTGGATTACTCTGGGCTCTATCTGTTGTCAAAGCTAATCACACTGAGCAGTTCATCTGTTTATTACCATAATATTGTATTTATAGCATGCATAAATACAGCTCTTTACATATTAAACTTGATAGCCACTTTAAACCTGTCTTTTATCTATTGCTCTTACTTTTCTAACCCACTTATGCATTTGCAGATACTGCAACAAATTTCTGTGTTTTATAAAGCTAACAGAATGCCTTGTGTACTGATTGATGGAAAATCAGTTGCACAGTTGCCAGGCAATGATTGATTTTCCAACACAGCTGCTCCAGCTGTGCTACAGATGCTATTTTTTCTCAGATATCATAAATGGTGTTGTAAGCTATTGAATATAATCTTTATTTGTAAGAATCACTGAGAAATCAGTCATTTCAGTACTAAATGGCCATTTGGTCATTATCTTCAGCTATTCTTTGTTTTTTTCGTCTAGTAAACCTGAAATTAACTGTGCCACTTGGAGATTCCTTTCGTGTATTTTGCAAGAGGCTGGTTTGAAATCTGTGACATAAGTTAATGCTTGTCACTAAAAATTACAGTTCATTACAAAATGCTGTAGCCAATAGCATGTGCTGATGACAGCAAGCCTTTTTCCTGGAATGCATTTCAGATTCCAGTATTTTATTTCAAACCTTGTTCAGCTGTGTATGACTAATAAATAATAGAGGAAAGAATAACTCAACAGAAAATTTGTAGACCTTCTTTTGATCTGAGGAAGTAGACTTTGGTTGCTCAGCATTCTTCGAGATGACCTTCATAATTTAGTTGTAGGCTGTGATTTGGCTCTGCTATCCATTTCCACAGCAGCATAAAATATTAAAGTCAAGCAATATCAATAATTCATACTCTTACGGCATCAGGGATATCAATGAGAGGGAGCATTTGGATTTGCTAAAATTAAGAGCACAACTCTTCTTAAGGTACAAATGCAAACTTAAGGCTTTACATGCTCATTATGAGAGAGGAAATTAAGCCAAGTTTCATGTTTCATAGAAAGAGGAGCTGTAGTTTGTAGGTGTCCTGTCATTTGTACATTAGTCTCCTATTCTCAGCAGGGTAATGTGTCTGCTTGCTAAAATAGACTTGTTGGCAGCCTGGGTCATTTTCCCTACCTTTCTCAAGAAAAGCATTTCTTGATGTTTTCTCCCTGGTATGAAACCCGATTCTTCTTAAAGAGCCAGTTACTACTGATATTGACAGCATTGCTGGTTGCAAAGCAGAGAGAACTGGAGCATGGTCTGGCTTCTGCACCTGGATTTGCCACTGTCCTGTGGGAAAATCCATTTGGTATTCTGCATTTAATTAAAAGTTTCTCAGAGGTGTTGTTCAGTGTCTAGTCCCAAGAGCCTCTGATTTCAGTGGGCCAAAGCACTGAAACAATATCAGTAGGAATCTAAAATGCAATTCATTCCATCTCTGACTTCCAGAACATGATATTTTCCTTGGGATTTTCTCTTCTAAAATTAATTTGATGTCTACTTTGTCTAGTCTTTTCTTCTAAAAAATACATGTCTAAATGGTATAAAATGATAGATGATTTAATAGTCTGGTAGATTCCATGCAATAATTTTTGGAGCAGTCATTTATACTTGCCTGCTGCATTAAGGTAATATCCTCAAGCACATCCATTTCTTCAAAGCTGATATGTTCCCAAAACAGCAACAAAAAGTCTCTCCAGTTTTTAGCTGTAATAGATACCTTTCAAAGCTAGTCTACTAGAGATATTTTAGAATAAATTTATGCTTTCCTTCTGTGGGCTTTCTTTTTCTAGTGCCTTCTCCTTCCAGAGAAAAGGATGTACAAGGGTCACCTCTACTTTTTGTTTGCTAGCTTGCTTGGCCTTTCAACATCCACTTGTAGGATGCAACTATAGGAGGAGTCCCAAACCAAATTCCCAGTGGAGTTGCTAGTTTTTACTTAAGCAAGAATGAACTTCCTTCTAACTTAAATATTTCCCTCTTTCCATATAGCTGGTACTGAGTGGCTCTGCTATTTTAGGATTTCTGTTACTGTCAAGTAGGCTGCAAGCTGTACTCACTGCACAGAAACTAGAAAATACATGATTTTCGGTTTCAGTTGTATGATGATATTTGGGTAAACCCTGAAAATAAAGATGAATCCTGGGTTGTCTTCCTGTAGGTTTGTGCATGCTCATGTCAGGCATTCAACAGGAAGATTCACCTTTTAAATTCAGGTTTGTTTCAGAAACATGGGTAAGCTGTAAGACTGGGCTACAAGTAGAGGGCTTCAGCAGTCATGGGTGAGCAAACAGCCTGGTTCTTCTGTTTTGGAGGAGAAGCTGGAGGGAAGTGATGGTATCACTTCCCTTTAGTATATAGTATTGATGTTCCAAGGGAATAAGGTAAAATGAGGTCCTTTCCATTGCTACATGTCCTGTTGGTACATGAAAGAAATGGCAAACTGCAGGTGAGGATATGTCAGGGATACTTGGACCTCTTCAGCTAAAGCTGTGGATTGGCTTCAGTTACTTAGGGAAAAGCAGGCTATTAAGAGAAGAACTTTGTCTTCCTGAGGCTGTGACTCATTTTTGCCCCTGCTGTAACACTTCCCTGAAACTCTCTGCTATTTTGCTATGATTGAGGATTTAAGAACTGACCCTTCAGTTGTTTTGATTTCCTCTTGGTAGAAGTGCTGCTCTTGCTTTTCAGAGGAGGTTGCAAACAGCTGCTTCCTGACAATAGAAGTAGTTTTCACTGTGATCTGATCCACAGGAATTTGTGAGAGACAGGTCATCATACAACTTGACTTAAAGTCCCATATCAAGTCTGGAATCTTATTATGCCAATGTCTGGTAAATGGCATAGCGCTCTACTTTCAGTGGAGCTCTATCAGGCTTTGGCTCTGGGGTGCGTGTGGCATTCTTAATACTTCTGAGGTATTTCTCACCTTCTTTTAAAATTTTATGTATTACAACATTTTTGGAATTTTTGTCATAATCTTTTCCTATTCTTGGCTATCTTTTTCCAGTTACCAAGTAATGAGGCCATCATAATGGTACACATATCCCAGTACAGATTTTGCTATAAACTGTAGAAGGAAAGGAAACCCTTTCTACTCCTCCTGAATGCTGCTTACTAGACCAAGACTTCATACCTTGCTTAGCTACGTATGTTGTTAGTCAGTGCTCTTTGTCCCCTGTTTAGGACTCTTCCAAATTGCCATCCTCCTTTTCTTGATCACATATAATACATCCAGTTCCTTACCCTGAGTTATATAGTTTTAATGAATATTATTAAAAATTCCATGATTCTTCCCCCCCCTTTTTTTTTTTTTGGCAAATCAGATCACATTGCATTAAAGACCTACCACTACCCTCATTTACCACCACAGAAACTTTGTGTTGAACTTTTTAAGCATCACAGTGATTCTAGAAATAAATGTACCATCATTTATGAAACAGCTTCAACTGCATTCCTTTTATTTTAAAAAAGGGTTTCACTTTCTTCTTTTAAATTAAACTACAAATTCCAAACATATCTTGGTGTTTTCCCTTTTCCCCCACACCAGACTAAGCAGAGGATTCAAGCTACCTCCAGCTCCCACCCCTCCTCCTCCTCCTTTTGGGATTTGTGACATTGGAGATATGTGGTGACTGCTGAGGAAATTGCCCTAAGTGATATTGGAGTAATTCCCCTTCATTTTAGTAATAAAGGTTGCATATGTTTTATGAGAATAGCACCCCTGCAGTACAGAGAGCTACTGTGATCCATCATTTTAAATCAAGGAATCATTTGACACGTTTATTTCCTGAACAGGAAGTGTTCTGTCAGATCAGCTGGAAACCCTGAAATCTGTACATGTCAAGATGCAAGTCAAAATAGCAGACACTGTTATTTTACTGGTCCAGTTCTGTTTTCCTGGGAAGGCCACCCTACCATTGGGATGCCGAAGAAGTATCTCTTTCTTTCATTTCAGAATGTATGTGTCTGAAGAAATTTATTAAAATAGGCGTAGGAATTGCAGTTAGTCATTTTTAAAGGACTGTATATCTGATAATTATGTGGTAAAATCTGATCCAAAATAGAAATGTACTTCAAATGTGTCATATATAAAAGTGGTTTCGGCAGAAAAAAAATGGAGTGAGAAAATTTCCCATGTTATTTTAATCAGAGAATTGTGAAATAATTTTTTGCAAATTTAGTGCAGATCATAGTTGACTCAGAGTATATACACAGAAAGACCAAAACTGGACACTTTGAAAGGCGCTGGTAAGCAGGGAGATGGCAAGGATGGGTGGTTGCACTTACCTTGAAAGCATCAGTTGCACAAGAACCTTTCTGTCTAGATTGTGGGCATTAAAGGGCTTCCAGCCAGGCTTTTAGTTGTGTACATGTAAGAACTGACTGAGTATTCTCAGGTTAGTCAACAGCAGCTTAAACATTACTGATATAAAACCTACACTGGAGATGTGTGAGCCTTGCACACCAGCTGCATTTTTATCGGCTGTCTGCAACTTCAAAGGCTTTCCTGCTCTAAAGCCCAGGCAGGTACCCTCGGCTGCCCTCAAAACTGCCTTTCCTGGCTTATTGATTCTCAACATGTAGTTTTATTTGCAAGTGAAGTTACTTGTTTTTAGTGTGAAATTATCTTGAAAATATGCTCTTATTGAGCTGCTTAAGATTTTTAAAATTTTTGTCATTGATAGATATGCATTACTGTTTTCCCCCTTCTTTGACTTCTGTTATTTCACCTGTCAGAGAGATCTGTGTAAGTAACAGATGCCTGAAGTATTTTGACAGGGTGTTTGTTTCTGTTTCCAGCATAAAACTCATGTGATGACAAGCAGACAGTAAAAAGAGATTTGCCCCAAATGTGCTAGAGCCCCGCTTTTCCTCTTCCTCTCCCACTTCAAAATTAGCTTTACTGTTATTACTTTGGCATGTGCCTTGCTTAAAAAAATGCCTTCCTGCCTAGGTGAAGGGGATCCTGGTCTTCCCTCCTTTTGAGCAGGCATTCTTTGGCAAGATTCTTTGTGTGGTCAGGAAGAAATACTAGTGTCTAGGAGCATGGTTGAATACATAAGGTCTGTCAGTCATCTTGAACACACAACAGTTGAACATCCTGAACAGCTGAGAAGAAATTTCTGAAATATCTGCAATGCTCCTCAAAGTCAAGCACAGCAGGTATACTTGAAATTAATTTGAAAAGTTCATCTTCAGTTTTCTGTGATTATCAAAAGCAAAGGTATTGAAGCATAATAATGCCTAAATTTGCCCTAGCTTGATTCTGGTGTCACATGATAAAATGGCTCAGTTATTTCAGACAAGTACACTGAGTTTCAGTACTTTAGTTAAGATCAAAATCTAATATTTGGCTGATACTGTTTGTGAAGTAAGCCATGTTGATTACCATGTAAGAGGGACTCATTAAATGTTTAAGTTTTCATTTAGAAATATGTATGTCTTTTATATTTATAGTATCTTTGCCTGCACTACCATCATTTCAGTGAAGCTCCTTATGGTCAGCAGTACCTCACAATCAGGCTTTATAAATTCAGTCATGCCTGTGTATCTGCAGCACTTTGGAGCCTTCTAACTTGTTCATACCATACAGTGGAACAGGGTTTAGAGACATTCCATGGAACAGTCAGGAACCAGATGGAAAACTGCCCCATGTGCCTCAGTTAAATAATCCATCCATTTTCATACAGAAAGGTGACTGTTGTCATATGGTATTAGCCCCATCATTTTCTTTACAGTACTGTGGATGTACCCATATGGGCAGATGGTGCCTGAAACATTACACTGACGTAGTTCTGCCCCTCAGACTGCAACTCTCAGTTCTAAGGCCTGTCCCTTTTTATGCCAAAGCAGCAGCTAGTCAAATGGGGTCCTGAGCTGGGGTGAGGGCTTTGGATACTCTTATAAAATGGGGTAGTAAAGACCTGGTTGTTGAAACTGAAAAATACATTAAGCATCCAACTGAATTTCCTCATTGTTTCCTATTCTTACGAATAAAAACCTGGCACAGCAACAGTGTATCTGCTTTTCTGAAGTTTTTGTCCTAAAGTCTGGGGATTAAAGTATAAGAGATGAAGGTTTGTATGACTACAAAGCACATCTTTGCTCCATGTTTTCAGATGAACTGTCCCCTGCCTGATTAAGTGTCAGCACTGTAGCTGGACTGCAAGATGCTGAAATTCATTTCTGCCCCAATATGTTTAATGTTCATTTTCAGGCATAAGCCTGCAGATAAAATCAGTTCAACATCCATAAGTCAACATGGCAGAGAGATTTCAGGGCAGCCTACCTGTCTGGACATTAGTGAAGGAAAAGCCCTTTGAAGTCACAGACTGCCAATAAAAATGCAGCTGGCATTCAAATCTTAAACGACTCCAGCACTGAGCTTTTACATTGCTGGTACTTCAGTGAAGGCTGAAAATTTTCAGAAAGTGCCTTTGAACACTGGTCCACAGTAAGCTCGTGTACCCTATGCTATAACCAAACCCCATCACCCTTGTTTCGTTGCCAATAAGAACAATTTGTGGAAAGCTCTGTGCTGCTGCCTTGCCCAGGGACAAGCATGGCAGGATCCTACAGTGGTTCCTGGCTCCCTCTGTGCAGGATGGGACACCAGATGAAGAGCTCCAGAAGGTCTGTTTGCGCAAGTCTGGGCAGACACCCAGGAAAGGAAGGGTGAAGCTCCTGCTGATGTTTCAGAAGTGGGGTCAAGCGTTTCACAGGCTGATATAAGTGAGTATTTTGGAATCATAGAACCTTAGAATCATTTCGGTTGGAAAAGACCTTGAAGATCACAAAGTCCAACCCTTAACACAGCACTGCTAAGTCCACTACTAAACAGTGTCCCTAGATGCCACATCTGCACGTCCTTTGTTTTCTTTTCCATTTGTAAATTGCCTGACCTTTCCTTTTCTGCAGGGTGGCTCTGTGGGGGTCACTTGGCACAAAAAGTCAGGAGGGAGCTCAGCTCTACTTCCCTTGGCCTGCAGGGGGAACTGGAAGAGCTGGTATGCTCTGTCGCTGTTTTGACCCCTTGCTGCATGCAAATTCTTTCCAGGGCCTTGTGCAGCCTCCAGCAAAACGATGCATGGGTTCTGAGCTTACTGGCACAACTGGAATGCAAAGACTGATGAATGAAATTGGTACGGCTGACTCTCAAATAAAATTCAATATAGCCCCCCCCAGCTTTCTGTATTATCCACATTTATCGGTTCTTGAAAGAGAAAGAATTAACACAGACACATTAGATACCCTTAAGAACTTAGTCAGTTTTGCCTCTCCATTTGATAGAATGTAACATGATTTTTCCTAATCCTGGATGGACTTTAAAACTATGTTTCTGTCTTATAAAATATTTAAGAGAATCCTGAGTAGCCTTCATTTTCCTGTGGACAGGTTTAAGGGTGGAAGATGGGGGCAGCGGGCAAGAGTAGGGACATAAAGTTTTTCTCTTGTTGTAACAGGATCATGGTATGGAAATGGTTGACAACCAGTGCAATTGGATTTTACAGGGAAATTCGAATTATCACACTAAAAAAAGAACCCATTTTTGCATTCACAAGTCCTGAAATAGCATGTCATGTGTGTAAGCATTGAACATTGCCTGTGCTTGGCCTCAGGTTAAGCTAATTTGGAGGACTAATAGATAGAATTTTATTGCTGACATTTGGCTTGTTTGGGGTTTTTTTTGATGACAGCTGTTAGCAGCTGCTTCATGGTTCAGAGCATTAGGCATAGCGCGAGCAGAGATAAACCTGTGAGCAGAGTTCAGGTACAGCAGGAGTCAAAGAGGGACGAGGCTGTGCCACATTCTCTCTGAGCAGCCCCATATGGGTGTGAGTGAGTGGTGCAGTCAGGTTATTTGAGCAACCCTGCCCATGCCAGGGGGTTTGGAATGAGATGATCTCTAAGATCCCTTCCAATACAAACCATTCTATGATTTCCAGATAATTTATGCTTTAACCCTCCTTAAAAATGTTTGCAGATGTTCTCCTCTGGCTTTTTTTCTTTCCATTTGCAAAATTCCTGTGTTTCCCATGTAGTTCAGAGTCTTTTCTTTGAGAAAGAAGGTGCAACTTAAATGTTGTACCCACTTCTGCACCTCACAAATAAGATCAGCTTCAGCATAGCACAATTCTGATGGGGAAAATCTCTTCACACTGTGTTAAAACCTCACCTGATTATATTCTACTTTTGAGTAGACTGAAGAAATAATAGAAGAAAAATCGAGCATTGCTAATTACAAGTGGTATGCTTTACTAGCCTGGTAAAATCTTGCTATTCTAAATAAATGCATCAAACATTGGATTAGGAGTGTAGAAAAGCATACATGTTCAAATCTTAAACACATCATAATTTTAAAGTGTCCACAAGTGTTTAAAAAGTGTTGGTAGGAATGAGCACATATATCCATTCACTAGTTAAATATCATAACCTGTTTCTTTTCTAAACACATGCGCAAGGGAACAGAGCACATTTAAGATGTTAAACACATTGACATGTTTACAATGTGTTGCAAGAGAGTGTTTAACTTCTTGCGCTCCAAAGCTAAACACTTTGGAATTAGAGGGTTTACTAATTCTGCATTTATTCAATGTGACTATCACTTACTGACACTTATTGGATAAAGTTTGAATGGATTCAGAGGAGATTAAAAAAACTAATTGGAGAGGGAGGAACAGTTTGGCTTTGGAGCCATAAGGGAAAAAGATGTGAGTTAATAGTTTACAGTGTTCTGTGGTTTATGTATATATCCCAGTGAGCAAATAATTTTAAAAAAATTGACCTGAGATTTATGAACTGTCCCATATCTGGTTCATGTAAATACTAGTACCAATCATTAGTTCAAATTAGAGGTCAAATTAAAATTCATTTACAAGGTGAATTAAAAATAAGCCTTAAAAAATAAAGTCAAGTCTTAAGTAAAGCTCTATCTCATCAGCCTCCCAGATCCCAAAACTAACCCTAGGATTCCTGGATCAGTAGAATTAGCATAGCAATATTGCGAGGGCAGCGTGGCGAGGGAGCACTGCTAACCTCTTCAGGTGGCTTTTTAAAAGTACACTGTTCTGACCTAGTTTTCTGGTTTGTTGACCAAGATGTGAGACTTTATGTAGTTTAACTTCCAGTTACCATGGAACGAAAGAAATGCAAATCTGATTTGCATGGAAGCTGATAGGGGAAACTGGACTGAAGCTCTTTTGGTGACAAAGATGCACTCTGCTCTTTCTGGTGTGAGCTTCCTGGAGCTCAGTATGATGCTGTGCAGGAGCAGAAGCTGCAGTCTCGTGACTTGTCACATACAGGCTGAGTGGTTCAGTCACACAGCAGGGCATGGCATGGTTACCTGCACTGACGCCAGGTGTAAAATGAACTAACAAAATCCTTGAGTGAAAGCATAGAGCTCTTTAAATCCATAAGAAAGGGAAACCTACTTCAGAAATGTCAAGGGTATCTGAAAACAGCTTCAACAGCACTTTATTGGAGCTTTAGGCAACAGGTGCCCTGGTAAGGGAAGGCAGTTTGAAGATACCTTTATTGCTGACATCCTTTCTCATTTTTTTCATGGGTTTAATTTAGCTTGGGCAGAGAAAGCTAACTGTTGCTCTATACAGCACACATTTGGGAAGTGCTGCATTCCACAGTACCCCTCCTCCCAACAATGGGAATGATGTATTTCGAATGGAGATTGTGAAAACAAAAGTGAAAAATCAGTGTAACTGATCTAAGGTTAAGAGCTACATTTGGGAAGCTAAGGCTACATTTAAACTGATGATGGATGCTCTCACATGAGGGGTCCGTCTAGCTGTAATGCCTGGTTTTCCTCCTATAGATGTAATGTGTATTCTTGGTAAGACACAAGGTAACTCAGGGTCTAATAGAAAAAGTCAGGATTATAAAAGGGTATCTAAGGTTAAAAGCCAGTTCCAAAGGCAACAGAAAGCAATTGATTTCAGAATAAGCACAGCATGGTGAGGGGTTGATGACAAAATACTTTCAATACCAAAGGAGCTCTTCATAGGAGCAGCAAGTAGTGTTGCAGCAAGAAAAGGACTTACACCTGAGAGTAAATGAGCATTTTAAATTCTGTGTTGGATACATGTGTGTGAGGCAAGATCACACTTGTGTAATACCAGGAAAAAGCAACATGACTTTTGGTTAAGAGGAAACCTAGCCTTGCATGGCAGTCTTCAGAAAATGAAAACTGGTAGTAAATAGCAACTTTGAAAACTTGTAAAATTTATAAAAAGAGAGACAGGGAAACATATTAGTTATTGAAAGTCTGTGCTGTCTAGGCTTTTGTTTCATGGAGAGAATGTCCTCAGTGCAGTGGTAGGACACACAATTTTCTCTAATAAAATTGGAGACTAGGTATGTATGAGCCACTAAAAAAACCAATGGTCGAAGTGCTCATGTAGCTGATGCTTACACACAAAAACTTTCACCTCTCTCCTCCATGGAGATGTGTGGGTTCTTTTCAGCCACACAGGTATTATTTGCACATTGAATAACAAATACAGGGGAGTTTTGGTGTTAAAAAGACTTGCACTAAACAATTCACATGTGAATATCTGCCACTTCTAGTTTAAGTCAAATAAGGACTAGTGTTACACCCACAGAGGATGGGACTTAGAGCCTGAAGGTAGGAATTTCACTTAAAGGCAGCAAGATAGTGATTCCTAAGGTGTCACAGGAATATGTGTAGGAAAAAACACATTAAGGTAATTTAAGGATTGGAAAACCTCAGAGAAAGGCCAAAAATGCTTTTACTGGCCTCAAATAACAGTCACTCTGAGGAAGTAATTCAAGCCTATCTCTGGTGTCAGACATATAAACCAAGTGGAATGGCCTATGTTGATGGTATAGGAAAAACTGGCTCCTGAAGCAAAGTAGGTGGGTTTGTTTGCCTTGGCTAAGAGAAGCTATGTATGTGTTCTAGAATATAACTCTGCTTTTGATGTGATGGCTTTACTACTGGGTGTACCTGAGCAGAAGGCTGGGTGCAATGATTGCATTTTCACTAGATCCAGTAGGTGTAACACGGTCTGTCTGAGCCATGGCTTGTTCACCACTGAAGTGCAACCACTACTCCACGTTGTTCCCAGTCTCCAGGCTGGTACAAGTGAGTGTTAACACAATAAATCTTCCACTGAAAAGAATTTCAGGGTCAGGTTCTGGTAGGTGTTTAGCAGAGCAGAAGTGCAGAATGGTGCTAGTGAAGGATGGGGTTGCCTCCACTGACACAAGACAGTTGCCTTCACTGACGTGAAGCATCAAAAGTGAGTGGTGGTGCCACCAGTGGTTTGCCAAGTATGTAGAGAGTCAATGTGACAAAACAAAAACTTGGGATTCAAGACCTCTGAATCAATATGTTTTTGAAAAGAGATCCCCACTATATTCACCACAGTGACAGTAGGCACTAGTGTTGCTTTAAGTTGGCACATCCAGCAGCAGGGAATAGGCAAACACTCTTCCTAGCACTAAGAAGGGAGAAAGCAAGGGCAAGTGGAGCAGGATCAGGCAGCCTGACCCAAGCAAGCTGATGCTCCCCAATTTTACAAGGAAGATGGTGTGTATGTTGTTTGGGTGGGTTGTGTGTTTGCCCCATGACCAACAATAGGAATTCAAACATGGGATGGCAAAAACCTATGTCAGGTTACTGAGCTCACACTGTTTTCTGAACAGTTTGATGTTTATGTTTGGGGAAAGCAGTGAAAACAGAAACCTTGCACTTACCTGGCACAGCCTGCTACCTCTTCTTGAAGCTTGTGACTTTCAGATGCTTGCTCTGTTTTCTCCTTCTCTGAGAGCTCTTTCCACAGAGGGCAGATCATTAGTTATTGCTATTCTGCTGAGCCTCAGGCCATTGAGTTTTAGGTTAATTCAATATTAGCTACAGCATCCTCTGCTTAATGGCAGTGCCCAGTTAGTCCTACTCTCTCAGGAGACAGGTGACCTAATATTTTCTTACTCAAGAGAAACACTGAAACAGTCTTGGTTAGGCTTCATCAATTTGGCCTGCAAGAGATTGCCTAGGATTTGCGAGAGGATGCTGAAACCTGTCCCTGGGTGGATGGCAGCTGTTAATCACCGTGACATGCAGTTGACGGTTCTGGTAGCACCAGAAACCCTACATTTTTTCTTCATACTTTTTTCAGGTATTTCTGCTGGCACATAATTGACAACAGGAGCAAACCAATATAAAGAAGCATATTGGAAATTTTTGATTCAGTGGAAGATTTTATAGTAGGAAATGTGTCAGTGACACTGCTAATTAAGATGTTACTTTCATCTCATTCACTGTTTGCCTGTATAATGAGTTTGAAGGAAACTTTAGCATCTAAACATTTGGGCATATGTTTGGGAAGCAAAGAGGTTATGTGTATCAGTACAGAACGATATGGATGATGTTTAAAGCTAGTGGGGATGACAGACTTGCTAGTAGTCAGCAGGATTAATTTCCAAGGAAGCAAGGGAGTTGATATTTTTTTCTTTGTCTCAGCAAAATTAAAACAGTAGAAATGGAAACACTTTTATTACAGGATTACAAGAGTCCTTTACTTCAAGAGTTTTGTAATTTTCCTAAAGCTGCACATGATCTTCCTACAGAGAAGGGCATTTGTGTGAGTGAAGAGGGGAATGGAAAGAGTATGATAGCACGAAGTGAATTCCTTACTGGTATGTGAGTAGTCAGCCTCATTGTACTTCCCCTTAAGACCTTAAGGCTAGATCTACAGGAGATTATAAGACAGGTCTCATTTTTCTGTTTCCAATTCATAACTTTGAATTATTACCAATTACTATCTATTTCTCCTTAATATAATTTATTATCTATATATTTTAAATTAATTACCTCTGGTTTACTATGGACTTGATGGTAAGATCTGGGGTCTTTTTGGTTGAAGTTGTTCCCTCTCCAAAATGGATCATGGCTCTTAGGACTTTTAGCAAGCTCTGCTAAAGCAGTCTCAAGCTCTGTTAGAAATGGATTTAAATGGAATTGAGACTGGATTTGTCTGTGGCTCTCTTTGTTTACCCTCATGATTGTTGTATTTCTGAACACAGAAGTGGCACATTTCTAATCATTGCCCATTCGCGAGTGATGAGAGAGAAGTAGAAGAGGACAAAGCAGGATATGAAGGGGAAACATAGGAAACCTGAGCTCACTTCCTTGCTCTGCGTCAGGCATCCTATGGTGTGTGAGCAAGTAACGTTTGTCCTCACTCTCTGCCTTCCTTCCTGCAGGATGGCAATAACACTGCTGTGTTGCCTCCAGAGGAGCCCTGTGAGAATAAATCTTTAACAGCTATAAAGCGCTTTGAATATGCTAATGATGGAGAACAGGTAAACAAAACATCTACAGGAGACATTTCTCTGCTTCCATGCAGTCCTTACTCAGTGACACTAAGGGTTGGTCTCTGTGCACGAAATCAAAAGCCTCCGACCCCGGTGGCTGTGCATGGAAGGCAATAGATGGGAGTTTCAGTGTCTCCTTCATTCCATGACTTTTGCAGCACCTTGTCTTTGGAAGCTGTGCTTTGGGACTGGTTACCATTTGCTCCCTGAAAGTTTCTGACTGGTGTCTTTGTGATGGCTTAAAGTTGTTTACTTTTTCCCTTCCTGTATAGTCTTGTGTTCCATTTCTGTTTTCCTAATACCACCTCTTTCCACGCTCTTTATTTTTTTCGTCTCTCTGGCATAATCTTTTTTCACCCAGCTGCTGATCCTCTCCCACATGTTGCTTTTGAAGGGGACAGGGTATGTCTGCTCATGCACTGGTTGCCGCTTGCTGTCTGGAGAAACAGCTCTGCTGCAATGCCGTGGCTGTACAGATCTTGGTGTATCAAGGAGAAGGCTTAAGTTGAGGTGACTTCATTGCTCCCATCTACTGTGCAGTTCCCCAAATATATATCTCAGCACAGCTGTGCAGATGAAACTTTGTTATGAAACCCCAGAGCACTGGAGGTTAGATAGCCACCTTCACTTTTGTCAACGCCTTAATCACTTTCTACGCATTCACGTTACTTGGGCATTTTTTGCTTTAAACCATTTATGGTCCTCCGTTGGCTAAGTGCCTTTCCACTCCATTTATGTCACAGCAGGAAACTTCATAATCTTGAGTTACATATTTTTCTCTGCTCCACCCAGTGGTGTGGGTGTCATTTACACTCACCCAACAATTTATAGCCATTCTCTAATTGGCATGGGTTCAGCTCCCAGCTAATTAGAGCATCAGATTCAAGCACAATTCCAAAGAGTTTGCATGGAGCTAAGGAAACCAGTGATGGGTCATTATTTCAGTAGCCTGTTACTGTGAATATAATGCCCTGTAACATATAAGAAAATGTGTGATATATTTTAACAGAGAGTAAAAGACATAAATTGTATACAAAATACTCTCAATATAAATTCCTTTTAAACTGTTCTTTTCACTCTTGCACAATCTTGGGTAACTTGACCTTCTTAATTGCCGTATTTACAGTAGAAATTTGACACTGGACTGATTGCAAATGTATTTCTAATGGATTTTCCTCAGAGATGTTTCATTAAAATCTGGTGAGAACCTTTTCATTGCTTTTTGTATTACTTGTAAAAATGCTCTTCTTAGAAGCAGTCAGTTTTAACAAATAATAGTTTGTTTGCCTTTTTTCTCCTTTTGTTTCCTTGCTGGACTGTGGTTTTGGAAGTTGTTGTAATAATGATGGTATAAGGAGCTTGTTTCAAGAGATTCCTCTAATTTTGAAAATGTGACTCATAGTAAATGGGGCCTTCAACTCAGGACACCTTTAAGGTGACAGTCAATCAGCCTAATAAATAAGGAAAATGAAATGAATTAAACAATGGAGGGACCTGAAAGTGAGAATTTGCAGCACTAAGACATTATGCTGTCCCCTTTGAGGATAAGGGGCTGAGTTTGTCCCCAGCTGTGTGAAAATATATTCTACTGCTGGATGCTCCTGGGGAGCCTTGTGGTCTGACACTGAAGAGTGTAAAAACACAGGCAGGGAAGGGTGGATATTGGCACCAGGAGCAGCAAGGCACTCAGGCAGCCTCTAGGTATTATACACCAAGCCTGTGTGGGGCCAAATTCTGCTCTCAGCTTGCCTTGTAAAACCAGAAAATTTACCATTTTCCCTGGTAAAATTCCCTTAGGCTTACATGAACAAGGTAGCCATGTCACTGAGACCAGAATTTGGTTCCAGTGTCAGAAGTGAGGAACTCATACTGAACTTGAGTTGTTTTAGCTGCTGTTGCTACAGGTTACAAAGACATTTTAAGAGAGAGTGAAAAATACAAAATTATATAAAACAAAATATATCTGGCTATGGATAGTACTGTGTTGTTATGCAAGATTTTTTTTCCAGAATGCTTTTACTGATATATGTGTGAATCCCCCATCTATATTAATTAATTTAATGTTTCTCCTAGAAAGATCCACAACCCCTTTTTGTTTAAAATCCTATTAGATGTCTAATCCTCTGTCTTTTTTAATCTCAGTCCATATCATTCATGTCAATCCCAAAGAAGTCTTAACTGACAATGTTGTGAGGTTAAACATGGTGAGAACTTAATACAACTAAAAATCATTAAATTTGGAAACATTAAACCATAAAAAATGTTATTGTTACTAATGTAGTTATTAAAATACTCAAAAAGTAAATATTTAAACAACTTTGCCTGTTCTGATATTAAGATTAGTAAATATTCTTAATTTTACAATATAAAGCTGAATAAAATCCAGCAGGCATTTCTTGAAAAAAAAATATCCTTTTCTTCAGTGTAATTCAGGGAAGTATTTTCTGTGAAACATTTATACACTATGTCACCTTTCATAGCTTCTGGAGAAGAGAATGGCTATTCAACATTGAGCATACTTACACTTGATCATAAGATGAATGTCTTCTATCAAATAGGACCATGTAATGAAAGGTTGTTCAAATTTATTAAGACAGCTAGAGGGATTCCTGTATCAAGATGCTGGGATGAAGCCCACAACTCAACTCTGTACAAATTATGTTTCCCCAACTTCCAATCTTTTTAAAGTTGTTTCAAACATAAAAGACCAACCCTTAAAGGTGCGAAGTGTCTGCTGGAAACATGCAGAGCACCTCCAATGCAGTCTGGATTCAGAAATTGGCTATTTCAATAACCAGTGCAGTAGCTGGTTATTTCAATAACAAAAGCCTGTTGTGGAAAAACTGTATTGAGAAGTTCTCTAATCATAATAATGTTCTAGAATTTCCTTTGCATGTCTGCAAATTAAAGCTATTAACCTCTTAGTAAAACTTGAAGGAAGATAGAGATATGACCCCTTGAATTATATAAATTTTAATATTAATTTTAGCACAATAAATGAAGATGATTCCAGGATGGTAGAAGAAAATATTGGGATATTTTTGAAAGTGAAAGGAAGTAAAATATCTGCACAAAGGTCTGTATCTGTTAATCAGGTTTCTGGCTGCTTGAGATCTAATTTAGTGTTGTTTTCACTGTAATGTTTATTGGAACACCATTAAGAAATCTGCTCAATGCTTTTGGTTAAGGGCAGTCAAACAGACACCAGCAGCAAAGTTTCTTATTTTTTTCAGTGATTTAAATAAAAAAAGAAAGGTTCACTGAACAGGGTGGAATCACCAGAGTTCAGGATTTTTTCCCTCCTTTCAAGTGGGGGTTGTGATCATGTTTTCTGTTTTCTTCAATCTTAGATTAATGGATAATCTTGGCTCACCAAGGACTATACTCAGGGTATTTCCTTCCCTGCTGACCATGTCATCTGGTGTGTTTGTGCAGTCCTGCTGTGACTTGCTCACATGCTGGATAAACAAACTTTTCACTTATTTTCCTTCTTCACTCTCCTTGTCTGTGAGTGTTCCCTTTAACTTGACTGGAGCCACATAAGGGATCCATACATGCTGTTGTAAAGCTTGGTGCTGGATTATAACGTTGCCACATGAGAAAGTGTCTTGTACTGGTGATATTACCTTTTCCCACCCACATTTGTAACAAATTCAACAGGCAAGTAAATGGTTCATGACAGTGAATCCTGTTCACAAGCATCTTTTCTCTGAGAATCTGTAATAGTTTGGTGGTAAATTCAGGACAAATTAGCTCCTAAACTCAAGACTGAACCAAACCCCAAAACCGGAGGAGTGGAAAACTCTTTGGACTGTTGCCATTTTTGAAAGGAAGAATATGGGTCAGTGTTCATGCTTCAGGATAGATTGGATAGATACTGTGTGCTAGGAGGAAGTATGCTTATAAAGGATTTTCCATAGTTATAAGCTAAGCATAAAAAATAAAGTTATTCTACCCTACAGCATTATAAATTCAGCTGCTTGGAGAAACTCTAAACCGGTGACACTGGTCATGCAAGTTGCCTCGTCATGTTCTGTATTTCTAAATGATGAAAAAATGCCAAAGAAGGAGAGATTGTCAGGTTATTTAGAGTTAAACAATTATCTTAGCAATTTTTTCCCCTTGCTCCCGAGGCTCCTTCCTGTCTCCGAGTTAATCATGTTTTTAAATTTAAGAAACTGATTGTGACAGATGGCTCCTATACACAGTTGTGCGTGTGGATGCGTGTGCATACATACACTCATGGACCTCTGAAGCATATAAGGAGATGTGATTTTTGCATTGCATGCTTTACTTGGGTAGGAAACACCAAACCAAGCCAGTGTCAGTTGAACATTATTTTTACAGCTATATCATATCACCAGTGAATGTGATTAACAGCGAAGGTGTTAGTGCAGGAACTGAAGGCTGCAAATTCTCTGTGCAGAAAAGAGAGAGTATAAGGACCAGAAAGCAGAGCTGTCCCACCCTGACTCACTGCTTCTTTTAACTTTTTTTAGGGACTTAGGAGAGCCTCACAGACCTCTTCCTTTTCAAGCTACACCAGGTGTGATTTTGTGGCAAATTTGTTGGCAAAGATGCTCCTAAGCAGTAGGTTTTGTAGTGACTGGAAATAACTAGCAAGGAACGGAGTAAATATCACAGCAAAAGACTGCTGCGTGGGGCTATTTGTTAATTAGTTGGAGGCTTTGGTCACAGCTAGACAAATGAGTCAGATTTTGTGACTTTAACTGGGAAAAACAAGAGATTCACTCTCCAGACCGTCTTGTTCCTTGGTGATGGTGGGGCATCTTGTTCTGAACCTAAGAATGAAATGAGGGAACAGAGCTATGTCTTAGTTATGGGGAAAAAGAAGGACCTCTGGCCTTGCCTGGGAGCTGTAGGCTTTCAGCAGTTTGATGGACACACAGGTGATTTTCTTAAACGTCAGGGCTGAATTTTTAGTTGTGTTTCAGGTTTTAGAAAAATAGTAATTTTGATTTGGAAATCACCTCACAGAGTTGTCCCAACTCTCTCAGTGGCCCTCCCTTATACCCAAAAGCCCCTTTTGCCCTAGGATAATTTCACCAATTAAACTTTAATTTAAACTTGGGACCTGATCTTCCTCTGGTAAAGTCAAGGGAAGCTTAGCACTTGCACGCAGCCAGAAACCCTATGTTTTGCAGCAGTAGGTCTTATAAATGTTTGCATGTAATAAATTGTTATTTATATATCTGTAATTAACATGCAATGTGCCTTTATTAATTATAATTAATTATAAAATATACAAAATCTGTTCCCAAGATTTTTGTTACCCCTTTTAATCCATCTGTGTAAAACAGGTGCCTGTGCTTAAGTCCAGGGTGGTTCCAGAAGATATTTTTGGTTTCACATCATCTTGAGTTTTACAGATCTCAATTTCCAGATTATTTACTATCTTTTCTTTATTGAACACTGTTGCTGGTATTATTCACTGCACCAAGTCTTTGGCTGAGTTAATTTTGGTAATGGCATTGTGAAAGACAAAAAACAGTCCCAGCAAGTTCTGTCAAGCCTGCACAGGTTAGTTTATGCTCCTAGTCCAGACTTTCCAAACACAAATGTGGGTAATCTCAGTCTGGAGCAAAAACCAACACACCAAGTGCACATGACAAAGTCCTTGACACTAATGGGAGTTACTTGCTGCTCATATTAACTGTTGTCTTATCAAAATAGTTTTTCAATACTTGGTAGAAATATTTTCTGAGTGAGATGAGCATATGCAATTACCTGTATTTAAATCTTTTAAAAGCCCTGTCCTTCATGAAATAAAACCCATGTACAAAAAGTAATAAGGCAAAAAGTTATTTTTATAGGTTTGGAGTTTTTTTTCACAAGCTACTTTCTTCATGAGTCTTGGAAAATCACTTTCTACACAAGATTTTCTCTTAAAAATAACTTTCTGACTTCATTCTGACAGAAACATCCTCTAGTATGAACCAGGCTTCTTCAGGAAGGAAAGGAGTGTTTTGGGGGGGAAAAAATGCTTCCTGGTAAAAGCTAATCAGTATAAAAGGAAAACGGTCAGCAGCATCTGCATAAATTTTGAGGAAAATCTGAAGTAATCCAAATGTGTAAGATATTTTTCACCAACAGGAAAGCACATTATTTTCCTCATCCACATACACTGTACTTTGTTCCTCTCCCCTGAGGAAAATCCCTTGCTTTTTTTCCCCCCCTTTTGAAACTTAAAAGGTTTGAGAAGGAAAAAAACCTGGAGTGAGTTGTTATAAATTGAAAATACATGTATATGACAACATCCCTCATCTTTGCTCTTCCGCCAGCTGTACTGACCTTAATCAGCAAGTTAAGGATGTCTGTGCTATGCATCCCTGTATTCCCTCGGTGTGTAGGTAGCTCGGCAGATTTGTGCTCCCTGTTCCTCAGGAGCTGTGAGATGGTTGGTGACAGTGGAGTGGCACCTGTAGGGTTACTGTGCATGCAGGCACCTCTGCCCCTGCAGTGAGGGCTCACTCCTGAGCTCCAGTCTTGGGACGACTCCCCCTGACTGACAGCTCCAGGAGGAGAGAGAGAGGCGGCAGGACAGTGGGGCCAAGCCCGGATGGGTGGTGGAGATCTTAGCTGCTCCCCAGGAGGTGGGAGTCCCTTCACTGCACTGGGACATCCTTCACCTGCTGTGAAATGTCAGCTGCACAGAACAGGGAGAAAGCAGGGAATGGACAGGATAAATGAAAAAGGAGACTGAGAGTCTGAGCAGTACTGACATTGCTTTTGGCCATGAACTCTGGAAAACCTAGAGGTAAAAAACTCCTCTCTGGTGATGTGATTTCCTTTGAGCTCTGGCCTGGTGTGCAGTCTTAAGAAAGTCACTTTATCTCCAGACCTTGGCTGCTTCTTCCCACTGCTGTCCTTTTCTGCTGCTTCTGCTCTGATTGCAGACCCCTGGGAGCCCGGCAGTCACTCCCAGCATATCTAGAATGCATTGCAAGGGTGGTTCTTGTTCCTGCCAAACCTATAAACAAATCTGTGCTTACAGAAGGGCTTCAAAAGATTCATTTTAGAAATCTGAAGGGAGCAGCCAGTGTTCCCTCTGAGTGCTCCTGAATCTGTGCTCAAAAGGGCTTGGTATTTGACTCTCCTGCTCTGGTTGTGGTTTAGTTTTTATTGTCTAATCCTACTATTTTCATACAGGAACTGAAAATTGCCCAAAGACATATTTTGAAAGCACACCATAATCATGTAATTCTGGTTTCTATCACACCCTTGAAGGGACATTTTCTGATCTCACTCACACCCTGGCAGGAAGGAAGGGTTTGCTGTGGCTTTGAATGCTGGAGTGGAGAGACCAGGAGAGAGATGAAAACCACAACTGTTTGTTATGCAGAACATGGTTATTTTGCTGTCTTGCCAACCATGCCAGAGTACCAACAGATGCTGCATATGTGATTAGAGCCTATGCAGGTAAACAGACGGTTATGATATGGCTGCAGTCTCTAGGTTTTTGTTAAATTGCTAGAACCCTAAATAAAACCCACTCACCTGAAAATAACTTGCATTTGCTGTTTTCTTGGGTTTAAAATAGTTTCTTGAGGGAGGTGCTTTTAACTTTGGTAGAAGGAGCCCAATTCTTTAATTTTTTTTAAATAGCTCCAAGAAAATATTATAATTTTTCAGGAAGAGCAATGGTTACTAGTAGAAACATGCTATTACTGGCTTACAGATTTGGAAAGCCAGGCATACTGTATATCGTTTCTGATGTGCATTATGTTATCCTTGACTATAAAAAGGCAGGGATAAGCCTAAGTAGGAGCAGTGACTGGCTTGAGAGGGCAGAGCTGAGCCTGGGGACACAGGGCAGCCTGGGTTGTGAGGCTGGATTGGTTTTCCAGAATTGTGTTTCCCTGATAAGGTTACTGCCTGATTCTCTACTGTGGGCCAGATGTGAAAAATACTACCATTAATCAGTTTACTTAACCAAGGTAAATGTGTTCAATTTTTTTTTTTTTTTTTAGTTTATCTATTTATGTTTATTAAGAAATAATAAGTGGCAGACCCTGCTCCCAGATCAGAAATTGTCACAGCCAACACCACCGAGTGGGCATGAGGCATGGCTCTGTGCCAGGGGAGCACGGGGTACAACAAGACTTCCCTCTCACCCTGCTCCCTCTGCAGCTGTGCATCCTCTCTGCAGTGCAAGCCTCAGATTCAGGAGATTTTCAGGGTTACTGTTAATTCCAGTGGGAAATGGCACAAATGTTATATAGAAAATTACATGGTAGGGAACTGCTGAGTTTTACACATCGATTTCAATGGAGCCTTTCATAGAGCTGGAAGACCAGAATGTGATCCTGTGCCTTACTTTCTCTTGGATGTAACCTAAGAGGAAAAGTGGGAGACTGAACGTTGCCTTTTAGGAATCTGGCCCTTCGCCTTTGATTTTATTCCAGAGCGGAAGTAGCGATGTTTGCAGCTCCCACGTTGCCGGTGTGTATATCATTCCAGACAGCAACTTCTTTGTTCAAAGATGCTTTTAGATGTAGGATTGAGTGTATTGAGTGCCCTGAGATGTTTAGCCTTGTGTTTTTACCCATATACCTGCAGGTCTGTCATGGCTGTAATCTTCTGTTGATGCATATGTTTCTGGTCTACAGGCAGTCTTTCACGGCATCGTTAACTGCAGTGTGCTCTTTCACAGAGAGCCATGGAAAACACCTGCCTTCTACAGCTGCCAAATTTTTTTTAGATGTAGTCTTCATTGCATTGTGCTTATCTTTTATACACATATACATGCATATATACATAAATACACGCATATACACACCTGTGAATATTTCTATATAGGGATATTCTCTCAGCTGTCATGAAATAATGAGTGAATAAATATAACAATTTTAAATAACAATGAACACCTCCAATGTCCCTACTTTTAATAATTTCATATTGTGAACTTATATAAATTCATTGTTTTCAATGACCGATTTTTTTAAACTCATGATGCATTTTAATGGATAGTGAGAGATTAATCAACTAAGTGCCTACATTATTCTGCTGTGTATGTGCATTCATGGGGGTTTTAGGTTTAATTTTAGATAATTTTATTTTCTATTTTTTAATTGAGGTGCAGGAGCTTCTGTTTTCATGATGCAGAATCTGACTATATATTTATAAGAGAACAGGCAAATGAATGCATATTCCTGGACAAGCTAATTATTTTTGTCTTGGAACATAAAAGTCTAATGTTAATGTGTAAAAGTTCTAGTGTGTATTTGACATGGTAAAATTGGAGATAAGGGTGGAAAAATGCAAAACTAGGCATGATAAAGTCTGGGCAGGAGTAAGGTCTGGTGAACATCTCATAGGCTAAGAAAATCTGGCTTTGTGAATTATCTTTAAAGGGAATACTCTGTGTGAAGATGGAGAATAGGTTACCTTGGAAGGGCTATTTTTCCACTGGCATACAAGCTATCAATTTTCTAGTCCTAGTGTAAGAAACAGAAGAGCTGTACCTCGTCAGGAGGAGAGCTGTAAAGCCACCAGTTCCATCAAACAGGTGGTGCCCAACAGCTCTGCCGAGGGATAATGGACGGAGCAAAAGTGCTGCTGTGGGAGACCATACACACAGCGTGTCTGAAGGCTGAAAGTCCCACTGGGGAAGGAAGAGAAATGAAATATTTAGGTTTTTTGAATGTTACTTCTCTGAGCTGCAATAGACAAGTCGTCCCAAAGAGAGGGGACAGCATGGCAGAGTGCATGAACATGAGGGTGGGAAGTACTTCATGCCACAGAAAATTGCCAGTTTGTATCAGCAATAACAAGCATGTGCTTCCTTTTGTTTTCTTATGTATTGTGGCTTTTGAGACAACATCTACATTATCCTGCTAGGAAAGGCTGGTGTGGTGGCCCCAGAGAGCAAGTCCTCCAGGTGACTGCATTTGCTGGTACGATGTTTTCCATCCAACTGTTCTGAGATGTTTTCCAGTTTAAATACAGCCCCAAATCAGACATTTGCTGAACAAACACACGCTGATAACAAGCACAAACCTGTAAAGTTTCTCTCCTTCTTGTGAAAGCATTTCAAATGCCTCAAAAATGAGTAGAAGAAGTGGGGCTATTTATGTCCCCAAACAAATCTGTTGCTGCTAAGCCCTTGACATATTGAGACACGGCATGGAAATAGTGTCCCCGAATTAAGGCTGAGCAGCATCTCGGAAAAGCTAGTGCTGAGGATAAAATATTGATAAAACAGGAGTTTGTCAACCAGTATGTTGTGAGTTGTGATTACAAGGCTGTTAAAAGCCAGCAATGAAGGTCCTGTAGAAGCATCCCCTTGGGTAAGCAGAGACAGCTCGCTGAAGAAACAATGAACTGTCAGCAGGAATAGTTAATGGAAGGGCTTGTGAGGTTGCAGCATCCCCCGCAGATCAGGTGGTGACATTTCAGAGCCATTTCATCAGGGGAGGGGAGTGAGATGTACAAGGCAATGATCTTAGAGCATTGTGATAGCATTCCCTAAAGG
Source organism: Pardalotus punctatus (assembly GCA_013400915.1). NCBI lineage: Eukaryota > Metazoa > Chordata > Aves > Passeriformes > Pardalotidae > Pardalotus > Pardalotus punctatus. Next base: position 657,216 of record VZTX01004044.1, on the reverse strand, counting down.
GGGAAGGAAAAATAAATTAGATCAGTGATCTCCCTGAGCAGAGCTGCCAGTTGTTAACATCTCTGAAGGGAGTGCACAAGCCAAGATGACACTGCTGAAGGAAGAGGAGGAACTCATTTGTCTAGATGTACTGATGCATTATTTTGATTGTACCTGTGCTGGTGGGCCCCTGTTGCAAGAGGTCAGAGTTTGACAAATGCTGATGAAACAGCCCCTTTCTGAGGATAAGCTGTTGCAGAACAAGAGCAGGTAGGCAGGACTGAAAATGTTGTTTTCCTCAAGGTAGTAGTATATGTGGAAGTGTCAGAGCCCTGTCGGCCTCTGATGGTGCCCCAGAAGAGTTGACAAGAAGAGCCCTCAAAGTTTTCAAAGGTGTTGTTACGCTTTAAAATACAATTGCGGTCTGGCGTCCCTTGTTACCCTGCAGATGCTGTGTCTCACAAATGTAATCTGAACTCATGCTTTTTAATGCAGTGTATACTGCTAATCACTTAAAAATCAGTGTTATTTTTTTCCCTTTTATAATGAGACCGAGCTTTTTATTCGCATGTCGATGGAGTTCTGCCAGGAAGGCTTATGTCAAGTGGTTTCATTCAGCAATGTGAAAACTTGCGTGCTTGTCTCGGCAGGTAGAGAGAAGTGGAAATCATACACTTGCAAAGAATGTAACTAATGACTCCACTTCTGTATATGTTTTTTTCCAGGGAGAAAGCTGGTATATAAGTCTTCAAAATGTGATTCAAAATGAGACAAATTTTTCCTAGCCCAAATGCTTAAGTCTGTGTTAAAACAAAAATATTGCTTTGTGGGACCACCATGCATTGATGTATAAAACTTTATGTACAAAAATCAATAATTAATTGGGAAATTTATGCTAGGAATTTTAGTAAACTTTTCATTACTTTAAGCTATCTTGATTAGAAAATCAGAAAGCAGTTTTCATTTAACTTGCAGCTGTAGTGCGCCTTGACTTCTGGGCTATAGGGCAGCCCCAGAGTGCTGGGACATTCATGTTGTGCCAAGGTTGGGGTCTCACCTACCGAGCAATGTCACTGACATTTCCTTGCAGCCACCACCTGCGAGTGTGACTTTGTCTTCTCAGGACACTGTTTGGGCTCTGGCAGGAGAAGGCAATGCCCAGCTGAACTTTTACAGAGGAGGTTTGTCTCTTGGTTCTCTGTTGTCCCCAGTCTTCTGCTAGGCAAAGTGAGTGTCAGTACTGTCCACCCCTGCCCAAGACAAAGTCCAGAACCACAGGAAAGATGTCTTGGAACATCTCATCTACCTGTGATGACAGGGAAAGGACTGATTCTGCATGATTTTAACACTTGGATTTTTCTGCTGCAGCTTACAGTGGGGACGATCTGAAATGTGTGGGGTGTAGTTCAAGGTTGTTGCTAAAGGGGAGGGATGGCATGGTTTAGGGAATTTACTTCATCAGACCTGGCTCCAAGGTGGGAATACATTTGCATCTCCAGACTCAGGTCATCTCCTCAGCAGCAGCATCTGCCTTTTCCCTCAACAAGTTAATAGTTTGTTGCAGGAGGGAAGCAAGGTATGACAGCGCTTTCCTACCCTGCAACACATTTGGTACTGTGCTAAGTTTTCTCATGCCTAATAATTGAGCTGATTTGGCCTTTCAGCAGGATAGCAGTGGTCTGAAGCAAGGAATTAGTTTAATACCTTATGACAGAACTAATGCTAACACTTTAATTTTCCCACTGGCAACAAGGAGCTTTCACTTGGCTTTGCCACTGCCAACAGCTTTTCCAGCTCATGGGTGACAGCCTCCCTTCTCTGTGTGCAAAAAATCTCTCCCTTCCTTAAACAGAGAAATTAAAGGACTAATTCCTAGTTATACTACGAAGCCAGAAAAGATCAGCAACAATGAGAGATGAAAATTCAGTATTTTAGTAAAATGTTTCTTTGAAGAGATGTTTTTAAAGAAGATTGAAGACAACCAGGAAGCTGAAAGACTATCTATTAAAGAGATCTAACATGACTCCAGATTGAAGCCAATTATTTTTTAAAAAACTAACTGCTTCTTAGTTTTGATCAACGACTTGGCACCAGAAATTGGACATTTAACAGAACTGGGTGCACTGTGGAAATTAGCATCACTGGGAGTCACTGAAAACTAAAACTAAAGTTTTAGAGTAATGACCAGACAAGCCCACTATTTTAGATTTTTTGTATTTCTGCATGTGTGTGCAAGGAGTCAGTGATGTTGTTTAGCTGAAAGCTGCTAGGTCAGACACTTTTGTGCTCAGAACAGTACAGAAACATGAGTTCTAGTGTAAGATCAAATCTAGGTACAAGCAGAAATGTATCATTTCCATTTGTGACCATGAATTTCAATGGGAAACAGGTTCTGCACACAGTAGGAGATTTTTTCTTTAAATAGTTGGCATCACAGAAAGTAAATGAGATTAACAGGGTTTCTTCTGTTTTATAAGCAAAGTACACAGCAGGTTATGGGCCCAGTTCAGTGCAGTTTCATTTACCCACCTTATTCTTTGCAGAGTCTAGCTTTCTGCTAATTTTCCTGAAGAGTTGATAGTCAGAAACCTTAGATCAGAATGCAGACAAAGAAAAAAGCAGTTTAGGAAATGTTATAAACCTATACACAGCTAAGCATGTATAAAAAGACATTTTGGGCTTGAATTGCATGCAGAGAGCATGACTTTAGTGAGTGCTGCGCTTTCTGTCTCACAGCTGGGTCAGACAGGGTTGGAGTACATCCCTGCTTGCAGCCATTTTACTCTCTCCCCGCATTTTGCTCCAATCTTCTCACAAGCATTCCCATACCTCGGCACCTGCACAAGATGTGTGTGTGTTAAATGTGTTTTCCAATCATATAATGGCTGTCCGGGCCTTGTTGTGATTAGAGCTGCTGTGAGCTGCTCTCCAGAGAGTTGGGCTCTGTTGAAAAATCTCCTCCAGGTAGATTGGGAATAGCTCAGCAGCTTGCTTTCCTCTTCCCATTGAGTTTTTGATGAAAAGGTGAGTCTAAAAGCTGCCAGTACTTATATTTTTATATTCAGCTGCACTATCTGAGGGTCGTATCAGTTATCAGCGCCGAAAGAGAGAGAGAAACTTTGTGCTCACAGTAAAACATGGATATTTTGATCTCATTCCTTAAGAGTGGGAGTGAAGGAGTTAGGGATTAGCTGGGGAGAGAGGGGTGTTTAATGGAAGTATTTCTCTACTGACTTCAGCCAAGATCTCTCAAGGCTCATAAATTTGACTAGCAGCGCTTTTGTTTCTGTTGTTGCTGAATGATATGGATCACTGGATAGCTCTTTTGCTTTTTTCCTTTTTTCCTTTTTTTCCCCTTTGTTTTATTATTTTCAAACTCTCTCATCTCAGATAAAAAGACATTGCAAGAATAAAAAACCCAAAACAGCCAGGCTTATTTTGTTTCATTTCTTACATCTCATCATCCATGTTATTCTTGATGGGTGTTCTTCCTCCTGAACTAGCAAGATTTCTTCTCCATTATGAAAAGGTCTTGACAGTTTTGTTCTGGAGTATATGATTTCTGCCAAGTCAGTTTATAAAGTACAGTAGGATTCCGAGGCCCAAGGTAAGGCTGATCTGTGATGATTCCATAGATCCCACAGCCCACGCTTCTTTTAAGTGAATGGGCTGTAGCCTCCCCCCAGCCCGGTCTGCTGATGAATTGAAACACACAGTAACTACAGATTGTGAGCTGATGAAGTTAAACAGTAGCAAGGAGAGAATCTGCAGCTTCCCTTTCTTTCAGTAGAGAAATCTGTATCACCCTCAAGAGCCTTTTTAAAGATCTTCCAAATAAAGTTCGGGAGACTGAAGTGACATTAATTAATCACAACCTAAGTTCCCAGTGCAAGGTGGGAACTGCTGCTTTTGGGACTAATGTTTGAAATCTCAGACCTCATTTGCAGAAGCACCTGTCTCTTATGTCTTGGGGTTAAATTTTGTCTGTTTTCTTTTCTTTTCCCTGTGTTTTCTGATCGTGATTCACCCCATTGTTTGAGTTATTATTCTGGCATTATTATTCACTGGAGGGAATATTTGAAAGGGAGATGAGATTTACTGGGAAGAAAGAGCTTGTCTGTTTTTCACAGTTCTAAGAATACCTTCAAAACAGAATCTCCTTTCAAATTAACATTGTGGCAGACTGAGTTAGCTATTTCAGGAAATTACTCTCCTGCAAAAAGTTTTTTGATTTAAGAGAATTATATGAGTTTAGTAAACAGAAGCAACTACTCATTTCACAGATCTGTTTCAAGAAGATTTGGGCATTTAGGGATTTATAGTTAGTTGGAGTTTTTTTCCTCATTTTTCTTCACTCTCCTATCAGGCTTGTTCTAATTTAAAGTGTATTTCAGATTTTTTTTATACCTACATCTCCGTTTGCTTCATGTTTTTCGTAGGAATCTCTCTTTAATAGATAAATTATGTAATTTTTCTTGTCTGCACCAATAACTGTTTTCTCCAGATCAACTTCTCATTGTTTTGCAAATGTGTAAAAACTCTCAGGCTTAAAAAAAATATACTTTTCTAACATTGTTTCTTTTGACTCAAATTTAATAAGTGAATTAAATAAGTGAAATGGAATATGAGGCATTTTTAATCAATTATTATGTAAAATGTAAGAAGTGCACTATGAATTATTTCTTTATACAATCAGACATATGACACTAGGACAGGAAGGTCATAGCTTCAGACAGAGAGACACAGGACAGCGGGAGATTTCCACAGCTCATTTAAAATAAGTTCATAGTTTTCTGGCATCTTTTGAATTTTGGGTCTGGTTGCTAAGGAAAAAAAACCCCAAACCTTAAGGAAAAGGGAGATTTAATAGTTGTTGTAGCTTTCAGAGCTCTTTTACTAATTCTAGCTTTCCTGTGTGAGCTTCAGTTTTCTTAACAGTTTACCTATTAAATTGTTAACTATCACTCCATCAAAGAATTAATGTTCATTTATATGTGAAGCATAGTTCAGTGTTGTCTTTTGGAAACATTTTAGGCATTACTTAAATGTTTGTGCCATTTCCCTGTTCAACGTGTATATTCAGAGTACAGTGAGAGCAACTGCTGCACAATTTCTTCACTGGGAGGTGGGGTGAGCGTTACTAATGGTAAATACTTAACATAAGCCCTGTGCATTTGAAATTCTCCTGTGGCCCCTGCTGGATAGGCAGCCATGGCTAGTGATGGCACAGGGACCGCAAGTCATGAGCCACAGCTTGAGCTGTTTTGCAGTGGGGGTTGGAAGTGCAGTTAGTTGCAAGGACCATTTAAAATGACACAAGATGCCTGCCTAACTGTAGGCTCTGTGTTTTCCTTCTTTTCCTCAGTGGTGAGTCTGTGACTGGAATTTTCAGAGAGAATTTAGGAGTACCAGCTGTAGTAGCCAAGTCTGTCAAAGGAAGAAGAAGAAAATGAGCTTTTCTTTTCTTTTTTTTTTTTTTAATTTATTTGGGGACCTTCTTGGTCATGAGCCACATCCATATGTTTGTCACAGAATCAGTAATGGTCTGCTGTTTAAGCAAATCAGTAAACCTGGTTGGCATGGAGGTACTTGCTAAGGTATGGGAGGAGGAGAAGAGAGTGAGAGCAATCCGACAAAAATACTGCTCCTAGAGGTTTCCATACCACGTGCATTGGAGCTGCCTTATGTAAAAGCAAAGAAAAAATGCCATTGGAAAGAAACACTGCTTCATGGGCATCTTGCATGCAAATACATCTGTGCTCACATCTGTCCTGGAATGCAGACATAGATACAGATCATTAACATCTATTTTCTGAAGGTGATCCAAGGTATCAATCACCTGAATTACTGCAGTAAAACCTGCCTTCTAATGAAACAAAAGTGAGACGTGAAAATAAAAGGTAACCTACTTTTAAATGTTTATAGAAGATAAAGGTTTAACCACAAGTCTTTCATCAAATGGAAGACAGTAGGAAAAAAAAGTTTAGAAAATGCCCTTTGGCTGCTCTTTACTGTGTGGTGAAACCTCACAGTATCTCACCTCATATACTATATGGGCCCTAAAGGCAGCTGGAAATGTTTAGAAATACATCTATTTTGGTACATGGCTGCCTCTCTATCTGTTATATCCAGCAGTGTTTCAAGGAAGGGAGATATTTGCTTAAATGAAAAGCCCAGACCAAAGTGTGAGATGGTAAATGGTGCTCGAGGGTATAGAGCAGTCTAAACGGTGCCCTCTGTTAAAAGAATCAGCCACCTGACTGCTCATTAGTTAGCAGTAAATAATGAGGAATAGCTTGAGGCAGGAGCTCAGAAGTGCAGATGTCCCAAAATATTCACCCAGTTTGTGGTGCCATGAGATCTGTAGTGTCGTAAGGTAAAATACACGTAATCCCTCTTCTGAGTAAAGTAAAGCATTTTACAGTCTTTGTGCAGTCTAGTAATTTTGTATAATCTTTTCAGAGAGGATATCAGAAAAGGAAAAGCAAGGTTCATGAGATAAGGCAATGACTGCATAATTTTCCCCTTCCCCATCACGCTGTGTTCCCAAAAGGCATTTAGCAATATGTGGACAGCCCTGGAAATTCCCCCATATGGATGCTGCCCCCTCCTCCCTCTCAAAAGGCAGTAGGTGATGAATCTTGAATTAGACTAATAACAAACCTGAATTTCTCAGATGGCTCCTATTGTTCTAATGGGAAGACCAGCAACTTGAACCACAATTACCCTAAAAGAGGGTGAGTCTGGGTGAGGATGGTGGGCTATGGGAAAAACCCAGTCATATTTAACAGTGATGGTGCCATTGCAAAGAACTGCAGAGATATATTAGGTTTGAGTAGAAATTAATTTAAAAATCTATGGACATTTTTAAAAAAGGTTGTGTATCTTTTCCATTAAGGTATTTTTATACCCTAGAGACTCTTTCTCTTAGATCTATAGCAAATCTGGTTTTCTTTGCTAAATTTTAGGTTGCTTTGGATTTTGGGTGCTCTGTAAGGTCAGAAGATACCTATAGTAAAGTTGTTACAAACATTCAGTCACAAAGAATCTTCATTAAACTTTAATGAAAGTTGGGCTGCTAAGTGCCTACATTTGCCCTTTCTGAACATTTCTCCTCTTTTTTTTTTTTTTTTTTTTCTGTTTTTGCCAGTTTGGGTACAGCTCTCCAGTCATCTGAGGCCACGTGGAGCAGCCATCTTGAGAGGGAGATGAGAAGACCAAAGTCAAGGTCTGCTCTCCACAGCTATCCGGATGCAGCACACCCTGCATTGGTGAGTAGGAGATACCTCTTGTTCGCTCTGTTCTGGCTTCTCTCCATCTCCCTGACCCTTCAGCAGTGCATCAGAGCTCAGCCTGAGGCTCCAGTAGGTCTCATCTCCTCTTGTATCAGGTGTCATGTCATCCTCTCCCTACAGCTCACAGCACTACCTGCCTTGATGTTCCTTTGATGTGTCCAGCTTAATCTCATACCAGACAGCCCCTGCGAAGGTACCTGCCCAGGAAGGTAGTCTGGGCAGACTGCGATGCCACGGCTGTTACACGCTTTTCAGTCATTGCTGCTGTAATCACTGCCTGGGGAGGGACTGAGTGAGGTCCCACTTCTGTTCACAGTAGGTTTCTAACCTCCCCCTTGCCAAAATCTGCCTCTACTTGTGGCCTATTTACTGTTCTTTGCACGTTCATTATCTGAGCTGAGATGCTGAGCTGAACCCCCCTTTCCCGTCACTTCTTACCTTTCAGCACTGTGTCAAATCCTGTTTTCTGAGAACCTGAAACATTTTTTATCTGGTCTGAAAAATCAAACAAACACTGCTTGGGAGCTACCTAAATCCTATAACCAGGGGGTTTAAATTAGAAAGTGTAGGAAGAACTTAAAAACGCTGGCCTGGACTGCAAGTCCAGGTTCTTTCTTTTGTTCCTGTATGCTTCTCATTGGTCTCCACATATATGCCAAAGGCAGAAGGGATGTTTGCAAAGAGATGGGGAGCTGAGCAGTAATGAGAAAGCATGGGGAAGGGAGGATGGATGCCACTGCAGAGTGTGCTCTGTGTCCTCCCAGTCTGTGCCAGGCTGGGCCCACCCTAATTCTTGATCTCTTCCTTGCTGATGCTGGGGGGAAATTCCCTTCTTGGGTCCTGCCTTTACTTCAAAGATTTTGTCTGTCCTGGAGGACCAAATTCAAAGGTTGAGGGGATCTCCACCAAACAGTCACTGAGCCCAGGAAAAGCTGCTGTGGGACTGCTCTGGGAACTTTAACTGGTGAGACAAATTATCTATCATTTTTTGCGACTGTTAAACTTTCATATTCTTTGTTTCTCTCTCTGTCATGCATTTACACGAACTGAAATTTAAAAAGAAAGAGTAAATGGAAAGAGAAGCGGGAAATCCAACCCCAATAAACTCTCCATAAAATCCACAAATTAAGGGCAAGTACATCATGAAAGCATATTAGTCAGAGAGCTATAAATTCCAGCAAATTGATTGTCATATATAATCAAAAACATACTATAATATATAATAAGCTGAAATAAATACCGCAAACCAACCTCAGGCTGTAAATGTTTAAGATTAGTCCTTTATACCACATGTACCTGAGGTATAAATAAAGAAAGCAGGAAGGCTTAAAAAAAAGAAAAAGGAAAAAGGGTGTGTGTCTTAAAAATGGCAATTGAAATGAAAATGCAGCCCTTTGATTTACCTTTAGAAATGGATCACAAGGGTTTTCACAGCATAGATACGTTCTCATGCAGCACTCAGCAGTGACCAGTGACCTTCTCGAGCAGAACCCATAGGACAACCTCTGTGATGGTCCTCGAAAAGTGTGTCCTACTTGCTCCATATGGAGGGGACAAATGCAGTGGTTGGCTGTGACACAAGGTTTGCCTGGATCAGCCACCATGGCAATGTCTTGACTTGATTGAGAGTGGCTGGAAACCACCAGCTGGGACTGCAGGAGCTCTGCTGGCTGCAGCACAGCTCTGCCAGGTCCTGGACCTGCCTGGGCTCCTTGGGTGCTCCTTTTCACCCTCAGCAAGCTGCACCTCACCCATGGTTGCCTGGGGCACCTCAGTTAAGGACAAGCCCATTCACAGCGATGGGACCCCTTCAGGAGCTACCTCCTGGTTTGTGATGCTTGCCAGGACCTGCTAGCTGCTGATGGGTTGATGGATTTCAGATCGCTTGTCAAATTACTGTCTATACTCTTTTAAAGCAAAATACTTTAACCTTCAAAGTTAGCATGTGGACCTAGTAGACCAAAGCTTGCAAAAGCCTGTATTTCATATAAACATGTGCAATTGTTTCTATGTGTAATCTGAAATAATCTGATCAGGACACCCAGTGCCCCAGAAACTATCTAGCAGCCAGTTTCTTCTTTATTTAGTACAAGTACTAAATAGGTATTGCCTTAGGTGCCTTCCTGCTTGCATTATTAATTTGGTATAGGCCTATGGTTTCCAGTACTATACATATGGAATTTCATTTCTCAAATCCTGAGCAATCTGCATCTAATCCCCCAGCAGGAAAGATGTTAAAAAATCATGGCACTGGCCTTCTGTTTGAAACCATTTAGCTCAAAACAAGGAATATGTGATGAGCACCCTACAGCCAGAGTAGCATCCATGTTATTAAGGACACAGTTATACCAAATTGGACAAGCAAAGAGCGAAATCCTACTGAGAAACCAATTTGGGTGGCTGGCAGCAGGATAGGGCAGTGTGCAGGATGGCTGGGCTGAAGAAGACAGATCTAGTTCTACATGAAGGCCTCCCAGCTCATCTGGCTAAATCCATACCAGGGCAAATGTGGCTGGAAAGCAGGAATTTTCTGTCGGCTGGTTCTGCAGTGTGGCTGGTGCAGGACAAATGAAATCCCCTGGGCAAAGGCTGATTAAAGGGAGCGCAGCCTCACCTGAGCTGGCCGTAGGCACTGACTGCACCACGATCTCAAGCTGAATGGCACCAGTCTGTCAGGAGCTATTGCCAAAACCCTTCAGGTGAAGATAGACTTCAGAAGCGTCCCGAAGCTGCCTGAAACTTGATACTTCCTTCCTGGTGGGATCCAAGTCCCACTGTCAATAGCGTGTCAGTGCAAAACGGAAGCAGCAGTGTTTACAAAATTAACAAATGGACTTCAAGTTAAACACTGGGCAATTTGTGAGACCACTTTTTTTCTCCCAGCATTGACCAGTCTCCTGAGATTACTTGCAGGTGAATGTTCTGTTATTCTTTCTGGACTGACTTATTCTAACATCATGTCAATTTTAATTGCTTTTCTTGAGAAAATATGCTTGTAACTCCATCCTGTTAGCCTCCTTGGGGTGCTCTTTATGTTAACTTTTTCCCAAGGCTGCATTCACCATTCCTAAATCCCACATATATCTTTACTGGCTTCTAATTAATTACTGCAGTTGGGAATGCAAAACTGTGTTCCATATATGGTATGTGCCCTGTGGTATTAAGCTCTGGGATTGCATATAGCACAAAACTAAATGGCATAGGCTTGTTTGTACTGGGCCCTGATCCTGCAAAGATACACAGGCTGTACATCTTTCAGGCAGTCTTGATGACTTCCCTGGGACTGCAGACCAGAAGAAAAAGTTCAGCACGTGCCTAAAGACTCAGAGTCAGGACTTAATGTTAACTCCTACAGCAAGAAGAAGCTTTTATCACAAGACACCCTCAGGGAGATGCAAAGCAGAAGGCAGCCTCCTACCTGCCAGTATGAGATCTGCCTGCCTGACTTTGCCAGACCCTGATCCTCCATCCAGCCTCCACAAAAATGGAGGATCTCAGTGTTCACACCCCCAGACACATCTCAGGGTTCCTGAGTTGGTGTAAAGCCTTGGCAGGCGCGGCTTCCCTCTGCTTTATCATCACCACGAACCATTTGGGATGAAGTGCATAAATGATGTGATATTTTTAGCAAACCCAGCTATAGCCTGTGGACTGAAAGTACATCACTTGTTTCAACAAGTAACAAATATGAAGCTGGAGGAGAGGGCAGGAAAGAGTCCAGAACTGAAATGAATATTATTATTATTACTTTTCACCAAGCAAGCAGGACTCCTTGCAACAGGATCAAAATAGCTCTTTGTCAAAAGTAAAAGGATTTGCTGCCAAGGTTTATGAGGAAGAAGCTGTACTAATGCATTAATTAGGTTATACAATGTTTATCTCCTTTTTCCTTTTAGTTTGCACCATTAAACATAAAAAGCAGATCCATCAACATCTAATGTTTCTTCAAAACACCATGTAGTGTCTAGAAAACTGAGCTGTCAGACATGCTTGTCATGTACACATATTTTGTTATTAAATGTGTTTGGGCATGAATTTTGGCAGGCTTTCTTCACAACTGTCCTGAACTTTTCTTGACACCTTTTATGGCACGTAATACATCTGCAACTCATGGCTTGGTAAGCTCTTAACTCTTTAATTATGAGTTAGAAACTCCCTTCCTAATTATTGTCCTATAAGCAACATGATCTAATTCTCATGCCAAAGCCCAGAAATTCATGCTGCAGGTGCTTTGCTTTGTTTGGCTGCCTTTTCCTGATGTTTTTTTCTTTTTGCAGTGTCAGGAGAGTAGTGTGTGCTCTGCATTCTTGTCTCAGTGTAATCCTGGAGTAGTTTGCAGTCTCTTGCTAGCTGACCTGACTGAAGTGTAGCACTTGCCACTTTTTCTTGCATCTTTTCCTCCAACTAAGGTCACTGCTCAGCTCTCACACAGCATGTTCTGCTTGGACCAGGTTTAATTGGAGGAACAATTTCCTCCTGTGAAGAGTGAGGGTTTAGTATTGGTGATTGTGTAGCACCAAGTGTTGCCAGAAACCTCTTTCAAAATGAGTGGAACTCATATAAGTACTGTAGGAAATAAAAGAACAAGATCCAGATAGCTGACGAGTCTAACACTACATAAATCCCATTTTTCCCTCTGGGGAAACTGAACTGGAAAGTGGCTGGGTGTCTTGCCAGAGGCCACAGAGGATATCAGTGCTGCAGAGTGAACAGACCCCACCAGTCCTGACTGTAGCCTCCATGCGATCCCTTTGAAAACTTCATTTCCTTCTATTGGACTGATTTAAAAGAGAATAATGAAATAGGGAATTTTGCTCTTTTTCTTATGACTTGAGGGAGGAAGTCAGGAAAAGGTTTGACTGACAATTTAATTAATTTAATAAAAGAGGAATTACCTACAAAGTTTTTTGTGAAATTTCTACAGAAACTATAAATCATGAGTAGATCATATTAACTATTAAATCAGAAAAGAAAGATACAGCAAGTTAAAACACTAAAAAACTCTTCCATCTTTCCAAAGTATCAGGAAGTCATATGTACTCCTGCTATACTTCTATGACGCAATTTTTTGTAAGCCTAGATATAAGTAAGCAAATATATTTGGCTTTCTTAGATACTAAACAAAAAATATGTACTTTAATGCAAAATTAATTTCTTGGGTTTTTTATATTCATTCAGGACTTACATATCAAGTTCATCATCTTACTAAAAAAAAGGTTTCTGTTCTTCCTTAAATCTGGAGTTGCTGGTGCAGCCCCATCAGCCAACAACATCCTCCCATAGCCTTTCAGAACGCATACAAATGGCCCAAGGTGTTAAGAGATGCAGGCCACGAGGCCAAGAAGTTTAATGATGGATTTATTATTGAAAAGTGTATGCACTTTTCTGAAGTACTCGTTGAACTTCAGGCTCCTCTTAAAGTTGCTGTTTAAAGAACAGAGTTCAGTACTAAAAGAGTCTGTGCAATTTCCAGGGAGGAAAAGAACCCCTCCTGGATGACAAATTGCAGAAATTTCCAAATCAAGTTGTAAACTTTCTTTCCGGGTAAATAACAATTGTCACAACTGTCACTGTTCCCTAGGTTTATACACTGAAAGAGAGAGAGCTTAAACTTCAACAAAATTCCGGACCCAAACAAATTCAAACTTTTGCATTAGTTCATACTTGGATTTGAGTTTAATAATTTGGACTGACTTTGGTAGCCATATTCATTTTGCAATAGCAGCTTTTTTATGGCTGTGTTTTTTCAGGCTGATCATTTTTGATAAAGCTTTCTGAGGTTCAAGATCAGCACCACCTGGAATCTTGTTTAAAAAAAGCAAAGTATTTTCCTACCTCTTCCCGTGCAGCTGAGTAATTACTTTAAGTTTGATGTTTTTGTGTTAAATGGCATTGCTTCAAACTCTGTGCATGTCAAACAGCAGAGAGCTAGGGGAGTTTGAAAGGTTATCGCTGTTTCTCTTCGAATTCCTGTGTACTGAAACCCTTCGGAGGTGGCTGCCTACTGCAAATCATTGTTTGACAGCTTCACTCAACTTCGAGACTTGTCAACTCAGGGGCCAATCTGACAGCTCTCAGGCAATAAAGTAAACAAGGGATTTGGAGCGTCAGGGAAGGAATGCTCAAAATCATTCGGGATATTTCTCCTATTCATAACATGTCACCAAGCCAGTGAAGTTATGAAGGCAGCAAGTCTCAGCTTCTTACGCATCCCAGGTGGTGTTTGTGGGGTGAGGGAGAGCTTGGTGGAACCCTAGCAACAGACTTCCACCAGGTATCATCCAGATTTGGTCCCCTGATAGTATTGCCAATAATCATGAAAACTCTGGGCATTCTTCTTCAGATGGGTGGATTTTCAGACACTTTATGCACTGGTCTGAGCTAAAATGTGATTCAGTATCAGTGGAAACAGAACATGGAGCAATAATTTTTCTTTGAAACAAAAAATGACCACAAATACATTTTCTGTGCGATAATGTAGTTAAGAGATACTTCTTTCCCAGCATCCAGGAAACCTGCAGACACTTTGGCTGTAAAAATAATGGTGCTGGAACCTGCTGAGGGTTGATGACTACGTGGATGTCACCACTCACATACCTGTCTGTGGACTTGCAACATATCAACACATGAACTAACAGGTACCTTTTCTGAAACAGGATCCTGCCTTTTTGGAAATTATCCAAGACAATTGAATGATCACAATTATTAGCTTTTGAGAATGCAACCTGATTCTTTGGATACTTTTCATTGTAAGTTTTAGTATTTCTATCAGGGAATAATTTGATTCAAAATAAAATAAAAAAAATCTGACCTAATTTTTAGATTAGTGTGACTGTTCCTTGCACATCTATTTTGAGAACTCCTGCTGTTAACACACCTAGAGCTGACCCCTTTGTTAACTGCATGGCATGTGCCTGACAGTAAATTACCTGTTGTCATTATTGAAAATGACTAATGACCTGCTAGCCTTTTAGGATGTTATTTAAAAGTCATTTCTTTAAGAGAAGAACTACATTCCCTCTTGAGGTAATGCTTGCCTTTTTTTTTTTTTTTTTTTTTAAGTCTAGGNTTTTTTTTTTTTTTTTTAATAACTTCATTAACCATTGCTGCTCTGTACTATTATAGGAGGTTTTCTAATTAGAGTAGTTGCTATGCAGTAGTTACAGCTAAATTGTCTTGTGATTATTGTTCTAATAAGGACACTTAACTAGACACCCAACTAGCATGAATATGTGTATCTGGGTTTTTGATGGATTTAATCTACTGTAGACTAGCTGTAACATTTAGGGATAATGTTAAACATCTTCTTTTACAGCAGTATTACAACTCCGTTAATTCATATTTTAAACTGAGCCCCGAACAAACGCACTTCAGCAGCCACTTGTGCTTGCTAGGAGATTAAAGGCTCCGGGCCATGTGAAGAAAGGAAATCTCTATAGGTTGCTAGCTAATGGTTGTTTTCTTTACTGTTAGAGTCAGTGAATTGAATCGTAATGGACTGGATTGACTCTACATACGGAAATTACAAAGAACAGGACCATTTTTTTTACAGATGAAAATTCCAGTTATTCTGAAAGTCAGCTATGTACTTCAACATGCTGGACTGCAAGACATTACTTGAAGCTCTGATAGGTCTTGTATAGCATAATACTGCTTTTTTACATATGTGTCGTGTACTTTTCATTAGCAACTTAATAGTTGCTATATATATATAGTTGGTTTGACATCAGAGCCAGAGGTGCAGGCAGCATCATGTAAAACCAGCGTGCATGGGGCCATGACAGTGAGAAATGCTTGATCAAGGATGCATGCGGATTTCTTTGCTACCACTGTGCAAGAAAAAATTGATGAGGGGAGTAGATCTGTGGGCCTGTGTTCTTTTGCAGTGTTCCTGAGGCTTATCTAGCCCATGCTGTATTCCCAGGCTTGTCTCTTGCTCATACTGTCATGACAGACTCAGACACATCATAGCTGCTCTGACTAAGTAGCAGAAGGGCAAAGTTTCCACCACTAAAACTGCTCTTACTGCACAAAACTAGACAGAGGGATGGGAATTAATCACTGAAACACGAATGGACAGGACTAGCTTGTCATAATACGAAGCTATCAAATCACAGCTCTGTAAAACTCTTCAATGTTTTATCATGAACACCTGTCAAACTCTTATAATTTCATGATTAATACATTGCAGAGTGGTTTCCTCCCTTACGCTCTTGCCTGTAGGAATTTTTTTAATGAACCAGTCTTGGTCCTATTTGTCGAAAATGTGCTACAATTTTGCATGTACCTGTAAATGTATGAAAAAGCTCAAAAAGGAGGAAATAATTCTCAGACCTAGCTCCATGCATAGGAGGAGATTACCCCATATGGTCTGCCTTCCATTGTGCCCCTTGGATGGAAAAGAAGGAAGGCTGTGAGCATTGTTAGAAATCTGTGTTAAGCTCCATAGGCATAATTCCTTTTCTCCTCATGGTAATAATGTGACTAGAAATGGCTTCAACATCATCTGCTCCTGGGGAAAAGCTTAATGAAAAAGAGTTATTGCTGACTTGTATGTAGCCAAATTTGGGGAGAATTTAAATATTGTTCAGTCTCTTTCATAATGTTTCCATGTGAAGGAAAAGGTGTGGGTCTTCTGCTTTTTCAGGGACTGTCTGGGGCTGCCCATGTAGTGTTACAAAAGTCATGTTGGACTTGAACAAAACGAGGTCAAACAAGATGTTCATTGCATTACGTTCAACTGTGGCCACCAAGAAACTTGCAGGCTGTGCCTGAGAGGCCCCAGTTGTCCCTCCTGGGGAAATCTGGGAGCCAGCAACTCAAGGTGTGTGGAAAGTACCTGGACATTTGATTTGAATTGAAATTAATTCCCTTGAAAATTACTGCTAAACAACAGGTATTACAGACTGTAATAACCACTGAGCTGCTCTTTGCTATAGTGGATTCCTGCCAGGACAGGAATTCCGTCTCTCGCAAGGTATTTCACATCAGCCTTGAGGTCTGGGACTCTTTGGACTCGCATCTCTATGGATTTTCTTGTTTAAGACTGTTGGTGTTTGCTTTAAGTTTTTAAGAAATAAAATAATAATAATTGTAAAAACCCTTGAAGAAAAGAAAACTGCTGCTGGAAGCTGTTTCTTTTGGATTTTCTAAGAATGTTTCTGAGGAGGACACCTTCATGACAATATAATTAAGCAAAGAGACATGACAGCCTGTCATTTCAGGGTTATTGTTGTATGCCTAAGGTGGCATTGCAGGCATGAGGCTGAAGGGCAAGTGGCTTTAATCACCCATTAAGTGCAATAATCCCTTTGATATGCACTGTCTGGAGAGACTTAGCAAGAAGGAATTTATGAGCAATATTAAGAGGAACAGACAAACTGGTGAATGCACTAGGTGTGAATATTAATGTGGTTATAACATCACTGACAGACACTCCAAAAGACCTATTTGTGTCAAGTTTTCTTCATTAAAGACACCCCAAAGGAATTACTTGTAACAAGCAAAATATTGCAAGAACTTCTTTGTGGTTTTGCTTTTTTCCTCCTTAAATATTTGTCTTCTATACTTTCAGCATAGATCTTATGGATATTAATATGGATAAGCTCATCCCTGCAGTACAGATGGATAAAAATGCTGATGGCACATGATTCCTGCCTATCCGTAGCAGGAAAGTTTGACCATAAATCCCATTATTGGGGGATTCACAATCCTAGTTCATTTTGGTACACTCACCTGACACTCTGCTCTCAAGGAATGCAGTTCTTCCGAAGGAGAGCGTTCTGTCGTACAACATGTGAAGATCAGTGGTGTGGTTTCCACATCTGTTTCAGCTTGTAGAGCTGGGAATTGAACTCTGGTCCTCAATGACCATGCAGATGTAGATGCCAAATTGTCAAGCTACTTCATCAACCTAGTAAAATATTTTGATTGGTTTTAAAGGGAGGGCATAAAACATGGATATTTTCATATGAAATGGGTTATGGAAAGACATAATTTTTTTAAAAAAACATGATTGTGTGAATTTTTTAAATGCAAAGCTTTGTGTTAATGTGTCACTAAGTGGAGAAATATGGTGCCAACATAAATGTTGGTAATATGTTCACCATATTTACAGGTCTGGAAAAGTTTGCTTTTCCTTGGCCTCCTTTATGTATATTAATACATTAAAATAATCATCAAAATGTAAATAT
The DNA here is from genome assembly GCA_013400915.1 of Pardalotus punctatus. Lineage (NCBI taxonomy): Eukaryota > Metazoa > Chordata > Aves > Passeriformes > Pardalotidae > Pardalotus > Pardalotus punctatus. The sequence continues at coordinate 639,749 of VZTX01004044.1, read as the reverse complement.
GAGAGTTAAAATATCTTCTTCATCCCAAAATTGCTCTAAGCTGTATAGAAAAGAATATTTTACTGAACTGGCCCTTATTTGAACTTAGGTTTGCATATTTTGTGCTGTATAGAAAAAGCTTTGCCCTTTATTTGAAGTCAGTTTTGAGTGTGTAATTACCATGCTCCAATTTCCATTTGAACAATCAGGATTCTCCTGTCAGTCCTGTTTGAGTACACATGGGCTGAACAATTAAAAACTTCCTGTTGGATGCAGGGGGCATTGTGGGGATTTTGTTTCATTAAAGAAGAGGCATAAAATTTGTAAATCTATAAATGAAAATTGATGAGAATTGGACTTGTATTTTATTTTGTTTTTCCAGAAGATTTATGGAACTGCAGCATAGCAGAGCTGTTTTCAGTGGTTCCCTAAAAAGGAAAAAAATACTAGTGCTAAACAGAATGTATTCTTTGAACAATATTTGAAGAACTAGTCTTTAAAAAATTCCCATAATTCCTCTAAAGAAAGGGTTAAAAAGAAATCTCTTAAAGTGTCCCTAGGGACAGGATAGTCCAGTTTTGAGAAAAGTCATTGTTATGCTAGTAATAGGATATGTCTTAAGCCTGTTCTTAAGTCTTATTTTCTTTACTGCAGGTTGAGAGTTTCTCTCCATCGTGTTCCATGCAGTTGTTCTGGAAAGGAATGGCTAAGTTGTGCAAGGCTTTGCAACAAAAGAAACCCTCTTCCTGTAAAGGCAAGATCCTGCCAAAATAAATAGGGACATCAGCAAATTTTACAGATGGTAATTTTTTTTAAACACATGTGTATGTATTATATATAATATGAATATGAATATATAGTGTATACGGATGTATGTATTACATGCATTTGCATCCATATTTTCAAGAATATAGGTTCTGGAGCCTATATTAATCAATGCAAGCTTTCCAGGAAACTGAGCTCTCAGCACAGCTCAGCCTTCTCACAAGTTCAGCTTGCAGAATCCTGAGATGGAGGTTACTGTGCTGGGATGCAAAAACTAATTCCTTAATCATGATTAAGTTACCAAAAGCAACGCAAGCTCTCGGTGCCTGGAACAGCCAGATGAAAATGGCATGGTCTGGTGATTAGAAGGTTTTAGTAGGAAATAATACTTTTCTTGTCACTGGGCTGCGCTGGCAGAATGAGCGCAGCAGCTGGAACACATATGCAGAGTGTTTACTGGAGCGACTCTTACACTTTCAGACAGAAGGAAATCCTGTGCAGGATTGGAAAGCGCACAGAGCTGTCACCAGGGAATAGGCTGTCTGTGTGTCTCCATGAAATAAAAGCTGTGTGGACCACAGACCCTGCAGTGGGCACTTCCTGCCCCCTTCACTGCAGCAGCTCAAGACTGCTTTTTCTTTCTGCCTCTTTTTTTTTTTTTTTTCCCAGTTTTGCTGGAAGATATCAAATCTACCAGTATTATCAGCAGAAATGCTGATGAAGCTCAGGATTTACTTTGTATCAAACTTCAAAAATCTGTTTAAGGGCGGGGGTATTGTTGGCTTTTGTTGTTGTTATTTGGCAAAAGGAGAACCTGCAAATTTGGCCATTGCTCAGGTTGCACAGTTTGGTCTTTCTAGGCTAATAAGACATCTGATATTACTTGAGGTGGTTTTTTCTATTTTTTTTTCTTTTTCTCAAAGCTGTGCAGGTTTCTAACTAGTATGAATGCATTTAAAGAAGTAGCAAACCCTGGCACCCAAGGGCTGCTAACACAGGGAACATTTAATTGTTTGCTGATCTTATAGCAATAACCAGTATCTGCTAATAAATAAGAAAATGCATTCATTATCCAAATAATTTCAAAGATCCTAAATTAATGATGTATTTATGTGACAGATTTGTGGGAAGGATTTCAAATATAATCACCATCAATCCGACTACAGCCAAAATAAATTTTATGAAAAGTAAAACAAACTGTTGCACAGACAAAGTAGGCCTTTGGGGACTCACAGAATAATCCGTGTTTTCTTATTTAGCTGTGTATAGTATTTCTGTTCATATCTTGTCCAAATAGAATCTCAGTGTATATAACATTGCTGTTGAAGTTTAGAAGACCCAACATATGCCACTAGACAAAGGGAAGGAAAGAAAAAAATGAAAGACAGAAATACATACTTAAAAATGTTTCCTTCAAAAGAGCAAGCCATGCCCTGGTACCGGTGTCAGACATGGTGCAATTGTAAAGGTGAGCATTAAACATAAAAGCTTTAATTCAAGGATGGTGGCTTTTCACTGAAATATGTGACTCTGTTGGGGTGTATGTTCTAGAAGCCCCAGATGCTGCTGTCACCACTAATAAACCTATTGCAAGGTCCAAACTTTTGGTGAAGTTCCTGCGTATGTTCTCTCTTTTACTGAACGGAAACGTCAGATTTAATCAGATGAAAAGGAGAGGTGGGGCCCCAGTTTCGGAAGCATGGGCACGGCGCCGATCCAGGAGCAGTGGCCTGCAGCCCCAGCCTGCGCCATCTGCTCTGCCCTGGGCTTGGTGACACACGATGGGTGGGGGAAGCTGTGCTGGTGTCTGGGTGATGGTGATCCAGCTTGGAAATGCTGCTTTGGGCCGAGGTGCTGAAGGCTATAGAGCACAGCAACTGATTCCCTGTGGATGTGCTCCATTAATCAGTATCATTGACAAGGAAAGGCTTAAATTCCTATTTGCACATTCCAGTAAAAATGCATCAATAATTTTTAATTGTTTTAACACTCTTCTGCAAATATGTTTGAAGGATATTTTTGCCTGAGAAAGGGCTTTTGGGTTGCTGAAGGCATGTCACCATCTTTCATTCACAAGTTCAAATGTATTACATACAGCTGCCAAAAAATCTGCTATTGCATCCTTGTCCAGCTTTCCTGCTCTCGTTATTGGTTTACAGTCAGTGTAATGGAAGTATGTGGCTGTCATTCAAACAGATGAAAACCTTTGGCATTGAAAAGATATCAAGGGGTCCCTGTTTTTTAAAGGAAATATACCCCTTTCTACTATTGCATGATTTCTTGATCAGATAAATCCCATCTTGTGCTAACGTTTAAATTAAATGCACTGCTTTCTGACCCAACAATAACAAAAGCAAACCCACTCATTGCCAAGTATCATAAGCTCTTAAAATACATTCAGACAGTGCGATGATATTAGTAGGGAAGCAGATATCAGGTTTTGTCTGACAAAGCAAACCGCATAATGGAACATGAGAAGTACTGTGCTTACTGACTGCAGAATAAAATGAAAGACAGAAGCCCTATCAAAAGTTATACTAATAATCTAATACTGTACATTTATATGGAGACTTGGCCTGGAATACCTCAAAGATGCTTCACAGAGAAAGACATTTTAATCTTATCTCTCCATCTAGGTGACCGAGTAAAAAGGTTAAACAATTTGAACTTGGATTTCAGAAAAAGCATTTTCCAAGGTGTGTTTGGCAAAGACTCTAAAAAACTAGGTTGTATTGAAGCAAAAAAAACCAACAAAAAAAACTACAGTAGACTGGGTAATCACTAAACTTCACCAGAATTTACTAAATTTAGTAAAGCTTCTCTGTGTGCTTGCCTAAGTTTTGAACTCTACTGTTAATTATCTCTCCTAGCTATATTTAAGGGTATGAGGAGGTACTGGGATGTACTTTTGATCCTACCTACTGTGGCTGCTGGTAGCAGAGTTAGGAATAAAGCTTGGCTTGCACTTTTCTTGGGAATAAAGCTTGGCTTGCACTTTTCCTTCTTCAAGCCTGTAGTCCTCATGGATAAACATGCATTCACAATCCATAATCTGCTGACATATTGATGATGCATTTTTTTCAAAGCCAGTGAGAAAAGTTGTTCAAACATTAGAAATGATGGATAGGAAGGCTGAATTTCCTGACTTAAGTGTTACTATTCTTATATATATATATATTTCAAACTTGCTTTGGGATGGAAGATAACTGAGTTCTATATTTTAACAAAAAGAGTGAACTGTGGAAACAAACTAATTCTGGCTCTGGTAGATGCATGGTGATTTTTGGCAGCAGCGTTCAGCCGCATCAGCAGTTTTTCTGACCATATCTGTTGTCTTGGAGGGTGTTCTGCACCAGAGGGGCATGTGGTTCTTTCTGGATCCCAGTAAGAAGGATGTGTCTAGAAATAACACAGTTAAATTTCTTTGATAATAATAAGATAGAAATAGGAAAAGGAATATGGATAGTGAGTAAATCTTACATCTCTTTGGATGCCAGGAATCCTGCTTCTGTCCTGTATCAGATAAATCCTGGGTAGACAGCCCTGGGACAAGGTGCACCAATCCCCATGTGGAGAGGCTGAATTTCCCTTCCATACCATGGTACCTTTTATTCAGCATAAGAAACAAAACCATCTTGCCTGTCTTGACAGGTAAAAGTGTTATCTCGTTCTCTCTGTCCTCCAGAGGGTATCCAGCTGCACTTATCCAGGAATGATAATTAGGAGCAGTACATGTTTGGGTGGGTCCTGCACATCTGGCCCTGCTACACCCATGGCCACAGCAGTCCTTCCTGCCAGCAGAAGGGTAACTACATCTAAGAGGTCTGATATGGCTTTCCCAAGATCACCAGTTCCCCAAAGGTGGTGTGTTCTGCAAGGCTCTCAATACAGAAGGAAACCTCCTGACTATAGAACTCCAAAGACGTTTCTCACTGACACAGCAGGTTTTGCTTTTCTTCTCTTTGCCTGCTGATTTTCATAGTAATTTGCATGGAGAATACAAGGGCTGATTGAGTGGTGATCTCTTTTTTTTTTCATTCTGGGCAGATTTTGTTCTTTTTTTAAAAAAAACTGTTGTATCACCAGACCTTAGCACATGGCCAGAGAGCCTTCTAATGGAAGACAAACCTAGTCTTGACTTCTGTGTTAAGTTTGTAAGTTCATGCAATACTATGTATTTTGGACATCCATAGCTGTCTGCTTCCTTCAGCCTTTGTTGTAGGCTTATTGATAATGGTTCTTTTATATTCTAACTTTTTTTTAAAAAAAAAATAAGCTTGAGTATTGGTACATTTTCTGTAATTGCATGGTCATGATAGATTTGAACCAAACTCCTGGAAATAATGGAAGAATCACAGACAGTTTAAATACTGAGGAATGGTTGGTTCAGCTTTGTTTGGTAGTGCGAAGAACATTGGTAAAGAATGTAAGCTTATTTGTGTGCTAGAAAGCCATCTAGCACAGGAGATTTATTCCTTACTGAGGAGTTAAGGAATTCCTAGTATAGAAGTCAATCTCTTTCTCAAAGACTTAAACTCATTTGTCTGATATTTTCTATGCATTATCAAGCTGTTGTTGTCAACTGTTTTGATAAACAACTGCAAAAAGGATGCTCCTGGGAGCATCAAGGGTTCAGTCAAGACAATAAAACCTGGGTGCCCAAATATTTATCATGGAAACCAACTCTAGAATGAATTGCTCTCTTGGTATAACCGCACAAGGACACAATAAAGGAAATAGAAAACTTTGTGGGAAATTCGTCCTCATGCCTTTTTTGAGTTCTTTCAAGCATCCATAAGGTTGGTAAAAGAAAATAGAAGTAGGAACATACAGCACTAATTAATAGGAGGGGGAGACACTTGTTGCATATTTGATTTTTTTGAGCTGAGATTTGAGTAAGAATTAGTGGCCTTTTGCATGCTTACTTTGAGGTAATAATTTCTTTTTAGTTATGCCTAATGAGTAAGGAGAAAATTGTTTAAGGGAAGCTGTAAATCAGAATCTAAATAGAAAGCAATTTTATGCAGTGAATGATACACTAATCAATATGAAGTTTCAATTTTTGTATTAGAATTAATGAGCTCTGCCTTTTCTTCTTGATAGATATTTAAGGCCCACCAAAGAGTTAAATGGCAAAAGTAATTTCATCTTTATCAGCTCAGTTACTTCTTTTTTAGCCATTTACAATACCCAGTTAATTTTGGTAGAAATACTAGTAGTACTTTCATTAAATTTGTAAGGAAAAAATTGCAGAACATTTTTTCATAGGCATGATTTTTGATGTATGGTTCCAGATGTAAAGAAGCTGTATTGTGTGTTCTGAGGTTTTCCTATTGAGCATTTCTGAAATTTCAGAAATGAACACTAAGTAGGTCTAAAAGATACAGTATGGGGTGCATGAGAGATGTTTTTGACACAATAGGGTCAGAGAAGTTAAAGACACGTTCTTTGTTGGCAATTTTGGCAGAAATACTGAAACACAATGTGGGAACTGCAAACCTTATGACATTTGGTAAAATGTGAAAAGCTTCATGTCTATAATATATGACTTGATGTCATGTATATGAGTTGGTAGCTTTTGCACAATGTATAATGAATCTCACTTTTTTTGTCTGAAGTTTGAAAAGATTTTCCCAGTTTAAATAACTCCCGCTTGAAGTGCAGTGTGAATTTAAAACTCCCCATTGTCCTAGTGTAAAAAAGTTCATTTCATGATGTGGCTAATAATTTAGCCTGTGTTCTTACCTCAATGGGTCCTTATAAAACTGTAAACCATTTTGAGAAACCTTTGCTATCTAAATGAAAGTTGCATAAAGAGAGGCATGTATAAAAACAGGGCACCAATTTCCCAGCTGTGTCACTGGAATCTCTGTTATAGCCCCCCATTATTTTGCTGTGTCTTTTATTTGCCGCTCTTGTGTGGGCTGCAATAAATATAACACAACTACACCTTTCTGCTTTTGTCAGCTGAGCTCTCCTGGTTTCCACTGTTGGAATGTAGCATTGTGTTTTGGGAGGCAGCACCAACTTTTCAGAGCCATTTCAGAAAAAGGTCTGTAAACCTTTTCTTTGTAATTTTGTTCATATTGTATTCAATTATATTTGCACTGAGGGAAGTTGGAAGCACCAACACACTGGGTACATTGTACTGGAGAATCCCATGGGAGAGGGACTGTCTTCATGACAGCAGGGAAGGAACCTAAACAAACCAGTGAAGACACCTAAAACCAGCTGTACTGGATCCAGCCAAAGACTTGTGTTCTAAACAAGGCAAATTCAGAGATAATTCACCTGCAATATGTACTGTAGTGCCATTGCAGGAACATGGCAGCAAAACTTAGTCTGAAACCTGGTCAGAGGAGAGGTCATTAATGACACAAAGCTGATTGGGGCACCTGACATATGATGAGGGGCTGAGGGAGCTGAAACTGCTCAGCCTGGAGAAGGCTCAGGGGCTCTTATCAATGTGTGTGTGGGGAAGAAAACAAGGTGGAACCAGACTTTTCTCAGTAGTGCCCCGAGAGGACAAGAAGCAATGGGCACAAGTAGAAAAAAAAGGAAAATCCATTTAAACATAAGGAAACACTCCTGTGATGGTGATCAAACACTGGGCACTGGAATGGCTCACACAGAGAGGTTGTGGAGTCTTCATCCTTGGGGGCATTCAAAACTCAGCCGGCTGTAGCCTTGTTTAGAGCAGGGGGCTGGACCTGTGATGATTTCCTGAGATGCCTTCCCACTTCAACCGTCCTGGAAATCTGCAGGTAGGTGTGTCAGAAATTTGACCTTCTGCTTATTTGGGTGCCACCAGTGCCTGCAAGTCTTACCTTCCTTTTGCTGCTCTGCTTTCTGGTGCTTCCAGGCACAGGCATACCTCTTAATTTTCCATTCATGCAGTCTTAACATTGCTATTGCAAATTTCTACACCCCAGCCATCTTTACTGTATTCCCATGGGCTTACATGACTAAAGTCTGCATCCATGGGTTTAGTAACCCTGGGTGACCTGCTATTTTCTCTTATTAATTTGTCAAATTGTTTGTTGAACATATTTATTGTTGGGGGCTCTTTCCTTCCACAACACACAATGGCAATTAATTTATGATAAATCCCAGGGGGATAAGTTCTTCCTTTTATTTGCTTTACAGCTGCTTCCCAGGAGTTTGCTTTGGCATCCCCTGGGTCTTGTGTCAGAAGAAATAACAAAAATGGGCCCATATTAACCTTTGTACTCCAGTCATGGTTTGAAGATTCTAGCATATCTTCCATTATTCATTTCCAAACTGAAGAAGCACAGTCCATTTCCTCTCTTCTCTTCCAGAACTCACTCCACACTGCTGACCATCCTTCTTGCTTTTCTCTGTTCTTTTCCTGCTCTGCCCATGTTTTTTGAGATGTAGGACCTAAAGGTATGCACAAGACAGGTGGGCTGAGGTGCTGAACCATGGCATAATATTGTGTTTGGATTTTTTCTCTATTCCTTTCCTAATAGCTCTTAAAATTCCATTTTCTTCACATGCCTTTATTGAGTACCACTGTCTGATGGATTTATCCACCAAAGCTCCAGAATATCTTTCCTGTGTTGTGGTATGTAATTAAAACTTCATAAATGTAGGGGTTTTTTTTTCCTCTGCATGGATTTATTTATACTTATTAATATTGAATATTAGCTGTAAATTTATTTCCCAATTCTTCTGCAATCTTTTTACAAATCTGTTGAATTTGGTATCATCACCAAACTTAATAAACTGATTATTTTCTTCCTTTTGCAAATCATTGAAACATGGACTCATAGAATGACTTCATTTGGGGTGGTTAGAGTTCATCTAGTTCCAGCCCCCTGCTGTGGACAGGGACACCTTTCGTCAGACCAGGTTGCTCAGAGCCCCATCCAGCCTGGCCTTGCACTTCCAGGGATGGGATATCCACAGTTTCTCTGGCCAACCTGTTCCAGTGCAACATCGCCCTCATTGTAAAGAAATTCTTCCTAATATCTAATCTAAATCTACCTCCTTCAGCTTAAGGCCATTCCACCTTGTCCCCTACATGCCTTTGTGAAAAATTCCTCTCCAGATTTCTTGCAGGCTCCCTTTCAATACTGGCAGGTGCTATAAGGATCATCTGGAGCCTTCCCTTCCCAAGGATGAACAACCTCTCATCCCCAACTCTCTCATCCTGTCTTCAAAGGAAAGGTGCTCCAACCCTCTGATCATCATCATGGTCCTCTTCTGAACTTGTTCAACAAGCCAGTGGCTTTTTTGTGTTGGGTGCCCCAGACCTGGGTGTAGCATTCCAGGTGGGGTCTCACAGGAACAGAGCAGAGAGGTAGAATCACCTCCCTTGAGTTGCTGGTCTCACTGCTTTGGATGAAACCCTGGATACTGTTGGGCTTTCTGGGCTGCAGGTGCACACTGCTGGGTCATGTCGAGCTTCTCGTCCACAAACACCCCTAAGTACTTTTCCTCAAGGCTGGTCTAGATCCATTCTCTGCCCAGCCTGTACTTGTGGTTGGGATTGCCCTGACCCAGGTGCAGGACCTTGCACTTGGCCTTGTTGAATTTCATGAGGTTCACACAGGCTCATGACTCAAATCTGTCAAGGACCCTCTGGATGGCATCCATTCTCTGCAGCACATCAACCACGCCACACAGTTTGGTATTGCCGGCAAACTTGCTGAGGTTGCACTCAACCCCACTGTGCATATCGCCAACACAGATGATAAAAAGTGCCAGTCCCAATACCAGCTCCTGAGGATCACCACTAGTCACTGCTTTCCACTTGGACAGTGAGCTGTTAACCACAGCTCTTTGAGAGTGACCATCATTGTTTCAGGTAATTTGGATACCACAGTTTTCAGCTCATTTACTCTTTCAAAGAATCGGAGCAGGTCTGTTCTGCATTTCATCCCTGTGCTGAAGGCACCTAGGTTGATGTCCTGGATTAACCCTATATATTTTCAACTGGGATCCCAAATTTTTTCCTGCCAAGTTGCCTAATAAGCAAGTCAGATTTCCTGATTTGTATTTTTCTAAATTGCTCATATGCCTACTCTGAAAAGCAGTGACATATTTGCCATCTTCCCTTGCTATGGTACTGACAGATGTTCAGACTGTAAATTGTACCAGCTAGTAGACTGAGAATTTCATTGTATGAATTTCCTTAGGGCTCCTGGGCAAATGTCACCTGCTCCAGCCAATTTGTTATTGTTTTAGTGACCTATTTTAAGAACTTTTCTCCTGACCTTTCAATTTGAGACAGTTCTTCCAGCTCATTCTGCTGAAAAGAAAGAGTCCTCTATAAGTTTCTCAGTAATGAATCACAGAGAAATAGTTTTTTTGCCTAACTGGACTTCTGCAAATGTTCCTATTAGACTGTGATTATCTATCAGCCCTAAAGGCTCTCTGGGAGGCTTCCTGCTTGTGATGTTTTAGAAAGAGATTCTTATTGTTAGTTTTTACTACTTTAGAAAGTTCTTTCTCAAAGTCACATTGGTCTTTTCTTACTCTGGTTTTACTTTTGACATGCCTTAATTTAACTGTTTAATGATTTTCTCCACTGTGTACGAACTGCACATTTTGAAGCATGCCTTCTTGTTTCTAATATTCCTCTTTACTCTGGTGTTTAGCTCTATTATTTTTTGATCACACATTCTTCAAAATCTGCGGCCAGTCAGATATTTTTACCACATTTTCTGAAAACACCTCTGTACCACTTGTGAGTAGCTTTGGTTGATTCTTTTTTACTTCTTTTTGTCTAACTTACCAATTAATTTTTCCTGGGTGAGGTTTTGAGGTTTGACATTTTAAGTCCTCCAAGGAGATAGATTGTGAATACATCATGGTCAAAATTTTCAAAGGTAACTCAGAACCTCCTCTGAGTTGAGAAATTAATCAACCAACAGGTTTTTTGGGGGGTTTTTTGGGTTTTTTTTTGGAAGTTCTCTGCCCAGTTGCTTCAAGAATACAGTCACTGCAGGAAACAGCAGTTGTCCATGTATCTGAGACCATCAAATTGCCTCACTCCTTTGTGCTTTTTGTCCCTCCAGTGGCTCTGATCTCACTCATCATGTCTCCACTGACAGGTTGATTCTGTTGTCATCCTGTCTTTTCCCAAGTACCGAGAGATCCTAAACCCCTTGCTGTCAGCGTTTAAACCCAGACATGCTAGGTCAACTTTGCACTGTTAGACTTCTACCATTTGAATGGAAAGAAGTATTTATTTGTGGTCTTCTTGTCTGTTTTGCATAAATTGGACTTTATTATTAAAATGATGTTGAAAAGTCATTGTTTCATATCAGAGTTTTATTGATATCAGACCTAATTATGTTTTTTCAAAGGACAGAGAGCTTTTACTGCTTTCCCAGGAGAAATGAGCCATTCCGATCTTTGTGCTCTTTCCACAGCCTTTCCTTTTAAAACTCCCCTGATGCTCTTCTAACTTTAAGTGCCTACAATGTGACTTTTTTTTTATATATGCAAGAGATTGTCTTTCCTCTGTAGGCCTATTTCAAAAGTGTCCTTGGTTACGAATTATTCCTATTTCCTAATTAGTCTCTGTTCCCTGATCAGAGAGAGAGAACAGTTAAACAAAATGCTAATTTATAGAGCATTTGAATAATTATGTACCAGTTGCCGAGGTTAATGTACATCCTTTGTTAAACAAACATCTGTTGCAATGGTGGAGTTGAATCTGGTCTCTCCTGGAGTGGAAAAGGTCGAACCAGAGCTCAAATTAGAGCTATCAGCCTGAATTTGTCATGTTGCTTGCAGCATACTTGGTTTGTTTGGAGATATCTCTGTTATCTCCACAGGACGATGCACTGGTTTACGTAATACCACCATAAATTCCTTATAGAGTACATGAGTAAAGACAGATATCCAGAAAGAGGGTTGCAGCCACCAGTGGTTCTTGGTTCCATGAGTACTCTCCAAGCAGGAAGTAATTTAAGTCCAACAATAGGAAACACAGAGAAGATACTGAGGTTGGAAAATATGTTTCTCAGTGAGTAACGTATATTTAATTCAAAGCTGGTAGATGATGCTTCTGTGGGACCAGGATTCACAGTTTAGAAAATTCCTCTGGGTTTTGTTACCCAAGACCATCTGTTGAGCGTCTTAGATGTAGCAAAAGCACTTGACTTAAGATCAAGGACGTAGAAATGGAGCAGTCATTTTGATTATATATACACTTGCAGGATATCCCAAAGCCTTACATAATAAATTATTTTTACATGACATTACAAGAACTTCAGACATGCACTGACTTCTTTTTAATGTTGACAAATTTGTTGTGGGATGAGAAATTTGACTGACATTACAGGTGAATCCGGATATATTTTCAGAGAAAATATCCCCGGCCCATGAATGAAGACAGAACTACGGACATCTTTTTATTATTTGTGTAAATATCAATTCTTATTGCAGTCAGCGTAGATGTGAAGATTTGGCCCGTTCTTTCAAATTCTGAAATATTTAACTCAAATTTACATTAGTAGAAAAGACTGAAAATTATATATGAAGCCTATCTGCAAGATGTTGATCCATTTGAAACTGTTCATGAAGACAAAAGACATTTTCCTGGCTGAAAATGTAACTGTATGTCTCCACCATAGGTACTCCTCATGGAGATTCCCTAAACTTGGTGTCTCACTGACTGTTCCAGTAAGTAATGAAGACTGAGCAAGATGAAAGGATTTGGAAATATAATTCATCATTCTAGGGCCTACATATTCAGTAAATGTCCAGAATCATCTGTAAAATATTTTTGGAGTGAATGAGCAAAATATCACTGAACGTTGCAGTGAAGGAGAAAATGAGAGCTCATTTCCAGGCTCAACCTGGCTTGCTGCTTCCTTGTAATAAGAGACCATTTCAACACAGGCAGCTTATAAATAAAGTCTTCTCATTGAATGTGGAAAATATTGCACACGTTGTGTAATGTATATGTTAAATAAAAAAGTCTCCCTTGTCGGATTGGCAGCTTGAGACTGCTCCATTAGCTCAACAGCAGAGTTGTGGGCCCCTTGGCCCCATCCCATCAACCCTAGCTTGGCTTGGGAAGTTAATTTTGAATTTGGCATGGGCACAAATTTATTTAAGGCAATGTTTGTTAGGTTGTAGCTGGTGGATGGAAAATATTGTGTTTGATGCCCAAATTGTGACCTCCTGTGTAGAACTTCAGCAATGACTTAAAACTAAGAATGGGAGAAAATGTAAAGTGTAGACATAGACGTACTTCAGCGTTTTCAGCTACTATGGCTTCAGCCAGCTAAAACACTCAACAGCAGAGCCCTCTAGATAAAATCCTAGTCCTACAAATTGCTGTATGTTTGGACCCTAAAATTCCTTATCAAAAAAAGCACTTTGAACTGAATTTGCTAAACAAAGGGGGTTAACAGAATAAGGTTTTTCTGGATCTATGTTGCTCCAAATTAATTTCTATTTCCCCTTCAGTCAGAGTTGGCTGTCAGGTACTTTCAAGGACTTTTCTTTGAGCATGTGCAATTTTCTCTTCCCTTTTCTTAAAAAGAAATTGACGGTGCTTCTGCACTACTAGCTCTATCTACCCTTCAGCAATTTTGCCCTCTTGCCTAGCTCTTTATTTTGTAGATGACTAATATTGTCTCTCCTCATCTTTCTCACCCTCTTCTTGCTTCCAGCTCTCATAAATACTGTCATTGCCTCAGTTTTTGTGGCCCACATAGCCTTTGACCAGACTAAGTGTTACAGAACCACGATACCGTTGCTGGGGAAGCAGAGGAACTTTAATAAAAAAATCCTTTTATGAGAGAAGGTAATCTTTCTGGGAAAGAACAAATAAACTTGTGCTTTGTTTTGAAATATCTTGTGTTTATTTTCAGCTAAACCCCATATTTTTCCCATGTTGTTAATGTTTTCAGGTGCCTTTCTTATTTTTTTATGGTTGCTGTGACCTTAATATTCATCAAAGCTGAGTAGCTAAAATTGATGCAGTTTAGACATAGCAATAGAATGAGTCATGTCAGTAAACTTGTTCAACCATTTACTGAAGTCTGGAGCCTCGTATGTGTTTGCAGTACATGCGTGCTTGAGAGGAGCCTTGCGTAATGGCTGCCTTAACAAAGACATTCTTTGGGTCCCTTTGCGCTTGTGACTTATTCTTGCTACTGCTGGGCGCTTGTGACTTTGCTCTGCTTGTGACGTTTTGGCTCCACAACGACTTGGTGAAAGAGCCCAAGGGTTGGCTTGGTTTGGGAAGGAGGAAATAAGAGCAACACGCCCAAGTTACCCTTTTTGCCCTGGAAGCAGGAGTCGAGTTGGAGAAAAATATGGGTAGCATTCTGGCTGGTAGGTCAGACAAATTGATATATTGACACTTTCTTGAAAGAAATAAAAATCATTTGGGCTGTATGGGTTCCCCATGAAAAGCCACATTTGTTTGTTGTGATATCAGAGAAAAAGATGCCAAACTTGTACTGCATCATGCAGCAATCCAGCATGTGAGCCCTGGCGTTTTTTTGGAAATTAAGAAAAAGACATGCTTAGAAATCATATTTATTTAGCTAAAATCTTAGCAAATTGTTTCAAGGTGAAATCAGCTAGAGTTCTTTGCCTTCAAACAAAAAGAAGACAATGTGGATCATTTGAATATTATATGGCCGAAACTTTTAAAGGGTATTTATGTCTGTATCATGGCTGTTACAAATGACTCTTGCTCAGATATACTGTCAAAAGATTCAAGAACATTGAAAGTGTTTTTGAGTACTGCAGAGGCACAGATGGGGTAGTTATAGTTGTTCTGGAAAACATGTATCTGAATTTCATTAATCTGATTCTTTCAACCATAGTTTTCTAGGAAAAAGACATGCTACCACTGAGTGCCCAGTCTTTTTGAGCTCAGTTATCCTGACTCCATGTACAAAGAGCTGAAAATGGACTACAAGTCAGCTCTAGCAATATCTTTAATTTGGTGGTCAGCAAATTATAGGAAATGCTCTTCCACTAATCTTGCCAATACATTTCCACAAACTTTCTCCCAGTAACCACATTACTTCTGCTACCCAAATTGCTGTAGTTCCTTGAGCTGCATTTCCAAGTGGCTGACTGGTGGCTGTTGAAATATGTCTTGAATGTAAATGGGTGGGTGTCAAGTGTGTCTGATTCTTGGTGGCAGAAATTCCATGTGAAGTGCTTAAATTTAAAGATGTGCACAAATAGGCAATGGTAAACATCAATATGTTGTTTTTTTCTGGTTAGACTGCTATAATAAAAGCACATGGAAAACGTGGCCTGAATCTTTATGTTGAATGATAAAAACTGTTATTGCTGCTTTTGAACTAAGGTGATGTGTAAAATTGTATTCACTGGTGCTTCCAGGAAACATGGAAGATTTAAGTGGTTTGAAGAGCATCTGAGATGCAATTTATGAATACGCTGATATCATGAAAAATGAGGAGCCTTATGAATCTTACACATGGATCTAGTAAGTAACCTTGAACTCCTGTAGCTCTTCTAGCAGAATGGGAATGCAACAGTACGTATTATCTGAAGCAAATTATCTTCTTGTAGTGTGCCTGTCACAATGACAGCATAGCTCAGCTTCTGAGTACAAACAGTAAATATTAATACCCAGACTTCAGTGGAATTCTGCTGATTTGTTCAGGCTATCATCTCAGGATCTCAAGCTTGAAGGTGTTACCAATGCAATCTGATGAAAAGGGAAACAGCTGAGTTTTGCACACTACATCCCAAGGATCTGTGGAGGACCCACTGAAGCAGTGCTGGCTGTAGTGAAACATTTTTAAAAGCAGCCTTGAGCTAGTTTAGCTACTTTTCAGTGTGTGGCACATGTAAAAAAATTCATCTTTATACAGGTTCAGTGGTATTCTTCGGCACACTGACATTTTTGTAAATTATGGCTTTTGCATTTAATATTTACGTGGAATCTGTTTGTATGCTAGTGTTTATGACGGGATAGCTTCAAAAGGTTTGGAATTCCAGATTCAGCTAAGCATTTAGAGGCTTGTCCAAGACTTATCCAACCTCTCAAGTATGAAAACCCAGAGTGGAAAAAGTCTGATGGGAATAACATATTACCCTCAAAGGGAGACTGTCTTCTAACCCCTTTTATTCCTTTCTTTTTTCTCACCTCCATTTCCTCATTTCTCTGCCATTCCTGAAGTAGGATTGTCCCTTAGACCAGGCCTTAATGCCCTCTTAAGTCACACATTTCCTAAGGACTGATTACTTCTACAAATCCTACAGATGCTAAATCAGGTCTGCTGTACTCAAGTTTCTACCCTGCTACCCGGGACTGTTTTATATCTGCTGCATTATGTGATTTTGTGCTGTTTTATTATTTTTTACATAAACCTTTGATTGAAGGAATACATCTTATTCCTGTAGTGGAAAGCCAATAAGGCTGGTTGCTCCTGCATCCAGCAGAGCATTTTTGTAGTTCTGTAGAGGCTGCAAAGGAAATTGTGTCTCTTGTCCAAGAAAGTTTGCCCTTACCATAGGCAACTCAATCATCCCTCTGGGAGCACACTGGGAAAGCACTCTTCACTCTCCAGCATTATTTTGATGTGGATGTGAGAAAGACCAAAAGAAAAAAAATTAAATAAAAGTTTTAAAATATTTATTTTCTCAGGCTATCTAGTCAGTTTTCTCTGGTATTTTCTGCTTATAGTTAAGGTGGAAATAATGGCAAGAGAAATTCCTTGGTGATATTTTGGTGCTTTCATCTGGACCCACTTGTTACACAGGAGAAGACGACTCTAAAGGTTCAGTTAATTTCAGTTCAGGATTTGCACAAGCTTTGGATGAATTTGGAATCCAGATAATCCATATCTGAATACAATCAGTCTTTGGTGAATTTGAATTTTCTCTTTAGAATCCAAATTTTTGGCAATTTTTGAAAAGAAAAGAAAAGAAAAGAAAAGAAAAGAAAAGAAAAGAAAAGAAAAGAAAAGAAAAGAAAAGAAAAGAAAAGAAAAGAAAAGAAAAGAAAAGAAAAGAAAAGAACAACAAAGCATTTGAAACCTGATTACCTGATTTGTAAGTTTACCACCTGAAATTGTGTCCTGAGAGGTCAAAGGCTGTAGCAATGCCATGTGGTATGGGAGTGCTCCATCTGTTCTTCTGTCTGATAGGGTCAAAGCAACCTCTTACCTGCTCTACTCTTGCTCAATCTACCTTGTTTCTCCTTCTTTTATGAATAATTTTAATGCTGGTTATTTTCTAGTTGGGTTTTTTTTTTGTTCTAATTGTTCTTTTTGTCACCTGAAAACCCCTCATGAATCCAAGCTTTGCCGGACATTCAGGGTCAGTAAAGAAGGCAAAAGGAGATTCTTTGTCTCTGAAACTATGGTCACAATGAGAAAACAGTGCCCAACTGCAAACAACCACCACATCTGTTTTCTTTACTGAAATGCTTTATTCTTTGAGGGCATATAAAAAAGTAGAGTGCCACAAGTTTTCATGAATAAGTTCTCACAGAAAGTGTAAACAATTAGGAAAATTGTTCCTCCACTCATTTGTTTTTCTCTTTCTGTCTGAGTGGTAGCCTTAAGCCTATGTGAATTACCGTGACAGGGAAGGCCTGCCAAGCTCTCTTTCTGAATAGCACTAAAGTGTCTCTGGAATCTGCTCTGTGTGAGGAAAGCACAGACAGTACCTTTCCTCCAACTCTCACAAATTAGTTTGGTAAATAAAATATGTGACTGCAAAAGGGGGGAAAAAAGGAATAAGGGATGCAGCCATCAGTCAGACTAATTTAAAGAATGGACACACCCCAAAGAGTCCATGGTCATCCACAAATTATATCATATTTTAAAAAGGTTACTTCACTAAAATATTTGTGACAGAACATAATATTTATGGTATTCTGCCAAAGAATGCATAGTTTTTTTAAATGCACCAAGTAATAGGAAATTTGTGGCAGTTTATCTTATAAACCCTTTTCCTGTTTTAGACTCAGTGGGCAGAAACTCACTGCTGTAAACGACACAGATCTATTGACTTCTGATTTATAACAAGTGAAAAGAGGGTCTAGAAAGAGTCTAAGCAGGGTTTGAAAGCCTTACTTCTGTCTACAGTGGTTTTCATCTTCCTATAAAAGGCAAATAACAAAACTGTATCTGAAATAGGGGATGACCTATACTAGTAGGCATGAGGTTGACCTAAGCCAATTTTCTCCCTTAGACATGTATGCTCTGGAAAGGCTGTTTTGAAAATGTTTGGGGGTTTTGGGGTTGGTTTTGGGTTTATTTTTGAGGCAGAGGTGAGAAATCGTTTTGGAGATTATAGTGGTGTTTCCAGATTCAACAGTCCCTGCTTTAGCCTTAGGTGGGGGAGTTTTCCATTTCCCTTTCAGCTTATATTAAATTACTTTGCTTTCTTGTCATAGGCGTAATCCTTTGATGAGAAAACCTTGACGGCATTTCAGAAGAGGAAGAAAGCCTGCCTCTGCAGAGTCACCAGAGACTGGCTATTACTAATTGATTCTACATGGGGAGCACGCAGTGGTGACAGCCATCAGTCTGAAACCGTGAGACAAAGAGTTTTTGACCTTCTCTGAAGTGCTGTGTACAGGAGCTCTTGGAAATGTAAAAAGTTTCTCTTCGCCTGCTGAGGTCTTCTGTGCCACAGGTCGTGTCAGGGTGATTTGTTCTTTGCATGTTGGAAGGGTAAGGATGGAGAGACAACCTTGGGGGGACAACCATCGGGTGTAGCACTAAGCTCACTGCTTAGGTGGAGGGGAGATGGAGAGGCCGCTCGACCCTAACATTTTTCTCAGTTTTAGAGCAGCAATTTATTTGCCCCTGAGCAGTATCTCTGCAAGATGGGCACCATTCATGGCAGCAGATAAATCCTGCACATACCATGGAAAGCTGTAGTCCAAATTTCCAACTCTTCTCTGAGTGACCCAGCCATGCACCCCTAGCAATGCCCACACAGGGGTGGCAGAAGGCTGGGGAGGGACGAGCATCTTGCTGCTCCAGTGGGCCTGTTTGCTGGCCAAATCCAATGTCCTGTGACAGCTCTTTGCCAGGCTAGCAAAGAAAATAAATACTTTTAAGAAATTGCTGCTGATCCCAGAGATGAAACTGAGAAGCTGATAATGGTGAGCGGTTATGAAAGGCATATGATGGTAATGCAGTCCCTTGGCAGCCTCCTCTGAAAAGAAAACAGGACATTCCTGGCACACCAGGTAACACTTTGCTTTAGAGTTACTGCCACAAAATGCTGATTAACTTCTAGAACACAAACAAAGCCCCCAGGCCCCATTGTGAGGACCAGATAGCAAAACATTCAAATATTCGGTAGAAGTTAACAGGGGCTCCTGTAAGTATGGAGAGTGATATGTTTAATGGGGTCTGACCTTTACCTTTGGGATTGAATTTGTTCATTGTATGTTAATTATTTAATATAGTTAATCTTCAATGAAGCTGTAAATGTCATACTTGTCTTCACATGAGCTAAATGTATATTTAGAGAGAAATGTCATTGAATGTTGAGAGATTTAAAAAATGGAATGAAATTATGCTTGAAAATGGAGTTTGTGAGGAAGGAGTAATTCTGATTGGACTTAACAGTCTTGCATGATTTTAAAATCTAGATTTGAGCCTGCATATAAAAAACATTTGTCTTGGACTCATTTCAAGTAGATTTTTATTTCTTATGAATGGCGTGATTTAGAAGTTCTTTCCCAATCAGTAAACTTGAATTTAACCACAGCACTCACATCTCAGGAATTTCAGAGTTCAACTGAAAGGTGTTTTCAACAGCAGTATTTAAAATTATCCTGGTTTGGTGATTTCCTCTTGTGGGCTTTATTAAGAATAGCACTGGCTGTGGTAGCTGTGTCATGGATGGAGCAGGTCAACACCTAAGGTTTTCAATTAACAGGAAATTTTGATGTTTTGTGGTTTGATCTTCTGAAAATAAGTGTGACAAGTAGATTAATAAATAAACCTAGCAAGACTAAAAATTAATTATTATTTTTATTCCTATTACTGCTTTCATTTGACCACTCCACCAAAAAATCCAATCATTTACGCAGCTCTAATTCTGATGATGTGAAATTTCTTTTACAGAAGTATTTGCTTTTTGTTTATTTATGTTAGTAAAAAGGCTAAAATGCCTTGCCTGAAAGGGAAAATATTTGGATTGGAATTGAAGTTCTCTGCTACTCTGTAGGCATGAGAGTTGCCTCTATGGGTAGGCTTTGCATCCAGATGGCATTCAATACACCCTAAAGCCAGAGCTTTTCCAGAGACCTCTTCTGAAAAAGGGGAAGCTCTTGTACAAAGATTTGTCAGGTGAAGATCCACAAGTATTAAGGAAATGTGTTTTTACTGTGTGTTAGACTTTGCTTGACTATTGAAATAGTTTCTGGAATATTTAACATTTTTTTCTGAAACAACCGTTTTGGAAAGATAACATTTTTTTTCTTACAAGCTGCAAGGGAAAACTTCCAACACTTTGTTTGAATTATTTGCAGTTAAGTAGGATAAGACAACGTGATGTTTTTAATAAACCCATAAAATATGTTACTAGTAAAGATGGATATCTCAGGAGTAAAATGTAGAAATTGGCACGTGTAAAGATCTGTCTCAGCAAATCAAGTGTAGTTTTAAACAACACATTTTGCTCCCTTAATTTTTCCGCTATGGAAAACAATTACTTGTTAATGTAAATGAGAATGCACTTTATATTGCAACCTCCATCTAGTCAAGTGTGTTTGACTTGTGACTCTGAAAATAACCCCACTTCAAAAATTCAGTAGTAATTTTTGAGCTGGTTAAAGCTCCACAGTCTTTTCAGAGCACTCGCAACCAGCTCAGTACAAATTATGTTTACCTTTAAAGATTCATCTATTGTAGCATTCATACATGATGACACCATTACACCTGGCTTCTCTGTGGTGTCAATAAAAGAGGCCTCTCTGACTCTGGAGACCCTTTGCCTTTTGGTGACTGCCAGGAGCTGTTACCTTTCCGTACTGGATGGGTCAATGAATGGCACCATGCTCAAGGAAGGGAGCATTCACCCTTCAGTCTTGTGGTGAGCTTCCTGGTCCAGCCTGTCCCATGAAATACAGGAGATGGGATCTCACCACGTCCCCGGTGTGTTTGGATGTGTGCTTCAGGCAGGCTGGGGGGCAATGGGGAACCCTCCACCTCACCTGGCCAGGTGGGAGCTGTGACTGAGCTGAGGGCTAGGACAGCCAACAACTTGGAGATCTGCCTTTTATTCCTCAACTCATCTCATCTCATCTCATTCTACATCTTTGTGCTTCTGTTTTTGCAATCTCCTGGGAAAATAGGCAGAGGAAGAAGGCTGATAAAACACCCCCTTAAAAACTCCCTGTATTTCATGCTGGTTTTATTGCTGTTGGGGGCTTTGACATGAGGGACCTGTCATTCTCTGTCTTTTTCTGCAGGAGAATATGAACAAACCATTGAAAAAGCTTTTGCCAAAAAAATATTATTATTGGCCTAATTTTATGAAAGATTATGCTGCTGTGGCATGCTTCCTTGTGCTCCCTCTGGAAAAATAGAAAAAAATCAGCATTTTTGAGTGTTTTATCTGGAAATAGAGCATAAGATACTGCCTGTGATATGAAAATTGTCCCTCTTGGTACTCCAGATACCTTTGCCTTTATTTAAATCTATAAGCATGGCAAAGCCTGGAGAACCGTTGAATGTAGTTCCTGGTTTAGGAGACAGCGGTGGCTGGTAGTTGGTTTTTTAGAATGGGGAAACAGCTATTTTCACCCCTAAAAGCTGAGTCCCTGAGTATATCCAAGAGCAGCAGCCTACAAAGGGATTACAGACGGGGAGATACTGGAGCTGGGGCTCTGGCCTTCATTCCTTTGATTGAGTCATACTCAGTTGCTTCCTGAAGTCCTGGTTCTGACCTGGGTCTGGCTCCCATTTTCTTCCATTTCTGATTCGCTGATTTAATTCACACAGGCTTTCGGCTCCCCAGCAAATGCCTGATGATATTAATGAAAATCCTCCCCTTGACTCAAAGGGGCTTTGTGTCAGTCTCCTCAGATACATGGACTAAAATGCTTCCTGATGCCTTTAGGAGAAAGTGTGTTGGAAGGAAAGATTTTCCCATCCCACCTGCCTAGCCTTGGCAACTCGATTTTCCATGGTGCTCAAAGAAAAGAGCCTTTGGACATGTCTTGTTGTCTCTGTTAGGAGCATTTCTGCCATCTTGGAGACATCACCATTTTCATATCCCAGTGGAACCCACAGAGAACTTCTGTCAATTCATGTGTTATAAATTGTGTTTGATTATGAGCTGCAACTTGTTTGAAAATGGAACTCAAACTTATAATGCAGAAATCTTCACTAAGCAACTGTCAAAACCCAAAGCTGCAGATAATTTCACAGTAAGTAAACTTTCCTGAACAATTCATTGTCGAGATAATACCATAACATTATTTAAATTAAACTGGCTGGACTGTAACATATGTTTCATCTCCTAAGATGCTAATCACCAGTACACTACAGAAAAAATCTGGCATGTTTTTGTGCTGCTTCAACTAATTTAAACTGGCTTTCTTAACACTGTTTTTTGTTAAGGATTTCTAAATGATTAGTACCTGCTCTCTCATTCTTTACATATGTTTTTGAAACCATCTGAAGAAAACCCAGAAGGTGTGTGCCCAAAGCCTCATTTGGGCATGTGATCGATGGCAAAATAACCTAGAATGGCAAGTTTCACTCTAGATTTTTTGGTAAAGCAGTAAAAGTGCAAAGACCAGGCTAATTTGCAGATCTGAAAACTTAAACCTCCTTAGTGCTGTACAAATCTTACTTTACTCAAATCTCAAGTGACATTCTTTTGATTTCTACCTGTAGGCTACCAACAGATTCTTAGGGTAAAAACTAGCAAGTCAGTTCTGTTCTAGTCACTTCCACAAAGCCAGAGGCATTTGTACCTGTGAATGGAGGGGAAAAGCTGAGCTAGAGTTAAAAATCTGGGAATGGAGGCAAGGGCACTGGAAATGAATTTATAAGTTCTGTTGTGAGCTTCAGTCCAGTGATTACCCTGGCTCGTTGCTCCCTTGTAAATATCTCAAAGAGCAAAACTCCCAAGCTCTGTCACCCTCACTTCCGCATCTCTGCACAAAGCAATAATCCTTTTACAACACTGATTTTAGGAGGATGACCTTGCTCCTCCTCTCCCTGCTATCTGACATAAGCATGTGGGGTCTCTGTCTGCAATAAGCTGTGGGAAATTGCTCCTGTCAGACCTCAGCTGACATCTCTGGGGAGTGAGTTTCTATCCTCCCCCACCACTCCCTGAGGTTTGTTTTTTCTGGGGGTCACCAATAGACTCAGTGGTGTCTAAGAGAGTTTTGCCTCCTCTGTCTCTGAGCTGTGACCGCTGGGTGATGGGAATGGTGGGGCTCCGTATGGCACAGCTGTGCTGCCTCCAAGAGCCCCTCAGAGCAGCCACCCACGGCTGCTGGTTGTGTCTGGGCTGCCCCTTGGTGGAGACAATTTCCAGGTGGAGGCAGGTGGGAAGTGGAAGAGCACTTGGCCCACGTCATCTCCTTTGGCTCAGAATTATGTTTCGTAATCTCAGATCTCCAGCTGTTCCTCAGCTTCCTTCCAGATTCAGCCCTCTATCCCTTGTGCACTGGCCTAACATGAAGAGATGAAGGTGGAGAGATGATGGTGGCAGCAGACACAATGAGCCAACACAGACCCTGAGCCCAAACCCAGCCACACAAAACCTCTGCCCAATGGGCTGGGATTGCTTCCACTCATCTCAACTACAGAGAGTTTTTGTTCTCTTCCAGCAGCAACAAAAAAGATGCAGAAAGCATTCACAAATTGCCCATCTCTTGCCCATTATCATGCCTGTGTTTTTGCAAAGCCCAAAGCCAAACCAAGGCTGTTGAAACTGCTCGTTACATCCGTCTGTGCCACATTGCACAGCAGCTGCAGTATTTGTGGTGAAGTGATTAAGTGGCTTTTGGAGCTTGGTAATGGAATGCAGATACTTGGACCTCCAGGTTATTTGTTCAAGTAGTCTTGGTCAGTGGTAACCAGAAGTTAGTGATTAACAGACATTATTGTCCTCTTAAAACAAATAGGCAGTCACAGCTCCATTCCCTATAATTCAGCTGTCTCATCTAAAAAGCCCACTTATGTAGGCAAGTGGTACTCTTGTGCCTCTGTCTGTAGAGCCTTAAGATAGCTGAGGGCCATGTGTTATTTATTTGTTTGTTTGTTTATTATTTTGATTTTGCCATGGAGCAGAATTACACAGAAATATATATGAACTTTAAAAGGCTGCACAGAATGGAGTAGAGTTTTGTTTTCAAATGAATGCAACAAATCACATCCAAAATTTCTATTTTTTGGTTTTAGGGCCCATTTATTCTTATATTTTGGTTTTCACCAAGCAGTGTCCTCAAACAGTCTGAGCCAAGAAAGCTGTTGAAATGGGGAATGGACTGTTTATCTGCCTTTCCAAGTTTGGTCCACAAAACAACTTCAGAAGGTGAAGCAGGGATGTGTACTAAACCAGGAAGAGGGATTTTGTGGGACTGGTGCTGCTGTGTTTCCAGTGTTTGGAGGTACCATGCTGTGGTGGAGGAGAGGATGCAGGGGCAAGAGTGGGTTTGGCCTCAGCACAGGGACCACACCAGGGTCTTAGGCTTCTGCAGGCTTAGTGCTGGCAATCAATCTAAGAGACTTGCTGTAGAAACGACTGGTGGGTCTGTGATTTAGAGTGGCCTTAAGGTCAGCCGTTGCTCTAAATGTGCCCCATGTCTTTCAGTACCTAAGTGTTTTTGAAAAATCTGAGCACCGTATTTCCTCACTGACTTTGCCGTGCAAAGGATTGGTAGGTGCTTGAGAGTAATCAAAAGTCACCAGTGCAAAGCAGTCCATGGCTAGGCTGACTTCACCCAAATGCAGGTCTTTCAGCCACAGAGCAAGTCTTTTGTGATCAGGGCTGAGCTAGACTGACAGAGCAATGCTGAGCTTTACCCTTGTGCAGATAAACAGAGACTGGCAGGTTTAAAGCTGTCAGTGCAACTCTTCTAATCAATATGAAATTTATTCAGAAGTTTTAGAATTAAGAAAGTAATAAAAGGAAGATAAGCATTAACAATTTGATTCTAGGTCATTAAGATGCTATTCTCTTTCAATCAGCTACATCTGGGATATTGTGTGTAGTTGTAGGACCCACTCCAGGTGAAATACCTTGAAATGCTGGCCAGAGCTCAAAAAACATTACAATTAATCACAGGGAGGAGAGATAAGACAACTATAGAGAGATAAATACAAATAATAAAAAAGAACAAACTTCATGGACAGAGGAAAAATATTTAACCTGTGAGAAGTGAAATTTAAAAAAAAAACAAACGGCATTTTAGGTTAAGCAGCAGAATATCGTAGGAAGAACTTCAAAGAGCGAAAGTGTTGCAAGGAATAAAGTTGGACTCAAAAAAACTGCAAAATTTAGTAGCTCTTTCTCCTTTGTATCCTCTGATTTGCGTCAAACAATCAACACCGTAATAACAGTATCTTCATCTCTTGACAGTCAGAGATGAAATAAGAATGGATTTTCAAACTGCAAAATATGAAGTCTATCAAGCAGACTAGTTGATATACAACCCAAATAGAATAAACTAACAGGAGCATAGGTACAAATCTGAGACAAGGTAAACCTTGCACTGGAAAACCACACATCAATGTGCTCCAACAGCTGATGAATATAAAATGTAACAATCTGGAATCCAGGTGTTAGGAGCAGGATGAGAGATTGGCTCTGTGAGTTTTGCTGTTTGGGGATCTCAGTCTATATTCACCAGAGATGGTCCTAAGGCTGAGATCACCAATCTAATTTCACTTGTCTTGGCATCAGTCTGGAAGGAAGTATGGTCCCTAATGGAAAGACCACTGCTTTATTTAGTAAGCCGTGTAATCCTCTTGTGTAACATGAGCAATAATATCACATTACATACACTGTAACTAACAAATTACCAAGATTGATATTGTAAATCCATAGAGAGAATGACAATTTACTGCTCCCCTCTAAAGCATTTGTATAATCCAAGCTATAATTCCTATCACAGAAGCAGAAAATAATATCATTAGGCAATTATTGCAAATGTAGTTTTCATTTCTGCAGAGGTGATTCTTTTTTAACCTAGTTTTTCAGTCACAATTTAGCCAAAGACCACTAATAAATGCAGACAGTCTCTCAGAAAAACTGAAGTGTTAACTTGCTATACAGCTGCTAGGAAGAAAACAACTTTGTGATTTCCAATACATGATTTAATCTTAACATACACATATTTTAAATGGGCAATAATGCCTCACAGCCTAGAAAGAAGAATGATGAACAGAACCAGTACATTTTCTGTTCTATATTAGAAAGGGATGCATCTCTAGCTCCTAGTGTAGAAAGATGATTCAGGTTTTATATTTTTCTTATTTTTAAGGTAGAAACTGATGTTACTACCACAGTGTTTGGAAATACATGATCTAGTAGGTGCCCGAATCCCCAGCTGGACCCAAAATCAAGACAAATCTTTTAAACAGAGATGCGTGCAAGTGTGTGGGCAGTTTCACAGCCCTTGCCACAACCCAGCCCTTAACTGTGTCATCCACCAGCAGTGTTTTCAACAAGGAAATGGGGGCTGTTGGGTAGGAATGAACCCAAGGCACCACACTGCCTCCTTTGACCCTTCAATCCCCTTCTTTCTGCTCACTCACAGGCATCAAAGTAGATCTCTGTACATTTGGAGCCAAAACACCCCACAGCACAGCACTGCAAGAATAGATCAGGGTATTTTGACGGTTAAAGATTTACATGGATTAATAGAACCACAGGATGCCTTGCATGGATTGCCCCTTCTGTTTCAGACAAACCTACACTGAGAGGCTTCTGCATATGCCCTCTTCTTGTCCAGTAGCTCTGTGTGCAGTCAGCCAGGGCAGGTGATAGGAACAACAACACTCCCTACATTTCTGCAGGAGACACTGGATCTTTGGGATAAAAAGGTACAAACTTCATTTAGTCTTATGAAAAACAGGGAGTGATTCTTTCCCAGCAATAATTTTGCAGATACACCAGTAAAGATAATGTCAGATGTTATTTAAATTGATTTAAAAGTTATAAATTCCTTTTTATAGTAGACTAAAACAGCTCTAAAGCAGTAATTTTGTCCATGGTTACATTTTAATTTTTAACTTTATCTCTGGCTAAGAGACAGCTCCTCTGCACACATCAATGGCAGCCTGTATGGGAGAATGATTAATTTCAGAAGAATAAATGCTGGAGAATAGAAATGTGGGTTGGTTTATGACCGCTGAACTCAAACTAATTAATTTACCTCTTTGTATCTTGTTTCTTTCCCCACACTTTTTCTTTTAAAATTTTTTTCCTTTAGGTTACAGGATTCTATCTTGCTATGCACTAATATGGCCCCCAGTTCAATAGTTTCTCACACCTAAGAATAATACGCAGGTAGGAGTAAATCCCAATGCTATTGCAGCCAAATTCTCAGTGGTATAAGAGGCCACTCTCTTTGCCCTTTTCCCCCTCTTCTTTGATTTTTAGCTGCTATAAACACCTCCCCTGTACCTACATCTCAGCATGGAGGCGGCAAGTGGTTTCTGTTTCTCTTACAAGACACAATATATTTTCTAATCCTGTACTTGCTCTTCTGGAATTACTGAAATGGGTAAAAGTTTACAAACCTCAAGTGAGATATGTTTAGTATGGAAAAAATAAAAAATAAAAAGAAGAAATTACTCTTAATAGAATGGTGTAAAAGTTCAGGCAGAAAAGTACTGATTTGACAAGTCAGATCTGTGTGTGAATGTGCTGTCTAACACCATCCTAGCAACATTGTCACTCCTGTCACTGATAATATAACCAGGGACAAGATCTGGAGAAGTAAGACGCATATTTCCTGGGTCTCTCATCTTAGGTAGTTTGTCAGCATCTGTGCGATCCTGTTAAACTGAGATGCAAAATACAGTTGTTTTCAAAATTCATTGCCAGTGGCGGTGACAGATGCTTTTTGGAATGACACCCAGTGAGCTGTGAAACTCATGTAGTCAAGTACTTGTCCACTTGTCCCTACTTCGTGTGTTATGGGAATATGTTTACACTCATGCTGTCTCAATTTTTAATTTTTTTTTTCCCTTCTGGATGAGGTATTTTACAGATGCAGCATTGCACACATTGCAGAAGGTGGTAGGTTGAAGTGGGCAGCTCTCCCTTGTTTTGTCAGGGGAATTCTCCAAGGTTAGCTGCTTGTAGGGCACAGTGGATTTTGATATTAAATTTATTTTGTCAGACACTAGAGAAGTAAACACTGGAGCTGACCTCTCCTCCCTGGATCTTGAGACAGGCCTAGGTGATCACTTTAACCACACACAGTTTGAAGCTGAGGATGCAGATACTTCCCCACAGTTTGGTGGGTCTTCCACATCCCCTGTTAGTAGGGCATCCACCACTTCTGGCTGAAGTCTGTGCCCTGGGGTGGCTCTGGCAATGCTCCCACCTCTTATGTAACAGGGCAGCTTCT
This sequence comes from Pardalotus punctatus, assembly GCA_013400915.1. Classification (NCBI taxonomy): domain Eukaryota; kingdom Metazoa; phylum Chordata; class Aves; order Passeriformes; family Pardalotidae; genus Pardalotus; species Pardalotus punctatus. Next base: position 611,449 of record VZTX01004044.1, on the reverse strand, counting down.
CTTATGAGCACCTGGGGTTTGTGTGAAGGCACAGGCAATTGAGGGTGGTGCCTGCAGTGAATCAGAATCCCCATACTCCACCTTCCTGGTAGCATTTTCTCTGAATGCTGACAGAGAAATGTTTTTCCTACCATGGTAATCCATCCCATTTTTCTACTCTACGTTAAGAATTGCTATGATCATTGTGTCTTACTCCTTAATGCATTAGGAGAAAACAGATTATTTTTCTTTGGACTGAAGAATTAGATCCTAAGGTGTCCCATTACTGTAGACACGTGCACATTGCATATTTGCTTGTGCTCAGTATCATTTTATTACACCATGCTTCCTTTGAGGGTCTGAAAAAGTCTTTGCAACTTTTCTTCTCTGGCTTTTCTCATTCTATATTGCTTCTCACATTACATTAAAAAGAAAAAAATACCAACATAGGGCAGAGGTAAGTGGAGTTGTAGAACAGGGAAGGTCAGTACATGAAAAGGTGTGCTCTGCTTCAGCGTACTTTGCGTTACTGTAATGACTCTCAGTACGGGGCTTACTTTTCACTTGTGTGTCTTGAATAAGGATTGAACTCAGGGACCACAGTACCACAGGGAGTACCAAAATTTAGGATAACAGAGGCTGCTTTTCCTGTAAATCTGGGATAACTCCTATTCCAAATCCCTTTTGAGCTGACAGAGATAAAAGATAGTCCAGGGACCCTAGTGCAGCCTCAGACTTTTCTGTAGGCTTCCAGATCTGGGAAAAACATAGAATCTCATTTTACCTTCTTTTTCTCTTCATCTGTAAAATTGAAATGAGATTTCACTACCTCAGATGTGTACCATAAGTATTTTTGAGAAGTTCTAATACTAGTAAGAGAAAATTTGTAAATCCCTAAAACAGGCAGATGTTCGTGCCTAAGAATATTAGGAGAAAATACATGTAGACTTTAAAAAGGAAAGCTCCTTTTCATTGTAGAGATGACTAACAAAAGGTTTGTCTAGACAGGAGTTTATTTGGAATGGTTCAGAAAAAGTTAAAATGGATTGGTACCAAGAAGTCAGGGAATGGACCAAATTCCTCCATTCCAGAAAAATTATTTTGTGTTAACGATACGTGGTCCAGTCATTCTCCATCTGTCTTTCATCTCACACTTCCAGGAGACCATTTTGTAAGTTTGAAAACCCCAAATAGTCCACAAAGATGAAAGTTCTGCAGGTGATTATTCCCCACAGAAGGGGCATTTGTTTCAATTCTGGGTTTCTGTTTTGCAGCTCTCCCTTGTTGCATCCTGTGCTACAATCTCCTTTTCCGCAGCCTTTCAAGTTAATATTCAAACAGCTCTCAGAAACATTTTTTGCTGAAATACAAATCCCTCCCCACCCCCAACCCAAAAACCAACCAAACCCCAAGAAAACTGTCACGGCAGATGTACTCAGGGTCTACCAAATGGGAAAGCTGAGCCCATCAGCCTCTCCTTGATGCTGGACCCAAGGGAAGGAGGAGGGTGGTGCTGGCAGGCAGTTTTTGGGATGAGTGAGATGGAATTCTTCAGAAGAGCTCCAACACACAGCACATTTCCTAACCTCCAGGGAGCATCCCCTGTGGTAACCTGGTGCTGCTTTCCCTCAAGCCTCCTCCTCTGCATATCTTTTGACAGAATTTGTTTCCCCCATTGGCTCCCTTGGAAACAGATTTCAACTCAGAGACTAAACTCAGGGATGGGTTGTTTCCTACTTTTTTGTGTTTTTTTTTCTTCCACTCTGATATATGCATTTTTGATAACTGGGCAGAAATGCAAGTCTAGGATTTCCTGGGTTTTGAGACTGTTTTGTGTGCCAGTTCTCTAGCAGAACTGGAGAGAGAAAACTGATCTGATTAACAAATGTAAAATCCAGGTACAAATAATACCCTAATTCAGGCATGGAATGTCCCTCTTGGAGTATGCTGGGCTCTTATCGGCTCAGTACTTTGTGCCCAGTTGTGTGTGAATGGGCACAGTGTCTGTTTTGTTACAGAGCTTTCCTAAATGCAGATGTAGAAGATGTGAAAGGGATACGTTACCTCCGCTCGGAGCATCAGTGGCTCCAGCAGCTTCCCTCTGCCAGGCTCTGGGGCAGGGCAGGATGGGAAAGTGTTGGATGTGTATTCTGGGAGGGCCAGGGCTGACTGAGTCATGCTGTCATGCTGTTTACCCCAGGATAATCCACAGTGTTGCAGCGCA
>VZTX01004044.1:506746-606746 GCA_013400915.1 Pardalotus punctatus | reverse complement strand
ATCTGGGATCACATTGTCAAAGAGGATCACTTTGTTTCCTTCACCCCATCCTATTTCATTCAGGACAAATCGCTGCTCAGAATTTTAGTCCTTGTGCTGTGTGTAGGATTTAGAGTAAAAGTGCTACAATAAACTAAAATGTTCCTCTTTTGAACAGAATAATGGGGAATGAAATATTGTCCTGGCGCAGACTTCTCCCATCCAGCCGGAAATTGCACCTTGGGGGATGGATCATTGTGAGATGAAACATCACCAACAAAGCCTTGTGTGGTGAGGGGTGCGTAACGAAATGACAAGGATCAGCTGACATTGGTGATGTTATGGCTTGTAATAATCGTTCCCATGAGGCTGCTCCACCCACGCTAAATAAGCAATTTTTCTGTTGAGAGTTGTAGTTTTTGTCAGAACCCATTAGCCAAGCCCTAAAGTCAGGAGAACATACAATATGGAAACTCATTGCATCTTTTCTGCTTAAAGGGTGGTTATGTTCAAACAGGTTTAGAGTAGTTGGCTCATTTCTTATTCCTGAGTCTCCAGCACAATCTGTGCTGTGGGATTGAGAAGTGGCATGGAAAAGAGATTACTGTGGCCAGGTTCTGTGCTCAAGCCACTGGGCAAAATCAGAGTCAGAAACTTCTTTCACCCTGAAGTTTTTAGCAGAGGTGAAAAGGTCCATCCACTGGACTGTGCAATTTAAATGCAGGGCCACACAAAATAGGTGCTGAAGTAAACTAAGATATCACCTTTTCCTGCTTCAAGTCATCTTAGCCACCTGATGAATTCTAAGGTAATTCAAAATTAATAGCTACTGAAAGATTGACTGATACACAGGTAGAGGAAGGATGGAATACTAATTAAATGTAGCAAAGTTCTACAGTGGAGCACACTCCTGGAGGGGATGATTAGAGGGTTGTGGAAGCAGTTTAATATTGAAACACAGACCTCATCAGCAGGGATGTGGGACACTTACCCAACAGCAAGAGAATGTCCTCAGTCATCACAGTGTGTGTGCTGTGACAGATGTGAGCACAAAGGGCACTCAGGACTGACCAGGAACCCCAGAGAAACACCTCCCTGAAGTGTTATCGGAGACCAAAGGGGACGGACATCTTCCCCTGGAGCTGCCAGAAGAAATCAGAATGCAGGAGTGCAGCAGACATATTTATCCCACAGTAAATTGCAGAGGCAGAGATATGTGGGGTGTGAAGGACAAGGACCTCAGCAGGACTGAAAGGTTGTTGCTCCAGGGGAGAGTAGGGGCAGTGAAGGCCGGAAAAGGTACCTCTACTTGGACAGGGCATTGTGGAGGGACTTCAAGATTCTCTGCAAACTAAACTCTATTTCCAGACAGAATGGTTCCTTTCCTACAGCTCAAGAAGAGGAGCTGGGCATCTTGGTAGTAGAAATATAGCAACTTTGAAGTGCCAGGTTTACTTTAATCCCAAATGACACAGAACAAATGAGTTGGTTAGAATATAAAATAAAAAGAATGCAACACAGGCAACATTAGGAAGGAGTATGTTCTTTACAACATAGAGTAAGTCCTAACAGACACTTTGATTTCCTTTGTATACTCAATTTAGAGTTTTTGCAGAACAAATTCTTTAAATGTACTCTATGAATTATCAGTTAGGAGGAAAGCACAAGAGATCTACAGCAGCATTTTGGGGTGCTGCACATTGAGATTTGTTGACAATGATATTGCCATTGAGCCAATTAATTTTGATACTCAATACATACGCAGTGTCTTAGAAGTAATGAATTTATTTAATGGCAAAACATTGATTTTCTTGTACTTAATAGTGAAGTGTTTGTTCTTTCAGGCTGCATTTCATGCATCTGAGCACTGCATCTACACCACAGTGTGAAGCATCTTCAGTTACAAAGGGGATTGTCCAGAGGACGTGCTAATTTCTAACAGTCCAGCTCTTGAACTAGTTGAGAACAAGACTTGGAAACAGTTGTCCACAAAAACTAAAGTTATCATGTAATAATGCCTGCAGGGGTTCCACAACTGTTGCATAATTTAGAACAAATTTGGCACTTCTTGAGGTAAGTCCCAGTAAAGAATATAAAGCGATCACATCTGCCAATCTACATGCCTGAGTGAGTGCTGCAGCATGCTCTGGGTTGGGTTTATGCTTTCCTTTAATGATCACAGGCTCCCGCAAGAAAATTTTGTCCTTCTAGTATATCCCTTGGCAAAATTTATTTTTGCATCAGGCATGGCCATGTACCACAGCAGACGTCTTAAGTAATCTTTATCCTGGGTTGGTGTCTCTCCCATGGGTGCTACAAATACCAATGAATCTTGGACTGATTTTCCAGATTTATGACATCATCTTCTATCACAAAATAGGAGTTCATAACACAAAAAATGTGTTCCCTTTGATTGCAAGAACTTTAACACTCTGGAAACTTTTACACAGGATCCAAAGGATCAGTGGTTATGAACAGTTGTGTTTGTCATACTTTTACTCTGCATGTAATATTTTCATAGTTAGGCCCTTGAAAATCCACATATGTACAAGGAGTGTGTCCTCCACCTTTGTATTTGTATAAACATTTGAAAATAACTGTTACCTTTAGACATTAATTCTTTGATAAGTCTTGATCCCTTCTGGTTGAAGGAAATATTTCTCCATGTTGCAAAGAGAAACTAGATTTATTTTCTCCATTTACATGGCCTGATGATTCAGACTGATGCACTGATGTTAATCAAACAAATTCAATTAAAGTCTTAAACTATAGGTTTTTACCACTGCCAGTAGAGTCTCATGAGGTGCAACATTGTAAAAATCACCTTGGTTTCTCCCTGTAAGTTACCATATGCTTTTTAAGAAAAATAGATACCAGCTAGTTTTTCCAGCCTACCAATGTATCATTATTTCATAATGATGCAGTATATGGAGTGGCAGAATCATTATGGTAGTGTCTCAGATAATGGCTTTGTTGATCAGATTTCAGATCTGTTACAGTGCATTTACATAGACTATCATTTAAATTAATTTTCTCCTTTATGGCTTTTAAAAATCATTATTTGAAGGGTGAGTTTATCTCATGTATTTCGTTACCTGTATGAACTCTCTCATTGACAAGAGGAGGTGGCTTTGCAGAAGCACCTCTGCAGAAACTTATGGGCAGACTCCTCCAAGTTATAGGGACAGCCTGGGAAAAAGCAGAGGCGCTGATTCAAAATCTAAGGAACAGAAGATTGAAATTGTCATCATGGGCTGGGGGCAAGAATTGACCTCTAGATGTTGAAAGAAGGAAGTATGGAGGGAGATTGTAAACAGCCTCAAAAATTATCACTGCTGGAGAAACCCGGAGAGGAATGCAAAGACAGAAAAGTACAGCTTGTGAGGACCTTAAAACAGCTCCATGGAGTCAGCCTGTCTTTGGCCAAACTAGAGGAAAGGATTTTACAGTGTTCAAAATACAGTACCTGGGAGCATGGAGAAAGTATATAGCTGTGTGGGTGCACTGTGCAAGGCTGCACCCCAGAGCATTAGACCAGTGCAGATACTAGAATATGCAAATAATTACTTTGCTGCTGCTTTAATAGCATTTTTTCTATTAATTTTGAGATCAAATCGTGCTGTTGTCAAGTCACTTTCTTTGAGGAGTTTCCTGCTCTCTCATGTCATGTTCCATAGTGCCATCCCTTCCCAAGAGTCCTCAGAGCACAGCTCAGAACCTGGCTCCAAGTCAGGGAGCGAGGGGACTCCGGGGTGCCACATGGACGGCAGCCACCGAGACCGGAGTATGCAATAGCTACAACGTCAATGAGTGTCGAATTTCCAAAATGCTGTTACCCAAATACTGTGGCTCAGTAAACCAGGCAGCTGTGCTTCCCTCTGGCATCAGGAAGCTGGCAGCTGGACCTGTTTCTTCCTCCTTCTCCCACTCAGTCATATTCTTAATGCAAAATCACTCCATTCTTTTTCGGGTATATCCTGAAGAAGTGTAATTCCAACCTCCTTAAAATTTAGTTTAGTTCTGGTGTATGGGAACAGTGGAAATGCTATTTTGAGGAGTAGAAAGTGAATTATTCTGCAGGCCTATCTAAGGATTCCTCTTGAATGTAGTTTTCCATGCAGTTAGTTCTGCGTTCAGCAGCAATCACTCATGTAGGCTTTCCTTTCACTATTTTCCTCACTTGCTGAATTTGAATGATGACTTATTATTGTTGTTGTTGTTATTATTATTATTATTATTATTATCATTATTATCATTACATATTCATGTGCATTCCTCTAGTTCCCAAAGGTCATAGTCAGGACAAAGTCCAGCACAGCCCTGGCATACAAAGGCAATCCATCTCTGCTGGTCATTGATTCAACAGAGAATGAGAGAGGGAGGGACACCCAGCACAGGTTCATTTCATACAGATATTACACCTATCTTCATCTTTTCCCTGGCCCTGATAGATACATGAAATTAATGCCAACTCTTCTAATCAGTCCCTTAAGATATCAGGACAAGATCCTACAGTGGCACAGTAAAGTTTTAGCTGGTAGATTCACTGTCTCTGAATTGGAGAAATCTATTCCTTCATATTATGGAAGAGGTCTGAGTTGTAGAGAACAAATATCTTTTTGATATTACTGTAGTAAAATTCCTGCTATTTCTAGAAAAAAAAATAAGGGGGGAAACTTCTGGATACTCACTATTGCCTTTTGAGATGTGTACAACACCACAGAGCCAAGAGTGCTGCTCTGTCTACACTTGGTTGTACTTCAGGTGTGGAAAAATGATACAGAGTCAAAACTTGCAGAATGTGTTGGATATTTAGAAATGTATGGAAGACATAGAAACCATCAGCACTGAAGCAGTGGGCTTGTAATATCTGAAGCAGTTTATTTCTTTCCTCCTGTAGCAAACATCCAGCTTACAAACAAGGGAACTCAAGGTGAAAGACTAAAGGACAACTCAGTATAAGCATCCTTCTTCCTTACCAGTGCTATAATTAGTACAGAGCAATAGCACCATCAAGCTCCAGAAGAACAATTACATCCCAGGAAACACAACCAACAAATATCCCATTATAAACAGTCACATCTGTGTGATACCACATAAGTATGCACCAGTGCCACCTAGCCAATCCCCAGCATATGTCACTTGTAGTGCTAGGCAAGCCATCAAACGGCCATTTAGCAAATCACCTCTTCTACACCCTTGGGGAAACTTGTAGAACCAATTATCTTAAAAATTATGTATTTATGATGATCTTATTTTAATCAATAAACTGAGAAAAATCAGGAGTGAAATATATTAATTAAATGTTCTTACCCTGGACATATAAAGCGTACAGAGCTAGCTGTTTATCCAATGGCCCTGTCATCAAAGCTGATGTGATGTCCAGAGAAAGCTAGAGAATCCAGCTGTCTGTGGAATAACTTTCACAGGAAAAAGAAATCCCATATCAATTCAAGGACTTTCCATTGAACTAAGCCAAATACTATGTTCTTAAAAAGCTATTATCTCTAACTAGGGGTACTGCATGTTCTGAGAAAGCTCTGTCTCAAAGTTACAAATGCACAGACCTCCATCCAAGAGAGAGTATTTTGCGTGTCTCAGTTTGATGGTAAAGAGAGTTCAATAAAAGCAACAGGCTTCCTAGTGCAAAATGTGTATCACCTCTAATACAATGGCCAGGGTAAAATGAACTGCAGTTCATGAGCCTTGGAGTCTCCCAAAGCAAAACCCGAGATTCAAGCAACCTCAGTTTTGCTAAGGTTTGTGTTTCCATCAGGACTTTGTGCTTCAGCGTCATTTCTGCACAGAATGATGTTACTATGGATAGAAAGAATGACTGGAATTAGGAGATTTTTTTCTTCTTTCAGCATTACTGGAGGTGTTTTAGGAGCACTAAAGATATTCTCAGCCCACTGAAGATAACAGGAAGTCTCCTGGGGCTTCAAAGGGACTTAACCCTGTAACAAATGAAAGATAAGTCTGGAGGAAAGGGGTAATATTTTAATTAAATCATTTGTCTGAAGTGCAAGTCTCATTGTCACTAGATGGTGCAGCAGAGTAGCTTTACTTTGGATCAGTAGAACTAGAACTTTGGAAATCATAATGGGGGTTTTTTTGCAGGAAAAGCCTTCTATTAAATAGGTCTTTCTCTCAGAACTCTTTCTGTTTGCAGTTTGAGCACAATGATCTTCTCTAACATTATTTGAAACTGAAAGAAGATGAGGGCTGCCTATGAGGACTAGTCTAACACCACTCAGTTTTAGCTATCTATGTCCTAGCCAGACACATGCAACATCCTATTTTTTTAGAAAAGCTGGGTGCTACATTGAGAACAAGAACCTGAAATGTTACATTCATCATGGGAAAGGTTAAAGAAAACTTATGCAGACGTTTCCTTGGGTTCACCCAACTTCATACTTGAGCTGTATAGAGGGTAAAAACCAAGCAAGGTTTTAAGTATTTTCTATGATTCTGAAAGAAAATTTACATGGCACTAAAAAGAGATATATTTTTCCTCCTGTTATTGTGGTTCTTCCCTTCCTCTTCTTCACCACAAGTGGAATAAAAAGCAAAGAAGGTGATGGAATCCAGTGCTGAGGTGGGCTGTCTAGGAATCTTAATCAAACTGCTCCTTTTTCATAATATCAACTGATAAATTTCCTTTTAAGTTCTCCCAGCAACACTTCAGTGCCTATCAGCAGTCCATTACCTGTCTAAAATCTGTGTTGGACAATTCCTAGGCTGTATTTCATATACTCTTTGGTATAGCTCCTTCCATACAACAGTGGGATATTTCTGCTGCTTTGTACCACCAGTTTCATAGCTTTAACACCAAAAATATCTTTCTGCTTTCAGGAAAAGGCCAATTCTAATAATAAAACAACATTTGATGTGCTCTTGATAAGGAAGGCTCATCAGAGCATCTGATATTGGAGTTCAAGTCTGAATCAAAATTATCAGATTGTCCTTATTTACTTTGATTATTGCTTGGAAACTAAATTGTCTAAGCTGAAAGAACAAGTAATTTTGTGATTTACAATTTGTTTTATTCTTTGAACCTATCTCAACAATAAAAAAGCATTATGCTTTGAAAGGATAATGGCACATGTTCATTCCAACCCTGGTTCTGAGAAGAACTTCATAAGATTGTTTTATTTTTGCTTTGTATGTAATGAGAAAACTGTACTTTTGAGAACAGTACGAGAACCATGTGGCTGTGTACTGAATTTTACTGGGTTAAGATTAAAAATATGTGCTTTATTTTTTCCTCTAGGATGTTTCCTGCCAGCTCTAAGACAGGATATGATTTTAGAGAGAGAGAGAAGTCAGATTCTTCTGCAGTTCATGCAGACATTATTTAAAACCCTTGAGAGAAAACAGTAAGAAACAGAAGTAGCCAAAATAACACTAAGTGCTAGTTCTCAAATTGCTAAGCCTTCATATATTAAAACATATTATATACCACATGTTCATTACCTTAACATCTTCTGTAATTTGTTCTGTGGGTTGAACATGTCAAAAGAAGGATATAGAAATTCACTGGTGATGAGATGACTGGCAGCAAGCTTGAAGCATGATTCTCTCAAAGACCTGACATCTCAATTGAAGGGGTGAAACTCTTGAACTCTGATGAAATCAGTCACAATTTGTGTCTTATTTATTATTGACTGAAAAACAAATTAATGCCAGAAGACAATTACTCCGGAGCTCATACCTGAGTCAGATATTCTTGTGAACTGTGAATATGTGATTGTACAAGGGAATGTTGATGCATATTTGGGCATGCAAGAACACATTCTTCAAGAAAAATTGTGTCTTGCTCAGAAATGCAATGCAGTCAGGCATAAATGAAGATGTTAGGGTAGCAAGTGGTGAGACTACATTTTTCTGTTTATTTTCTAGAAGATAATCACATCTTGAGCAACTATTTTGAGTTCTGTAAAACTACAGCAAGCCAGATTGTGCTGAAAATTAAACAAGGGAAATATTCTCAGATGACAATTCAGGCCTCTAGATCCACACTTATGTAAGCAAATAGGTAATTTTCAAGATTTTTCTCTCTCTGCCTCAGTGTGTGTATATAAGTGTATATTTACTGGACACACAGATATATATATATATATATTTAAATACGTATTTGACCTGGGGGAAAAGAGAGGAGAGCATGGAAGGACAACTATTCAATACAATTGAATAGTATTCAACCTGAGCTGAGAGCTGAGGTGTGTATTTAGTTTTTAGAGCGTAAATAGGGAAACAAATGCATTTGGTATAGGAAGTACAGTCCTGGCAAACGGAAGAGAATCTATTTGTTAAGGATTTTGAAAACTTGTTTTACGAACTGTTGTGTCATTTTTTGGATCCAGCTTTGGAGTGATAAAGTGAGAAGAGGTTGAAAAGATCTGAGGATGACTGTATGTGGATAGTTTGGTCCAAGCCATTCTCATGTGTCCTCTTGAGATGTGAAGAAGAGCTTTGGGAAGGCAGCATGGGAAGTAAGGGATATGCTAGGCTGTGCATTGGCTGTGTTGCAAGTGTCCAATTTAAATTTGTGCTTAAGGGATCATTCTGATATCACTGTGCTTCAGATAATATTATGGAAGGTCTCTGTTATCAGAGACTGGGGAGATGATGCATATCAAAATGGAAAATTAGTATAGTCATTCATATAATTAAATCCATTAATCCAATCATAATGTCACAACTGCTACATCCTGTTACTGTCTGGAGAACAGGATGTGTATCCCATGAGGCAGTCAGAGAGGACAATATTTTAAAATAAATTCCACCACTATGTATGTTAGAATGCTTAATTATGAGCAACCTTATATTCTAAACATCACATTTTAGCTCAGGAAATTAAAGGAGACATGTTTTTCAAAAGCAAAGGAAGGAAAAGTTTTTTAGCAATTAGTTCCATTCTACTTAAGGTCTTTTAAAATGTAGAATCTCTGCTAATAAATATTGTACATGATCAGTTTTGAAATTTTCCATATTTGTTTATCATTTAAGGCACATTCCTCTGCATTTGAGCCCCAAATAAATTTTAGGAAGCATGGTGAAAGCTGCTAGAAATGATACTAAAGCAATCCCACTACAACATCTCACCATGAGAGAATGGCTCTGAGTAACTTGCTTTCAGGTTTAAATTTCCAAAGTGAGGATCTTGGGCACAGTTTCTGTTGTGAGGGTTTTCCATAGTCTACTAAGCTATCTCAGGCACAAAATTTTTTTCTCTTATTCAGCCCCTTCTTAGAGCTGTCTCACTGCTTCTGGCTTGACCCAGTGCTAAGTCATCTTTCTCCTCTGCTTGGCTAGCACTTGGGTTAGCCTGGCTGGCTGCTCCACTTCACTGCTGATGCCACCACCTGGGATGAAATCCTGTTAAAACCTCGAGCGTGTGCCCTGCTCAAGGAATCAGGGAGAGCTGCTATGTGTTTGTTGTGTTTTAAACCTTCAGGTGGCTTGCAGGCTCCATGAAGGGCTCCTTTCTCTCCTCAGTCACACTCATGCTCTGCATGAGATTGATTCCCACTTTCCCAACCCTGCCTGTTATGAACAATGACTGATCAGATGAAGGACAGCATCCAATACCTCAAACAACTGAGAGCGATTTTCTCACTCCTCTTCCAGGTCTGCTATGCACACCTCTAGCTTTCATCCACTTTGGAAGGAGTTGGGACAACGGCTGTCAACGGCTCCTACCATTACCATTAACATTTGGAATATCAACAATAATCAGTTTTTAAGGGATAGGGAAGAAAGAAAATTATACATAACAGAGAGAACCACTAATGGGATTCTAATTCTTTTTTAGGTGTGACTCTTCGGGTTAGGACATTTGATCCCAATATCAATAGTGTCTCTGTCCCCAGGGCAAAAATTTAACGCTTTCACTTTCTGAACTAGTCACTGTATATAATAATATGCATACTCTTTATTACAATAATTTTTTTTCAACATTTTATGAAGTGTGGTTATTAAATGAAATGGTAAGTCTGGCACTGGCAAGTCTCTTGTGCACTTTTTTTTCTTATTTCCTTTCTTTTGGCAAGTCCATGAAAAGGGAGTAAGTTTCTGTGGGCTGTGCATGCTTTTCCACCCTTTTTCAGGATTTGTCACATCTCCTGGAAGGCCTTATAACTCACAAAACATGATTTTATATCCCAGCAATTTGCCAAGTCTTGTCAAATCCTAACATTTTTGTTGGCAACTATTTCCATCTCTCGGCTGAAAGGGAGTAACTTAGATCATCCAGTCACAATGCTGTTCTTTGGATACCTTTTTATGGTCAAAGTGTTAGTTTTGATACATGGTTTAATCTCTCTTTGCAAGGGCCTGCCCACTATATTTCATGTACACTCAACGTATCTTTTGCAAAGTGGGCATGCTGCTTTATCAGCTGATTTTCCATTTTTACATGTCTGCACTTGCAGTCCCACTTCTCTTGGGAAAAAAAAATTATCTGAGAAAAAGAAATAATTAAATAGAGCTAATACTTCTTACTTCTTCCAGGAATGGTTTCTTTGTTAGGTACAGTTGCTGTTACCATTCTGTGAGGCAGACTGTACAATGACCTGATCCTGTATCTACTTTTTTTGAAGATGCTTTATTTTAAACTCATTCCCTTCAATTTAGTGCAACAACAACAAAACTTCAGCTCTTGGGGTGTGGAATACAAGTTGTTTAAACCTTTAGGATATGAAAAGACTTAAAGACAAGTTATTGTTCATTGTAGCTTGTTCAAACATCTCTGAGTGAGAGAATTTTGGATTGTTTATAATGCCTGAAGAATAAAATAATTCTCATCTTTTGCACTGAACACAATTACTGGTGAAAAAACCCAGAGGATATGGGATTTCCTCAGGTAGGATTTGTGAAGACAATATTTATTGGTTTTGTTTACTAGCTCCAAGAGAAGTGAGAAATGTTAATAACAAGCAGTGCAACAGATGTTAGATTGCTACATCTCGTCCTGCCATATGCTCTTTGTTATGAGTCATTCTGGATGCCATCCATCCCCGTACCAGGGCTCACTGGAAGCATCAATCTGCAGCAGGAAGGGTGAAGGGAGGCATATGCACAGCACAGCTGGAGGGGTCTGCCCATCTCCTCAGCCTGTTGAGGAGGGGGGGATGCGAGATCCTGGCTGCGTTTGCATTCACCACCATCTATACATGACCTAAGCCATGCTGAGTCCCGCTTAATTGGTACGCAGCAAATGAGGAATCCGCTCCGGGAAGTTATTTTCAGTCGTTCCTTGTGACATCTTGGGATAGCAGCAGAGTCTGACCTCCCTCTGAAATGAAGCACTCCTTGCCCTTTAGCACAGAGTTGCTTAAATTCATTTCAAGCATGAATGTATTCAACAGCCTCCATCCGTGTCGTATTTTCAAGGGGAAATTAGGATGGTACGTAGTCACACTTAGTCATACAAGGAACCCATGGTTAAATTCATACCCCAGATGGACTCTGTCCTTTTTTCTTCCTGTTTGAAAGCAAACACCCTGCCTTCTCATGCACTAGTTCAGTCTTGTGTATCAGCAGTGGGGGAAAGGAACAGATGCCACAGGAGCTGGAAGAATAGAAAGGACAGGCTGCTGCTAAACTCTGATGAGAATCAGCTCAGGAGATCATGGGTAAGGGATGGCAAAAACAAATTTTCTGGAAGATACCCAGGAATTATTCTTTCAGTTTGAGGGAAACCTCACTAGAAGTTTAAATACAAACTATGCACTTTAAAATTGGGTCTCATTTCAGTAACAAAACCCTACCTGATATGTGCAAGCATTAAGCTGCCTTCACTTCTCTCTCTGTCTCTCTTCTTTCCTTAAGCTTCCTCACAACCCACGAAACAAAAAAAAGATCTCTAGCTGCTTGTGAGAATTTGTAATTGAGATATTCATCTTGTCAGAGTGAGCAAATTGGCAAATCCCCATGCACCTTTGCCATGCAAGGGCAGAGCTGGACAGGCACGCATCAGGAGGCAGGCGGCCCCAGTTATCCCAGGGTCTCTGGGACTCCAGAACAAGAGGAAGGAAGCTGTTGTGAAACAGAGGGAAATGGGAAGGTATTTACTTTAAAGGATTTCATGCTTTACCCAAGAAACCTGGCAAAAATTCTGATCCGCTTTTGAGGGGAAATTTTAGGGTATTGCCATTGGAGCAGCATTTTTGGTTGCTTAAACCAGCTTAGTGAGGGCCCAAATGGCTTTAGCTCCTTGAGATGTCTAAACTTCAGTGAAAGTGAGCCACATCTACCTTTCTTTTTCTTTTTTAGTTTTTTTTGGGTGGCAAATCTAATTTTTACTGTGTTGCGCCCTGCTGAGCTGGTTGCAGGGCATTGCAATCTGACCCCTGGAGGTGCTGAGTGGTTCTTTCAGCACCTACACATCATCATGGCCTCTGCACTCAATCCTGTGCCATGCTGGACTGGGAAAGACCTATGGTCTTCAAGGATAAGAGTAAGACCGTCCTGTCACAGGACTGGTACATATTAACCTACACTTCTGGCTCTGGGCATGGTTAAGAATGATACAGATTACCTGTGCATCTTCAGAAGCCAGAATTTTCTCGGTCCAGAGAAACATTTCTAATCAATTTAAGAGATTACATATTATAAGCATGGTGATTATTATTTTTTCTTTCTAACAGATTAAGTTGTACCAAAATTTATATTAGGTTAGGGAATATTACACTTTAACAATTCTCTGTGTGTGTATATTAGATTTGAAATGTTTATTTTGGTATATGATCCAGAGATTTCACCCTCTGCATCCCTCTCGCACTGTGCTGAAGCCAAACAATGAAACTCGTTCATTTAAAGTCACAATCTCCTTAGTGTTTTTTGCAGCGTGGATTTGTAATAGGGGGACATCAGTTCCCTAAACAGTCAGCCTTGGTTTTTTTCACAGGCACCATATGGGGTATTTTTCAAGGAGAGGTACATCTGCAAAAGACCCTTTCATCAGAAAATGCCTGTCTGTTAAAACAAGGGGTTTTTTTTTTCTATGAATAAGCACCATTTGGAGGTAATGTTTACCATAACCATGTGTCCAAGATGCTTTCTTTTTTTGAAAGACTATATAATAGCAAATGCACATGGCATTATTACTGTAAATTATACTGACATTTGGGCGAGTTATTACAAATGTGAAACCCAAAGGTAAAAGCTCATCTGGATGATTATGCATGTGTATACTCACCCACTGCACTTTTGGTTCCCATTTTGGCAACCATAGGCTGGATAACTAATCCGGATATTTCCCACCCTGGCACTGGGACATGTTCCCCCTTTGTGGCAATAGCAGCTATGGAATTTTACAAGTCTGCTCTGTCTATTCAATAATGGGCTTCACCTTTTACCTCCAAGAGCCTGATTTTAAATCCAGGGTTTACAGGTTCAGACACTGCAGGCAACCTAGCTAGAGGTGTTCTCACACAGGCCCAAAACCAGTAACAGAAAAGCCAAGTAAAGGATCATGATTTTATCCTTCCATGCTATAATTCATCATCCATCTTTACTTGAGATCAATATATCCTTGCAGTTTTTGTGATAATTGGTGAATCAAAATAATTCTCAGAGAGAAATGTGCTATTTCCCAGAGACAGCGGTGCATTTAAGCGTATTTTTATGGTAGATGAGGCTTTGGTGTGTCATCTTTGAAAATATGGGCAAATGGATTATCTGTTTGATCCAACAAAAACAGCCACAGGAAAAAAAAAGGATGCAAAATTCAGGGTGTTGCAAGTTCACTCTCAGAGCTAAGCTGTGGTCTCTCTATTTTGCTATTGCCAAGAATGCACGCCAAGTCATTGAGGTTGACCACGTTTTATTACCTCTGTTTTTGCTATTCTACCTTATTCCTGAGACAAGTGGGAAAATTGTGTCTGAAAACTATCTTTAAACCCTGGACTTCTAGATTGGACATCTTTAATGAATACTGGATGTGTTCCACTGCTGTGCGCTGCTGTCTGGGTCTCGGCTTATTAGATACTGTTTTGAAATCCATAATTATAACCAGGTTTGCGATGGGTCACATGCCTCTGTATACAAAAATTTCTGTCATCCTGGTATAGCAGCTATTTCAGAGGAAATCAACTGATTCAAAACTAGTATTTGAATACTTTTAGCTTTACTTGTTTTGGCCCTCCTTACCTAAGGTGTGAAAAATGGCAATTTCTGTATTTCTGGGAAATTAATTTTCAAGGTTGACTTTGGGCCAGTAACCCAAAGTGCTAACATAGTCCATATGTCTGACTAGTGAAGGTTGAGTGAAGAGTATGAAAGTTCTAGCGAAAGTCCATTTTTCCTGCTCCTTTTGGTAAATTGCAGGATTCCATTATACTGACGATAATTCACAGTTATTCCAGTCGGAGCACTGATCCCCAGTGAAGCTGGGATGAAGGTAAAATGCATGGAATTTGTTCTCTCTAGGTCCTGTTTTTCATGCTGAACAAAAGCTCAGTATTTGTAATTTGCTCTCCTGTGGTATTTGCCATCTTTCCACCCCTCTCTTAAGACTGTAATTCCCGCCTCAGATTTTCTTTTTAAACTCTCTCTCATTTTAATACACATTTTGCATTTTCTTTAAATAAATGCCGTCATGCAGCTCTTCTACTTCCTTTATTGAGAAAACACTCATACGATGGTGGAAAAAAATTGAGAGGGAGGGAGAAACAGAGAAAGGAAACAGAAATCATAACCAAAAAGTTCGCACCGATTATTGAAATAGTCAGTGTTCCCTCAGGCTGAGAGAAAGGGATAGGCGCTTTCACAGTGTCTTGGAATTTTTTTTTTTCTGCACAATTCTGACTTTTCAGCACATATTCATGCTACAGTGAGAGAGAAGGAAAGAAAAGAAAAAGGACTCAGAGGTTTTACAGTAAGTGTTTTCATTATCTTTCATAGTGATGCTTCCTAGTAAAAAGTCCCAGGGAATATTAACATCTTTTAAGCTAGAATTCTAAATACCCTTTGTGTAAAATTATTTAGCAAGCACATTATTTAGTACTAATAGTTTCTCCTCCTCTGCAAAAATTTTGTACCCTAAGTCACAGTGACACTTTTAATGTAAAGTCATTGCAATATTTAGTACCATGTTATTACTAGTGGGAAATATTTATGTATTTGTAGAAGACTTCGGCAAGCCTCAGGTCCACTTGTCGGCAAGGTATTTAATGACAGAAAAGAAACAAATAAAGACAGTGAAAGATTCCAGTGAAGAGCTTCTGCACGGCCAGGAGGAACTTCATGCAAATATGGAGCATCTCGCTGGGCTAAAATACAAATTATAATCAGAGAACTGCAATATTTTAAGAAATTCTACCTGTCAGAGAATGTTGGGGGTTTTTTTATGAGTTGATTCAAATTCAAGTTAAATTTAAATCAGTCTTAAGATTCATATTTGTTTCACTAGGCTTTGAATTTTGTCGAAACAAGTCAGTGGCAAAAGTTCTTTGAGATTTCAGAGGACACAAAAGGTCAATGCTGTGGCAGTGGCAGCTGCAGAGGTGAGCGGTGGACATCGACAGGGCAGAATCAGGCCCAAAGGTGCAGAGGGGAAGGATGAACCAGTTTTCTCCTCCACAGCAAAGTCTTGGGTACTGTTTGAAAAACTGATTGTATTACTCCAACAGACGAAAAATATGCCATTATAAGTTGTTGTTCAATATTAAGGTATAAGTAGCAGTAAATTACTGAGTTCCCTTTACCAAAAAATATTACAAAGTCTTCCCCCCATGACTGCCAAATGACTACCTGAATTTGCAGTTGTAGCATATTTCTCCTCTAAAACTGCTACCAGTCTTCCAAATACAAGCAATAACTACATATGGACATGTTTAGCAAATCAGAAAAAGTAGACTGATTTCTGGGAAATGTTTTGTTTCCAATTATTTTCTCTGTAAAATCTGGAATCCCAGATAAACAGTGTAGCAAAATCCCAGCAGTTTATCTGTAAGTATACACTTACTTAGAAATGCTATTAAAATTGCTTGTTTGAAAACCCCTTGCAGAGAAAACTGAAAGCAAAAATCTCTTTGCAAAAGGGTCAGATTTAAGCATTTTAGGTGGAGTGCCATGGTGAGTAAAATATTTAGGTCTGCTACCATCACTACCTTGCATTTCACCTCAATTTCTTTTATCCTCTTTCCTGTTAAATGAACCTGATTTTTTTCCCTGCCAATATACATTTCTCATGTCCAGTACCTACGGCACTTGCTAAATCAGCTCCTGGCACGCCAGCCAATTTTAACGGGGGAGGCTAAGAGATACACCATTACTTCTCATTTCTAATGTGTTTCTTAGTTTGAAACTTGTCATTTTCTGTTGTGATGCTGACTCAGCAGTAGGTTTATTTCCAGAATTACTAAAACAACTTTCCTCTCGGAGCAGCAAGGGACCTATGACTCACTGGTAGAGAACAGTGAAACAGAAAGAGGCCTTTTTCCGTCTTTTAATATTAAAAAATAAACTAGTAAGGGTTCATAAAACAGTCTTAGGGAATTTCTGTGACATAAAAAAGTAGCAGTAGGTCTCATTTCACAGACAGATTGAACACAGCCATATTTAATTGGGGTTGCATCTTAAATATATAGCTTGCACTATTTTACGCGTTGCAAAACAAGATTTAGAGGGATACCTACTTCACAAATGTCAGACTCAATCACTTTTTCAGACAGATGGTTTTTTACTCATATGCTGCAGTAAAGTGACATTTTGTACATGTAAACTTTATTTTGCTTCCCAGCATTTAGTGACTGCTCTTTCCCATCCCCAACTTTTTGAGATCATTCACATGCTAACTACAAGCCTCAGAGATTAAAAAATACAAGAACATCATTTAATTCAAAAAGATATTTTTCAGGAGAGTGTTTTCCTGTCTTTTTCTGAAAATGGATTATCTCCTTTTCCATCATCATCATCAACCTTTTAATAAAGAGCAGCAGAAAGCATGTTACTCTTCAGCTAATAAATCAGCACAAGAGTTTTGCTAAGATAGTTATGTATTGATCAGCTTTTGTGTGGATTTAACAGGTATAAACACTTACACACAAAGTTTGTATGTATAAAAGCAAATTTGTAAGCTGTCATAATAAAGGATTTTGTATTTGCTACTATCATGACTCTCAGCTGAGAATTTTCACAACACCTTTTCTGGTCACCTCAAGCCCTTTCTAAACCAAGGAGAGAGCTAGAGAGTGAATGTCTCTCTTACCGGGAGTAAAATTCTGTGATACATCAACTGCACCAACAACTTTTCATAGACAGACAGAAACTGCTATTCTGAGCCAGAGGAAAATGACAGACTTTGCTGATGCTTTTAGATATCAGCAGCATGTCTCATATGTGATTCCCCGATTTCACTGACGGATGAACTCCTCCTTACTCTATGTCCATTTTAAAGTGATTGGAGTTCTTTGACAGCTGTGGCACGGCACAGTGAGGACACATGCTCTCCTTGAACTTGGGTGGAAGTGAGGGGCTCAGGCTTCATGGCTTCAGACTTTCCTCTCATATCACACCCTGTTCTGGCCTGGGAGGTCTCAAAGAGGTGGCTGCTCTCAGGACTGGCCTGGTCAGGATGAGCATGCAGGCCCTCAGCAACGTGGAACATGAAGAAGACATAAATGATCCTCATCATTCTCTCCTCCAGTTTGTTCTCTCCTTGCAGGATGCAACAGGAGACAGAAGAAGCTGATGGTAGGGGAGAAAAAAAATCACTGATCAATGCTGAGCTTCACACCACCCTCTTATTTGACATCCCTTCTCACTGACTCCTTGCAGATTGCTTCTCTGCTTGTGCTCCAAGTTCTTCTGAGCACCCAAACAGGGTTCCCACACACAGTAACATTTAAATTTTTCTTGGCAGATATGAAAACACTAGATTTTTGGGAGACCAAAAATAGCAGAAGTTCAAGCATCCTCTTAGTCTACACAGTTGCTCCTCACTATGTCTGTGCTCCCTATTCTTCAGTGATCCAAGAAATGTCATCCCAATTGGAGCTCTGGGGTCCCATACTAAAACTGTTTGAACCAATTAGCCCAAACTACCCTCTGATTTTTTCAGCCTGCTTTCACAAGAGCTTTGTCATGGCTTTCCATAGTACCACTCAGCTGGAACATTTCCAAATTTAGCAGCTCAGGCCCTCAATCTGAAAAGACATTTATACCTCTACGGCACTCTTCACCTGCAGAACAAAATGCAGGTTTCAATTCTGGTTTTGCCACTAACGTGTTATGTGATGCAAGGGAAAATATTGAATCCTGAGATAGGTTTGCTTTTTTTTTTTTACAACTATGCTTTCCTACTCCAATTTTGTCTTACTAAGCTTATAAGATTTTAATGTCAGGAAAGACTTTTACTGAGCATACACACAGAAGAAAATGTTCAGATTTGCAGTAGATACTACTATAACTTGAATAAAAATACATTGCTCTGTCCATTCCTTGCATATTTATCAACCGTACATTTTGCACACAGGGTTTTATAATATAAAATATTCACACAGGGTCCTTCTCAACCACCTCTCCATTTTGACACTGTTTATACACTTAAACAATACATTCCAAAAAAGTTAAAAAATAAATGTTAGATGTTTGCTGTTATCCCAGGGTATTGTGTTCATTTTCTAGTAAGTGCCTCTAGTGCACTGGGGTCCCTAATCAATGTAAATATTGTTTAAGATGAACATTGCAGTGGGCATACCATGGAGCCAGACCACCAGCAGAGCATTAAACAGGGACAGATGTGAATGCCAGGATAAAAATGAAGACATTCCTGAAGTGTAAGTATGTTACTTATAATATATCTGCTTATAGGAAATGGTCATGGAAAAAAAACAAAACAAAAGCTTCTGGAAAAAAAGAATCTGAGTTAGAGTCATTGCATTGATGTTTTTTTGGGTTTTTTTTTTTTTGCTAAAATAGCAAACTGAAAATGTGTGACACTGGTATCTTGAATAATTAATATCTTCTAGGCTTAATCTTGTATGAATATTTTTAATGAATTTACAAAAGTATAACCAGTTTGATGGTTATCTGTACTGGAGAAAAATGCATGGTTTCATTTTATACACATGGCATTCTCTCAGAAGCAGTATCTTTTATAAGATTGGAGGATATAATTAGGATTACAGACAAACAGTTTCATGCTGTCTCAACCAGTCATTCAAAGAGAAGCAATGAGAGAGAGAAACCTCTTCTAGTAATTTATGAAGATTATATGATTCCTATTTCTTGCTAAGCAGCAGATTCATATTGATTAATTCACTGGCTGTCAATTTCCATGAGCAACAATACAGCAGATTTCCTACTGATATTTAAACACATTTGTTCCTTGCTGACTTTGTAGTCAGGCTGCTCTCGATGCTGTCCTGATTTAGAGACTATTGGTGACATTTGCAAGGGATTTGGAGCCCCCACCACACTGACTATTCATGGTACTTGTACACATGCTGTCTGTCTCTGTGAGGGCAGGGGAGGCGGCAGTGCCTGCTGCTCTGGAGCTGGCACAGGGTGACCTGCATGGGGCTAAGAAGGGCAGGCTGGCAGGATGGGGATCCTTTTGGGTAAGTAGGCAGGGTTGGGGATCCCCACTGGAGTAGGGCAGAGCCAGGGAGAAAAGTCTCCCAGGGGAAGGAGGAAGGGCAGACAACTCATCTGATGTGGTGGTTTGGCAAAAGGACTGCCATTATTTCTCCAGGATACGAGGAAGACACAGCACTCTCCATTTTCTGCAGAGAAAGGGATCTCAGAATTTCTTCTGTGGCTGAAATGTATTTTCAGAGTGCTCTGTTCTCAACAGCATCCAGAGCTGGAAGGTCTCAGCCCCTCCCTGCCACAGAGAGTTGAAATATCTATGAAGAGAGAATCTCTGAAAAGCCCTTGTCCCAAAAGCTGTAACTTTGATATTTATAACTGTGAATACAACAGATGAATTTAAAGCAAGCCACAAGGTTTGATAGCAGGGTGGATATCAGGTCGGCTTTACTGAAGAATTCTTAGCAGGAGTCTGATTTAGTTTCAATATTGATTTCTCAAATAGTGGTGGCAGAGAATCTGGTTGAACTAGCATATTGGATTACTGTCTAAGCCAGCAATGACTTGGAACTAAGTTGATTAAGCAGGATGGTTTGGGATAGGTCAGCAGATTTTATAATCCATTGTTTTCTATTTTGTAGCAAACTCAACTACAATATCAACCTTCTAAAACATGGTTAGCACAAACTCTATTGTTGTTTGACACAGTTTATCAAATATAATGATTTCCATACCAGATCTACAGCTTTGCTTTTTTGCATTCTTGATTGCATAATTGAAAGCAGAAGCTTTATCTTTCTTCTACCTTTGGTGGGAGTCATTCGACAAAGTGTACCAATTGCATTACAGCTTAGAAATGTCAGCTATAAAATGCACTGCATTTCACTGGCTCTTGCCAGTGCAAGAATACTCCATAACCAACCAAGGCATTGCCTTCACTTTTCAGAAAACAACTGTAACTTTGCAGTGTGTGTGTCAATATTGGAAAAACCATGTAGGCTGCAGAAAAATCACTTTATGCTTGAGTAATCCTGTATTCTGTATCATCTTGCTGGGTGGTTATTCATGTCAAGTACAGGGTTTAATATTAAGAGCAGTCACCGCACTAAAAGGAAAAATATGTTTACTGTTTTCAGAATTTATTTTGTGTTTGCCCAAAAGCCTACACTGACTAACATGGGTTGTTTTACCAAAATTTAGAGAAGCAGAACTGAACCCTAAAAATGGCTCACTGTCAGAAAAAAACACCCCATTTCTGAAAAGATTTATACTTATGGTTGACCATATGCATGTGCATATTTCCATGACTACAGAGGATATTGATTGGCCCCTCTGGGACTATTCATGTGTATAAATGCTTGAAGGATCAAGTTCTAATTCTGCTCAATATCAGAGCTAATTGCTCTAGATACTATTGACAAAAAATAAAGGTTGTCTCCTTCTGTGGTGGTTGAGGATGTTCCACGAATATTTTTCACAGAGTGATATATTGCCTGTTCACTTTTTTAAAACTGTCCAAATACAGTCAGTAACTATTTATAGAATTAAATTTAACAACTATGAAATATGTGTTACGGTGCCAGTTTGAAACATATTCCTAATAGCTGGTTTTATATATGATGGACCACCAGGAAGCTGTCACCAGAATAATACTGTGCCTTTTTATACATTCCCTAGGTTTCTTTTTTACTTAATAGACTGTTTAATAATACTGTAGTCAAAACTGAACAATAGAGATTAACGATTTGATGTAAGAATACTTCAGGGTAAAAATTAAACATTAATAACATTCCAGCTGGTGATATACTGTGGAAGCCTCTCAAGCACGTAAAGAAGAGTTTCAAGAGTTGTTTTAGAAAATCAACACACATAGAGAACATGTGAAAGGAAAATGTTGTGTAGCATATCAGCAGGCAAGCTGTACCTTTTCATGGGTAAGGTACTACAGAGACCACACAAACATTTAAAAAAAATTATCTGAAACAAAACAAAAATCACAGACCTGTTGTTTCAAGGAACTCTTCAGAACTAAGAGAGATTCAAAAGTGACCTAACCATAAAATAATAAATGTGAGGGGAAGATTTACTTTTGTTTTCTCAGTTATTGTTGCATGAGAAAATTTCTGTGTTGCAGACACTGCATGAAACAGCAATGTCATAATTTTCCTTAATGCTCTTGATTTACTGGGCTCATAAAATGTAAGACCAGAAGCTCTTCTTAATATGGACTCATTCTACTGCTAATGCACACAGGCTGTTTTTTGTCTTCATGTCAGTGCGAGAGAACTTCACTTGGTCTGTTTGTAAAACAGTAGAAATGTTGCCTGCAAAAGGGAAAAACAATTGTATAAGAGTTTACAGCATCAGTTGCTAGATTAACAGCTCTCAGCTCACATTTGTTGTTTCAGCGTGACCCTTGGAAAACACACTCACAGGGAAGGAATGGGGAACCAGAGAGAGTCCATTGCAAAAGCATCCCTGTGCAGGTGTGGGGAAAGTTCCAGCTGCTACAGAGCTGCTGTTCCTGCTGTTTTCAGCATCAGCCAAAACTTGATTTCTCCTCCATGGCCAACTGCTCTGGCCCCGTGGGCATCAGCAGTGTGGGTAAGGCTCCGCTTCCACAGTCCCTCCCATCTGGGGCACACCAACCCAGCAACCAGCCTGTATCCTACACCAGTCTCGGGCTTTCTCACGCAGCACTGCCCAAAGATGCCCCCCACTGCCCACAGACACCATGGAACATAGCCGAGCACCATCCTATTCTCGTGAATCAACAGCAAAAAAAGCCGGAGTTCCATGGAGATGGAAATGGTTCTTATTGTGGCTTTTGGCTTTGCAGCCACTTCCAGTAGGCAGCACGGGTACTCTGGCAGCAGAAGCCAGCTGATCCACTAAACTATGGTAAAGTAGTGTTTAGAGAAATAGTAATTACTAACATCCTCTCTCAGTCAAGCCGACACTAACCAGGCCTGCTGCTAGGTGTGTGTATATACATACTCACACTCAATAGATAAATAGATATGCACATATACTCCAGGAAAAATATCTCTCTGGAAGGTGACGAGGTCTCACTTTAAATCAAGTACTTGACACTAATAAAAACAATGTATTCGGCCAGAAGATCTCGCACTCTGACTGGCTACAAGGTAAGTCAGTATTAAGCAACGTTTTATTTTCTTCACTCTCTGTTGCTTTTTTCTATATCACAAAATCTTCCCAAGTGTTTGTAAACAGACACTTAAAAATGTAAGCTTGCTTTTTGCTTTTTCCTTTTTCTTTTTTTTTTTTTTTTGCTTTAAATAAATTTTATCAAAAGAAATATGGTGGAAATTTGGCAGGAATTGCATATGTTCCATAGTTTTAAAATGACCTAAAATACTGACAGCTTTACTTTAAGACTATCTATCATTACTTCCTCCCTTCTCATGAGGGATTTTACTATTCAAACTGTTTTGTCTGATTTCTTTTTAAAGAATTACAAGTGGGAGGTAAAGCCATCAAAAGTATCCACAAGAATTGGGAGATTACTGAAGTAATAAAGGTGTCAAAGCACCTTTTGTAGACATACAAAGGCTCATTGACTATTCAGATGTTTGAAAAAAATTATGTAATGCTCCTACCTAATAAATTTCCTGTGATTTTTGGAAGATTATCAATCAAATCATCAGCAAATAATCTACTGTTTCTTAATATTAGACAAATGTTAATAACAAAATACCACTTGATGACTTGATGAAATAATGAAATAGTAATTAGGAAACAAAAAATCCTTCTAGGCCATCTTATTGCTTAGAGCTATTTGTTGTTATTCTTATTAGTACTGCCAAGTACTGGCAGTCAATATAAATCATGCACAAACAGCTTGTTGATATCTAACTTAGAAATACCTCCAATAGAATTATGTAGCTAATATTTGTTGTGTTTTTCTGGCAGCATTTTTTAGAATACTGATTTCTGGAGAGGAAAAACCGTGAACGATTTTACAGAGACAGAATTAATTTAAAAACCACATCTGACTGTATATATTTTGTTTTCTGTGAACTTGATTTTGCTCTCACTCAATATTTGATCCTGGAAGACATTGAGCAGCCAATCTCCCTTTCAGCAAAATACTTATATGCAGATTTCACTTTAATCCTATCAATTTTACTGAAACCACACATTAACCGGTGTTGGGGAGAAACTTCACCAGAACTACACATTAAAAGCAAGAAACTGAGTATTCACTGCAATTCACTCAGAGAAGATTAAGAGCCCTGCTTAATAGTTAATAACTGAATTAATTCTGTTCAAAAAGAACTAGAGAGCAGCCTTCCCCCTTGTGTCTTTCTTTGGATGTTTCTTTGTGTTTCCAGTAACATTTTTAGGGTCTATTCCTGCAAATATTTTTCTACATGAGTAATTCATTTCCTCTGATAAATACTACTGAATTCACAAAGGCTAGATTCAAAAGAAAAGTTACTTATCTGGGCAAATGCATCTAAGATGGGGCTGTTAGGCAGCTCCCCATGACAGTGGAGAAGAGAAAAATAGCCATAGCCTGTGGGACCAAGGCCTGGAGGATTGGGCCCATAGCCAGTGACATTATAATATTTTTTTTTAATAAGGAGGAAAACCCACGCATGAGTGAAACCATATGGAAAACTGAGTTAAGGTGAGGAGGTTTTAAATAATGCTTATTTATCATTTTGAAAGAGAAAAAAAAAAAAATCCCGTTCCTGCCTATTACATTTTATACTCTAAATGTAGGGATTGATTCTTTTGCCAAAATTCCTCTCCTTGTCGGGGGGAAAGTTATCTGCTTAGACTGCTGCAGGATCAGGCCCTGAAAAGTCATTACAAGCTTGTTGGCAAAGCTTGCTCACTTCCACCCCTCTCCTATTTTCTGTTTTTTCTATCCCTACACAGGAAGAAAATTAAAAGTTAAGCTAAAATACATTAACTAATATCAGTTTATTAATTGGAGAATACAGCTTATCCTTTTTGCCATTCATCTGAAATTAATTAAGTGTGTAGAATTACAAGGTGGGTGTACCACAGGCAGCAGTCCAGGCTCAAGTTAATCAAAAGAGCACATGTTGAATGCATACAATTTAGTTAAGGTTAATCCAGTGAAGATGATCGCTCGCTGGTCCTAATTACTCTAGGTGATATATTGTGGAAGGGGAAAATAGGAAGGAAGGGAAATTTTGTCCTGCTGCTCTACCAGGATTTTCTAATTAAATTTAGTAGGCTGTGCACAGGAGCAAATAGTTTCAATTTGAAGAGAAGACCACACTCCAAGGGTGCTTGTCTGAAATTAATGTAAGGAACTTTGAGCTAACAGAGTTAAGCATCACACCTTAAAAATATTAAAGTTAAAGCTGGTCCTTGTACCTTTACAAGTTTCCAGGATACTGGGAGCACTGTGTCTCCCTGAGCACTTCAGACCTGACGTACATTTTTTGTTGGAATTGTGATATTACTATTTAACTCCTGAGAAAAGGTAACAACACATTAAACCAGGCCTAGTCTGCTACTTCATTACCCTCACCCGAGGAGCAAATAGCAGTAGGAGAGAGCTAATTTGCTGTAGAAATAAGTTGGTTTTGTATTAGCAAAAGCCTTTTCGTTTAATCTTCTTTTACTATATCATCCAAAAGAAAACAAGGGTGATTTTAGGATTTTTTGACTTCATGTTCTATATTCATTGCCTCATTAAGGTACTTTTTCTCCACATTTGTCCTTTGTTTCAGCTTTCAAAGAATCTTATGCAAAGCTTTTTTCTTTTTTTTTTTTCCCTCTAGGTATATGCATATAAAAGTTGTCAAATAATTTGCCCTATTTTTCAGGTTGGTGATATATCTCTGCTCAAGTGGAGGTATCTGTTTCTGATTTATTAACATTTGATCCCCTGGTTTCCTGCCATTGATCAAGACTAATACTCAGCTCAGCTGATGAGTTTTATATGAAATCTGATACTGCAGGAAGAAAGAAAAGTTAGTACCATTTTTAATATTTTTCTATTTCAAGGATTTTCCAGGACCACGACACACACACAAGACACCTAACAATACTGGGCTAATGTATTATATACATATATATATACACACATAACATTTCCCTGGGATAAAAATTTTTGGAAGTAAAACAAGTATTTATCAATAGAACAGATGTTTGCTTGGTGTCATTCACATCCTGTAAACTGTATATACATTTACACCCTACCGCCAAAACATGGTTTCACCCTACTACTGACCGTCTGTCTGCCATTCAATCTCTAGTTAAGTCACGGTCAATAAGGTCAACTCTTTGGCAACATCTGTATTTGATCAGTTCACACAAAATAGGAGCCTTCCTAATGCCTGACTACCCTGAAGTATTTTAAGAGGCAGCGTATTACAATAGTTGATTCACCACTGCTGCAGACTCCGCACTTGGAAGATTTTTGCCTCCTCTGAGGAACTGAAATGTGAAGATTAAAATCCTTTCTTGCAAAATAAATCCCTGAAATGAGCAGGTTTAGTGGTGAAACAGTTTCTAGACTGACCAGAAGTGTTTAGCAGTTTCTCTCCCCGAATCCCTGGTCTCTCAGCGTAGGGATTTGGGTTTATGATATTTTATATTTTAACCCTGTTCTGCACACAGATTATGTTTAAAGTATGTCTAGGTTGTTGCAAAGATGAGAAGTAAAGTCAGAGGAAAAAACTCGCCACGATTTTACTTCAGAAACCAACAGCGAGGATTAATGCAGCCAATTGTTTCCTGTTATGTTTCCGTGCTCGGCACAGGTAGCACTTTCAGCAAGTCGGTTTACCTTCCTTCAGATGGGTGAATGCAAATCCTTCCCTCAGAGAAAGCAAAATATTCTGGGTGGAATCCTGGCCCCACTGAAGGTGATGGAAAGTATTCTGGCAAAACTGAGTGAGACAGGATTTAACCTGATGTTACCACCGCATTATTTCAATGCTGTGAGCTATCTGAAAGTACAAGGTTAGAAATTTGATTCTAAGCATAGTCGAACTGGGGCCACTTTATTGATGTTCCTGGTTCTATAGCAAATGAGAATAAAATCTGGCCTGTGGGAATGGGATCATGGGATGTATTCTCTTTTTTTCTCTCTCTTTTTTTTTTCATTGTTTGCTTTAGGAACAAAACATTTAACTCTTGGCAAAAGCCAGACCAGTGCCCTCTGATGCCTTTATGCATGATGAGATTTGGACCTGGCTACAGATGATGATACACTGATAAATACTGCCACCAATGCTCCCATTATACTGCTGGTCTTCCTGGTTGTGTTCAACACTGAGGAAAGCTTGAACACTGAAATGCTTTCTCTCTGCTGGGTGTTGGAAAAACTGGAATAGAGCAGCAAGAGTGCAGCAGCATCCCACCACCAGCCTCAGGGTTTAATCCTTAAAATGGTTCTGGACTGAGCAGTACTGTGGGCAAGGGGTAACTGGTAGATTTTTGGGACTCATCTGATGAAAAGATGGCTTTTTAAAATACTTTTATGATGGGGATTTTGTTCACAAAATGTGATTTGAGAAATTAATGGTTTTGTTTGGACTTTTTTTTCCAAAATAATGCCTTTTTAATTTACTTTCTGTCATGCTGAATTTTCAATGGAAACCTTTGACTGAAAAGCAAAGCAAGGAGCAGTTGAACTAGTTCTGTGAACAGCTGGAATAAAATTTGAAAGCACCTTGAGACAGTGAAACCAGTGCATTATGTGAATCTATATTCTTTGCAATTTTACTTCTCTCAAGAGCCCTGGAAACCTCAGAGGTAGCTTGCTCTGGGTGCACATGTTTGGTCTAGGGACCATTCGCAAACAGCAAATTCAGAACCGTATTAAATATTGGGGATTATGGAATGTCTGGCACGAGCTGCTGACACACAGGATACACAGCAGAAAATGCGGTTGAGTTCTTATCCCTCCCTTTAGTAGTACGTGTATAAAGCTCACCGAATTTTCCAATACTTTGTTACAATGTATTATATATACTTTAGGTTGTCCCACCCTGTTGTTTTGTCCTGTGAAACTGCCTTAATAGTTCTGTTTTCAGAATACAATGTTACACCTATTCTGAATTTTTTTATTAGCAGTAGCTCTACCATGCCCATGACTTTCGGTAGTACAGTATTTTGATCCTTTAGAAGACAAGGGAGATGTACTCTGAAATTCCCTTCTGATTAGTCAGAAAAAAACCCCAAAGGCTTACAAATATTCCAGGATTGTCTCTCAGAGTAAAGAAAATACAGTTTTCTTTACTTAGGCAGTGGACTCGTATTGAAATATAAATATTAAATTAAATCAAAATTGTAATGGAAACTGTAAGAGAAAGCCTAAGGCCAAATTAACTGAGACAAAGCCATTGCTGACAAAGCCAACAGCAATCTAGAGTTTAACTTCACTAAAACTGGTGTCCAGTCCTCGTCAGGTTCAGCTGGTTGCTGTCTCTGCAACTGACTGCTGCATCAGGCTCCAGGGGACATCACCTCTGAGTTGGAAATGTGTGGAAACCAGATGACTCAACACACAAGGGATGTCCTTTAGAAAATATCCTAAAATCAGTAGTATAAGAAAATAAGGATCTCTAACACAGTGTAAAATTCATTGAGGTATTGGCAGATGGTGTTTCTGAGGTCTCTTCCTTCAAGTACTTTCAAATGGGCTTGGATTTGTTAAAAGCAAGAGACTCCAAAGGCAAGAGGCGCTGAAGAGATACTAATGGAAGTTGGGAAAGGCACAATCTCACAGTGTGTGTCACACAGAGGATATTTCCTGGTTTCTTCAATGCTTCAATAAAACACAGAGGGAGAGAAAGGGCATTGGACAATTGTAATAGCAAAGAAAGAATGCACAGATAGTACTATAATCTTATTTTCACAGTCCTTGCTCTCGTACATCTGAAGGAGCTGAGCACATCAGTGAAAACAAAGGTAATAAAAGTAGTAGTGATTAAAATGTAGTAGTGTGATTAAAAATATAGAGCTGGAAAATAACAATGGTATTCATGGGAAAATGTAATCCAGTACACCCAGGGAAACGTAATTTGAAACACAGACATCCAAAGGGAGGGAGAATCCTAGAAAGCAGCAATGCTGAAGGAGACCTCAGGGTCAAATTAGACATGAATTTGCAATATGATCTAACAGCATGACCAGCCAGTGCAGTTGTGCTGTACAGAGAGAGGCGGATCTGGGAATGTGAAGGTCGTTCTCCTTCCTGACATGGCTCTGGCCACACCAGGAGCTGGGTCTCTGGTCACTGGGAAGGAATGGAAAACAAGGGAGAGTTAAAGAAGAAGGAGAGGATGACATGGAGCGCCTATGGGGAGAAATGCAATAAAATCACCCTCTCCACACTTTCTTAAGGCTTCAGGCACAGTGCAAGGCACCAAGTAAGCACCTTTGCGCTGGACCTAAATCACCTGGGGGTGACCGCAGTTTGCCTTCTCCCTGTGCTCAGAACTGCCCTGATGTGAGCCACAAGGTGTCTCTCACATAGAAAGTCAAAGATTTGGGTCTCATTGCCTCAGCTGGCCACTCACACTGCTGAGAGCCTGCAGAGCCCTGCTTTTGGGAAGCCTTGGCCAAAGCAGCAATGCAAATCGCAGCTTGTAGCCCATGTGCTGCTTAGCCAGAGGGAGGTGAGGTCTCCTGGCATGCAGAACCACCAGGATGAGCCATGGGCTGCCCCACACAGCCCTTCTGCACCTGCATTGCCCCAGCAGGAGCTGGGAGCAGTGAGAAACTGTGGGCAGGGAGCTAAGCCTGGACCCAGGCACCAGGAAGGTATCCCAGCTTCCAGCCCTGTGGTTGAAATGCCTTTCACTGATGAGCTGGTTACACATCATCATCATGGGGAGCAGGAAACTCAAGACTGCTCCCTTCCTCGCTCCCCCAGTAACAGTTCTGTGAATAAATGGGGGAAAAGAGGTTTAAATTCTTGAGTGAGCGTACAAACCTGTACTTCTCCGGACATTTGCGTCTAAAATGGCTCATCAGTTTGCAGCTGTGGATAAGTATTTGGAGCCATATCCTCTGGTCTGGTTGGATTACTGTGGTGAAAGGCAGGTTGCGCTGGTTTTGGATGGGATAGAGTTAATTTTCTTCATAGTAGCAAGTATGGGACTGAGTTTTGGATTTGTGCTGAAAACTGTTAATAATACAGAGATGTTTTGGTTACTGCTGAGCCGAGTTTACCCAGAGCCAAGGCCATTTCTGCTCCTCATCCCACCCCACCAGCAAGAGGCTGGAAGTGCACAAGGACTTGGGAGGGGACACAACCAGGACAGCTGACCCCGAATGACCAAAGGGATATCCCACACCATACAACATACAAAGCTGGGGGAAGAAGAGGGAAGACAGGGGACATTCCAAGTGATGGCACTTGTCTTTCCATGCGATCATCATGCATGATAGAGCCTTAGTCTCCTGAAGACAGCCATACCTGCATGCCAGTGGGAAGTGGGGAATGAATTCCTTGTTTTGCTTTGCTTGCATGTATGTCTTTTGCTTTACTTATTGGACCATCTTTTTCTCAACCTCTGAGTTTTCTCAGTTTTACTCTTTCAGTTCTCTCCTCTACCCTGTCACAGGGGTGTGGGGGAGGGTTTGTGTGGGGCTTAGCTGCTGTCTGGGGTTAAACCACAGCACAGGTGCCCTGGGAAAGCATGCATGGAGATCTGCCACACCATGCATGGAGAGTGACTTTTACACCTCCCTCACTCTGCAGCGCCTCTGGATTTCTCTCCAGGCACTTCTCTGGTCTCCTAGTGGAGATCAGAGAAATCCTGACTGCAATTGCTTTTCCTAGATTGCTCCAACAGCAGCACCGTTATGCCTTGTGTCATTGCCTTCCTGCAGACAAGCTGGGGAGAGGGACTGCACATGTTCTCTGGGAGCCACAAAGCTGGCTTGGAAGCCATGGGGGAGCAACAGGGCACTGTCACGAGGGTCAGGCCATGCTTCTTGGCATCCTGGGTAGGGAAAAAAAGCAGTTCTCAAACACATGTGGGGGTTTTGTGTCACTGGAAGTTTTAAAATGTCTGTTTTTCAAAATCATTCCTTCAAAGAACTTAAATACAATAAAGCCACTCAGTATTTTTAATCTGGTCTTACTTCTTGCTTTCTGGTATCTCTATCAGTAGCAGACATTTGGCTATTATGCAGAAAAAGAATTAAATTCAACTGAGAAAGCTATTTGCTAACTAAAGCTGGTGTATGAAATTGCAAATGACAGTTTATAAGGTCAAAAATCCTTTTCTTCAATACAACCACAGAGGTCTGAAATGTAAGCTTAGACATATACAATATAAATTCCTAATAGTATCTATCAAAAATTTGATGAGTGGCTGTTTGCATACATGGAAGCGTATCATGTTATCCATCAGAAAACACTGAATTTAATAGAATTCCAAAGGAGGCTACATATTTTAAGTCTCTGAGCTCTGGTGAGAGGACTTAATTTTGGGCTGTCTTTCATTTTATTGCTGTTATTAAGAAAAAAGTTAATGGTTCAGAGCCAAGCTGCAGCACGAAAACATTTTTTATGTGCAGCCAAGTTATTAGGATGGTGAAGCAATATTTTGTCCAGTAGATGGCCAATTATCTGTTAGCACAAACTGAAAAAAAGCTAGAAAGCTCTTTGCATTGCATTGCCTTGCCGTGTCTTCCCTCCCCTCCCCTTCCCAAACAATATTTTGTGCCAGGTCCTTCGTCCAGCAACCCTGGGTGTGACCAACAGCATCATTTGGCAAAAGCTCTGCAAATTACACTATTTCTCCACTTACTCCATCTTTCTCCAAGCGCTTAAGAAAAAGTTAATTAGGTGATTGTGCATCAACTTCAATATTTTGAATGCTGTTTTTTCCAGTTCATGTGATTTTTATCTAGAGATTATAATAGCTACTAGACAGGAGACGAATGGCCAGCTATTATCAGTTTCTACACAAGTGGTATATCCTATGATTTTCTGACAAATTTAATTAGGATAATTCACCAGAAGAATAATTAAAAACCCAAAATAGTTTGTGCTAGGTCCACCAGTTTTAATCTCTACCTTAGAGATCAGATTTCATTCTGTCAAGCAACAGTATTTAACTAAATTAAATGAAATCCCACTCCACTACTGCTGAACTGAAGAAACCTTAGCCCAGTTTATTTTTCTGCTGTACAGGCAGTGAGTCCTAACTTGGCTGTGCAATGCCTGTTGTGGAAAGCAATGCCCAAAAACTCTTCAAACACCATTTTGCACTGAGTTAGGGCAGTTAAAGGGCAATGGAAAAGCAGAAAGACTAAGAGGATTGCAGACACCTTGTCTCTCAAAGGCTGTGCAAACACAAGCTCTTTGCTCCCCACTTGGCAGTTTCTGAATCTAGCTAATTTTAGGTACCATGCTAACTGCTGACTCTCCTGCTAATTCACATAATACTCCCAGTGCCATCTTCTGTAGATTACCCTGTGTGAACTCTGCCTGTGCCCTTTTGACTTTCATGAGATGCTGCAGAGACCTTGAGAAAGGTATAGCTTCACAAAGCTGTCTCAAGACAGGGACCACGGAATGGATCATGAGTGTGACTTTTTTCCTTCTTTGATTGCAGGGGAAACAGGAGACAGTCACTACGGAGGCCACATAATGGACTGAATGTGACCTGTCATCGTGCACTACATGAGTGTGGGGAAAAAGTAACTTCTCTCTAATGTCAGACAGAAACTTAATCAAAGACAGCTTCTTTCTAATTTTTTTTCAACATCCATAAATAGGAATAAGATATCCACCATATTGTTGGTGATATAAAGGTTATTTCCCTAACATTTGCAAAGGGCATTTTGATCCTCATTTAGAAAGTTTTGGAGATGCTGGAGTTGTTTTACTTCAATTCTGTATTTCTAAGGTGGAGTACTTTTTCTTCTCACTAGTATCATCCTAGACACAAGCAAGATGTCAAGGAAAAAACCATGAAATTTTTTAAACTAAAAATCTCATTAACTCTGAGCTGCTGACATGACTTCCAAGGCTCAACCCACCAAAACAGGGATTTCAATATATTCCTTTAAGATACATATTTTTATTTTGATCTGTTGGATGTTAAGTCACTGCAATAAACACCTTGTTGCATTTGAAGCACAACTGAAATAGACCTCTGTGAATGCCCCAGTGCCTCCACATCCAGCTTGCTCCAACCCCTCCTTGTGAGGGGTGGGAGTGGTGCTCCCTGCTTCAGTCTTGCTTTGGCCTCTAAAGAGGAGCCTGGCTTCACACACACAAGTTCAACACCTTTTCTCCACCAAAGGACCAAACTTCAGTTCCAAGTCCTTTTCCAAAGAAGAGCCTGTATTTTTATTTAGAGTATAATGCTGGAAAACCATCTCTGAAGTAAAGGACTTTGTGAGAAGCATGTGGTCAGAGCAGATCAGGAGCAAAGCCAGACACGCTGAGCAGCGGGGCCAAGGGTCGGGTTTGAAGCTGGACTCTTAAGAGGGATAAGATGCGTATTTTTAAGGACCTGTCCTCAAGTGCTTTGCAGGTACTTCTGAATCTTTTCTGCACTCCAAGATGTTTTACAATAAACAGGAATTTGTTTGCTTCCTTCCTACCAGCTGCAAGCAGAAGGGGAGTTTGTCACAACCTGTTAGAGGCCTGATGGGTGACTGCAGTCTAATGTGAATTACAGCATCAGCCACCTGTTTGCCAGGGAAAATGTGCAAGGAGAGAGCCTGTATCTACAGCTAACCTGGAAATGTAAGGAATTTGAAATTTTTGTTGCTTCTTTTGAACTTCTATTTGTTCCTCAGTACTTTGCAGTCATGTTGCTTTAACTTCAGCAGGGAACTGACCCCTTTTCTAAAATCTTGGTGTCAGTATTAGATGGTAGATGATGAGATTGCTAGGGGGATTGTTGCAGGATCAATAACCAGATTTAATGAAACATTAGAAAAACTGTAAGTCAAGGCTGAATACGCTGCCTCAGTTGTTTTGTCTTCTTAGCCTGTTTACCTTTTATTCACTTTTCATACTGAAGTTCTTTCCTGTGCAAATCCTTCCCTTGAATTGTTTAAAGCTTTTCACATATTTGTTTTCCCCCTGTACTTTAGTTCAGGAAACATTGCAGCTCTTGATAGACTGTTTTTTCTGTCTCCGTAGGTTTCTTTTGAAAATCAGGAGGAAAATAATATCTTGCTTTCCTGGTATATTCTGAAAGTACTGACTTTTCAGAGATTACTCTAGGATATGTGTTTTAATAATAGGATCAGGAGAGGCAGCTGCCTAATGATTAGAATTTGTGGTTTTATCTGAAAGTATTGTTCCCACTAAAATCTCTTTAACAGCAGGCTAAATTATAAAAACATTAATTAGATAAATGGACATTAAATTCTCCAACTCTGTGTAATGCACGCTTTGATGTAGCCTGCTTAGGAGCTTTAGGTCTGTCCAGCACTTCCTTTTCCCAAAGTATATTATTTTTTCAATAATTCAAGCAGGTATTTTACTGTGTTTCTTTGTTGTTGCTGTAGAAGAATAAGGTTCTAGTTGAGTGGAAGTTGCTAAGAGAGCCAGTTTCCAGGGCATGAAACCCTTTCATTTAAGGGGGCAAAGGTCGACTCAACAAGAAGTTGACTCATGCCAAAAGCAGGACAAGTGTGTCCCCCGGGAGAGAGCCAGTGAGAACATCACATAGAGGAATTCCCTGCCTGAGGAACGTGTTTCAGTCTGGAGCAGCTTGTGGGTAGTACAGATCACCAGAGCCTACTGCATTTTCTTAATCAATGCTAGTCTTTGCAAGTGTGGAAATAGTTGTTAAGCTGTCTTAGAATCATAAAGCAGTACATATGCAGCTTCTGGACTTTCTATTGCATGCTCTCTAATTTAAACCAGGGAAATCTGTAGTGCTAGTTACAACAGCATGTCATTACTGTATTTTTTCAGATGTCTCCAATCAATAACAGTATTGGAGGTGACACAGATTCCAGTGTGTGTATTTTGCAATCATTCTTATTTTTTGTTGGTTGTAACATTAAAGACAGCACGTGTTCAGTGTTTAGCACAGAATTATTAGATAATCTGGAGAGAAAGAGGAAGAGTGAAATTCATGGGATTTGTTTCTCTGAAAAGTTTTGCAGGATTTCTGTTTGCTCACCTGCTGCTACTTTGCCCTCAACCTGACAGCATCATCTGAAAGGAAGTTCATAAGCATGCATGCATGTGTGTGATTGTGTGTGTATGTGTGATCAGGAGAAAGGGAACACAAAGGTGACAGTATTGGATCAGGCTGCATCCTCCAAAGTGCATGCATTAAATTATAAGAATTGTTTCAGAGATTTCACCCACCTTTTTTCTAATGAGCAACTTTAGTACATTATGAAGAAGCAGAAAACTGTCATGATATGTATTATTTTTATGACCTTTGCAGTGAATTTGCCTTGGTTTACCTGATTATCAAAGATCAACAAAAAACCCCTTGGTGCAATGCAGGCTGTGGCAATATGAATTTTACAGAGGTGTTACAAAGGTTTTAAGAAGAGCTGACTGCAGATTGCAGATGTGATTGGTGGTTGTGGGTGCGAGACATATTCACAGATGATGTGGGCAGCTGATTATACTTCTCATTTCCTACTGAGAGCAGTCTGCTTGTCTGGGACGTGCTCCTCTTGGCTCCTTGAGAGGTGTCACTAGAACAAAAACCTTTAGAGCACCCCAGAAAACTGGATCAGGGCTTGGCGAGAGGAAAACGCTGCTAGATAATCTTAGACCATGACCTTGAGGTTTTATAGTATCTTGAGATATTTTATACCCCAACCAAGTGTTTGTGGGTTTGTTTCTCTTTTGTTAATCACCCAGAAGTGTGACTCCCTGTCCTGCAGTTTATGTGGCAAAACCTATACTGCCTCACTCTGGATATTTTTCCTAAAATTGCATGGAAACAGACTTAATCATGAGACTTTTTCTGTCAAAACTCATTCTGTCTCAAGTTTTCCCATCTCCTGATCAGCCATTAACCAGCCAGTTGTTATTAAAAGACTCTCCTCTTTTAGTCCAAATACCAACAATATCACCTAGTAACATTCAGCAGACTTGTAGCTGTAACCTGCCAGTGGATTCCTGTTGTGTAATGCATTCAACACATTCCCAGCAGATTTTAATTTACCCTAGCAATGCCTAGATGAATTCACACACAGCACATTGTAATGCAAATGGAATGGTTAAAATAGATCACACACCTCTCTTCCATCTCAATTTCAGTCTAATGTATCATTGCAGCTTATTCTGTAAACTGTTGAAGCCATCTTCATTCAACTGTAAACTAAAGAGACTAGATGTCTATCAGACTAAACCAAAACACTTCTTGATTAATCACAACCTCTTGACCTAATGAGTGATAGCTGTGTTAAAAATGTTGTCATTATCTAAATGGAGTACCCAAACGTCCTGCAGATCCTAGGCAAATTGACTCTCCTCTATTTATAAACAACACTGGAAGATGAACTCCTGGGTTTATACTGGAAAAGGGACATCATTCATTTTTATCCAACATACCTGCTTTTAGTGATATTACCCACACATGCTGGTTTTAGAAAATCTTAACAACTGAAGTGGTTTATATGCTTTTAAGACTAATTTTGAAGTTTATGTGTACATTCATCACACCGGAGCTGGGTGCTCAATATCTGCCTAAAATGCATAGTATTAATAGTACATGTTAAAGTTCCTTCTCAGGATTTCTGTTAGACACTAAACATCATTAGCACAAGACACAGAATTCTGCCTTTTCAGAGTTTGTATAAATGTTATTTGCTGTGCTGAGGGCATTTTTCCAACATGTAAAATGTGCATCTCTTTGTGTGCATGACAAAGTGATGAATCTTTGAAAATCCAGTTTTATAGCTATGTATTGCCAGTTTTTTGATTAATAATCTGGTCACATGCAAGTAAAGATGCTGTTATAGAAAAAAAAAAATCAAATTATGTACAGATTTTTTTTCCTGTTTCTTCTAAAATATTGGCTGTTTCTTTCTACATGTTGTTCCAATGAAGTCTTGAGAGGAAAGAGGCCTGGATTGCACATGTCCCTAATGATTTACAATACTTTTCTTCCAGCAGATGCCTATTTGTTATGATATTACTTTTAATTCCTAGCAGGTATTGTGGTTCTTATTCTTATTAAAGAACAAAAAAGTTTTTAAAACCTACGAGAAATTAGTGCCCAACTTGTTCTTGTGCTGAGAATAAATATGAGGTCAGCCACAAGTCCCTTTTTTCGGAAAATAATTGACATTTAATTTAACTAAAAAATCCGTGTCAGCAAAATGAACAGCAAAATCCATTCCACATTTATAATTTACAGCTACTGTCCATTGTAGGGTGAATGAAAGTGATCAAATAGCAAAGGCATGGGTAGATCTGTTGGGGTGCACAATGTCCCTGAGCAGTGCAGGTAGGTGTGTTGTACCCCACCTGTGGCTCCCATGACCTGTTGTACCAGCCCTGGGGCAATCCTGCTCTGCAGCTGGGCTTGGGATCAGCCATTTTTGGGAAGGTGCTCTGAGCATCCTTCTTCCAGCCAACGTGAATGTGCAGCCAGAGTCAGCAGGACCACTAGAATTTAAAGCCTCTCTCTCACCTGGCAGTGGATTTAGAGATTAACACCTCACCAGGATCCTGCCCACAGGCTGCAGAAGGCCAGAAGGCTTTCCTGTTTCTCCCTGATACTCTTCTTTATTATATACCCAAGGTTTGCCTTAGGTTTTTTTTACCATAACTTGCCCTGAGGCTGCCTGAGGCAATGATACACAATGACAAGATCTTCCTTTGAATTGTTGTTTTGCCGGATAAAACTTGTCATCCTCTAAGAAGAGGCTGTATTCCTCAGCCTCCCATTTAATACCTGGCATTTAGGTGTATGAAAATGCACCCTGTCAGATCATGATCATTTAATCAAATGATCCACATCACCATGAAACAGTAACTTCTCCTTTCCAGTGTTTTTTGCCTCACAGATCTCTAAATTTTGACAGATTTTATGACACTATTCAGACTTTTCAGGTAAATACAGAATAATACTGTGCTAAGAGCTGGTCCTGCTGGAATCTCACTGGGAACCTTGTCTGATATTTCCTTATTATCAGCTGCACTTCAGACATATTTGCAATCCTGTTTTAGCTAATGTAACCTGTGTTTTTCTGTTCTAATATCATGTGACTCCAAATCTAGTGCCTTGGAGAAGTCAAAGTATAATAAAACAAAGAAGTTGTCTTTTGTAAGTAGACGTAATTTTATGAAGAAAGGAAAAATAAATAACTTCATCTGACTGGGCCAAATTTCCATGAGACTATAATATATTATGGTAGTCTTATTTTCCTTCTTAATTCTTTATTGAACTACAATCCCACTCTTTCACTGGTGATATTTCATCTAAAATTCTTCAGGCCTAGAAGTGTCTGTCTGTAGTTGCTCTAGTATTTAAATTGTTCTAATATTGAATATTTCCAGTCTTCTGGACTTCTTCAGTCTTCCAGACTTCTGAAATACTTGCTGCATCCAAGTTCCTTAGGTGGTTATAAGGAATTTAGCTAGTGCTTCCTGATTAGTGGAGTACCAGGAAGTTTGAGTGAATTATCTGAAAGTCTCTTCCGACCATAATTTCTATGAAATCTTTGAAGCTGACTTTGGCAATATTACAAAGGAAATCTGTGAGGAATGATGAACTGTTCTTGACCAAGACTTTGCACTGTGGTTGTGCCTGTGGCATGAGGAAGAAACCCTTTTTTCCTTAGGAATTTTACCTTCACCATAGATATTTCTTGCCGCCAAATTTATTCTGTAAAACTTATCACAGCATCACTAGAATTTCAAGGCAAAATGTGATTTATTATACTACTCTTCACAGGAAAAAATCTGTTTCCTAGAAAATTCGTTTCCTGATGTATATTGGTT
Source organism: Pardalotus punctatus (assembly GCA_013400915.1). Taxonomy (NCBI): domain Eukaryota; kingdom Metazoa; phylum Chordata; class Aves; order Passeriformes; family Pardalotidae; genus Pardalotus; species Pardalotus punctatus. Next base: position 568,303 of record VZTX01004044.1, on the reverse strand, counting down.
TATATTATCAACATAAAACACATTTTTCAAACTCCAACACTGTTAGTCTTGTATTAAAGTATTGTTCCCTCATGTTTACCATTGCAAAAAAACCACCAAAAAAAGGGAAAACTAAAAAGAGAGAAAATTTTGCTCATAAATGAAATGCTCCTACATTTTTTATTCATATAGCAATATATCAACATAAAATATTATATATTATATATGTAACATAATATGTGCCTTGTGATAATACACATGCAAGTATATAGACTATATAGGTTAGACACATATGACATATAATATATTAGCTCTATCAGCCCCTCCAAGGGTATTGCTGTCCATAATGTGCCTGAAGCATGAAGAAATTTTCTGGAGCAAGCTCTGGCCGGGTGGATAAGGCAAGGACAGAAGTTTCTGCTGGCTCTCCACGGAGCTGTTCGGCTGCTGGTCTGTAGCTGGTACTGGTATGAGTTCAGTAGCACCCAGCTGCAGAATAGAAGTGTGAGGTTGTTTCATCAGAGTCCATTGTCAGGGACATGCAACTGCTTATCTGCACTGCCTTAACCCTCTCTTCTGGCTGGTGATTTTGTGAGCTGTACTGGCCCCCAGGAAAGGTCCTCCTGAAGCTCAGCTCAAGTTCTAACATTTCAGATTAATAAATGGGCTGATATCTGATCCAAATTTTTGCGTTCTTCTATTAACCAAGGAACAGAAAGCTGCCTGAATTGGTGAATTTAATGCAGAATCAGTAGTAAGTAATTTCTGTAGGTACCATGAGAGTGTTTAGATGACCACACCTCATGTGGCATAACATGACTAGTATCGATTTTACCTATCCCAGTGCACTGAAAAACAAATTGCTTTTGTTTTGCTGACTCCACAGATACATTAACTAATCCAAGACAAAGCAGCTAAATTACCAACCTCCTCCACTGCTTGTTTGCAGTCCTTGGAAGAGGCCTGAATTGGCTGTAACCCACACCAGTGAACTCCCTTCTTCTGCCCTGTAAGCCAGAGGGGCCTTGGCTTCAAAAAACACTTCTCAGCAAAGCATTCCCCTGTGCCAAAGCTGGGCACTGGCTGGGCACTGGCCCAAAAAAGCCTGAACCACTCCTGTGCCAAAATTAATCACATTGAACATTTTGGGGAAAGTGGTTGAACCTTAAATCTAACAGAAGAGCTGTAAGGTCAACAAGGCTAATTAGCCCTGTCTCACTGTTGATCATATTTGGCTTGTGTTGATGCTAAAGATAATCTGGTTTCTGCAGTGTACTCCTTGTGCCTTCAGGTTCAAGGAGCCTCAGGTGCTACATCAGACCTGTGCTAGCTCTTCAAGAAGTCCATTAAGTGGTTGGAAATGTCTGATCCAATGGTTTTTTAGGACCTAGCTTTGATCCAGCAGGGCCAGTGATAGGTTAAAATAACACAGGCATATATTGAATATATTTGGAAATGTGGAAAGCACAGTGCTCTCCAGGACTCTGAGAACCAGGAGTGCTGTGTGGAAGACTTGAATGTTCCTGTAGAAATTTGTCTTGAGAATCCAGATGTGCTAGGCTATGCCCCAGTGGATGGCTTTCCCTCAGAAGAGTTAGCTCCACACAAAACCATCATTGAAGCCTCTCCACTCACAATTCAGACAATCTGCAGCCATGATAGAACTCTGAAAAATAATCAAGAGTTGAAAATACTCTGATTCTTTGCGGCTGTTGTTTAATTTGTGCAAGAATATAAGACAGGATCGCTCCCACTTGTCCTTGTGCAAATCTGCAGGAAACTCACTTTTAAAAGTGGAGTTAGAAGGCAGACTACAATCTCTTCACAGATGCAGTTGTAGCTCTACTTCAGCTCCATGATTTGTCTGATGGAAACACCAGTTCAGGTGCAGACAGTGGGGGTGGAGGGAAATCATGTTCTCTATTACTTACACATCTCTAATTTCAAGCTCCAGGTTTTGGAAGTAAAATAATTTGCCCCCCACGTGGTATCTGTTTCTGGAACTTATTATCTGCTTTGTTAAGTTCAGCTGGCATTCAGATAAGGATAATTTAATTAGACATCCTAGTAATCATACATGCATACTTACTGACACAGCAGGGGGTGGCTTCTTCAAAACAAAACCCTTCACGTATTACTTTGGACAGCATGTTTTCCCTGAAAGATTTCACATTGTATGCACGTATGTGTGTGTTACCTTTTCTTTTTCTCTATAGTTCATATCCCATGGTGTTTCCCCTTTGAGGATTTTCATGTTGTTTGGGAATATCCCCACCCAGAAAAAACTTCCTGTGCTTAGGAGGTGTTCTTTTGAGAAAATGCTCATTGTACGCTGATGGTCCACTTTGAAGAGAGTGATAACCTCGGGGGGTTGCTCCGAACTGGAAATTTTCTCAAGCCTCGGAGGGCATTTCCCTGAGACTGAGGGACATACATGCAGATGATGTTTCTATGGGAATCTGTTGCAGAGATGCCCTCACTTACTCCATGCTGCTTTGCAGTTTACAGTGTCATCATATTTTCCATCTGAAAATCCAGGGAGAAGAGCATGTTTACAATAGTTCCATTAGGAAGAGCTTGAGAAATTGTTTAGTGGGAGAGGTCCAAAAGTGAGTGGGAAATGGGTTTATGGCTTGTGTTGCTGCTTAGTATTTTGCCTGTTCTCATATTTGCAGAACTGCTTCAAAATATCTGGCAATTAGAATCAAGTTGATGTCCAATAAATGAACAAAATAAAACAAATGAAAATTTGTATGACATAGTTCTGCTGAACTTTTGGGAGATTAAAAAAATTGAATTTCAAGTGAAATCTAGCTTCTGCAAATAGCCTATACATTGAAAAAAAGCTAAAATAAAACTTTTTATGAAAACTTTTGTAACATTTTGAGTGCTCAAAATCTGTGTTGGAATTTGAGACCGCAGTCAATATCCATGTGAAAGAGCAAACACGTTGCACCGGAAACTTCATAAAAGCAATTGTATAAACTGGAAACAACTTGTTCAGGAGAAAACGTCTTGCAAAAGAAGCACAAGTTAAAATATTTAGGTTTGGCCAAAGCAGCTATGAGCTTGATCATTATATGTATACATGCAAGTAAATAGCTTGTGGGTGGGTCTAGAGCCAATGTGAACCTTTATGTGGAAAATACTGCCTATGTGGGTATGGAAAATAGCTCACTTAAACTATAATTATACTGAATATGTGCAAATAAAACCTGAATACAACACCCATGTAGAAAGGGTATTTTTTTTATACTTCTTTGTGTATGTTCCATGTTATTCTCAGTCCTAGGACAGATAAGATTATACTCTACTCATACTGTTACTTGGAAGAAAACACATGAAAAAGCAAAATAATTTCTTAAAGTACACAGAATAACAGCAGAAGAAAAAAAAGATGTGAAATTGAAGTTAGATCAGATCTCACAGACTGTTACCACTCAATTGCTGTGTAGGAGGCTTGGCTGGAATTACCAACTCCTTTTTTAAACAAGTCAGCAAGATATATTATTTGAAAGAGAAATATCAGTGCATTGAAAAATCCTTTAATTTCTTACAATTTTGGGGGGGTACGACATTAAACCTGTTGATTAATTTTCTCTGCAGTAAAGAGTTGGGGTAATGGGACTGAGCTCAAGAAATACTGGGATTGAGAAGGCTTAATTTTTGATTTTCCCTTTTCACATCCTTTCTGCTCCCAGCACTCTCACAGCTGGGTGAGAAGAGATATTAACATTTTCTGTACTGGCTGTGCTTTGGTTTTAGCATCTCTGGTGCTGTGGAAGTCCACATTTGTGATCTGACAGCAATTTTTGTCTGTGACACACAGTGGCTGGAGGGATGTCCAGATGATGCAAGTCTTGAGAGGAGCATGAACATTTATAAAACATTATAAAGATATAAAGCTCTTAGAGAGCATCCAAAGGAGGGCAAGGAAGATGGTGAGGGGCCTCGAGGGGAAGCTGTGTGAGGAGTGGCTGAGGTCACTTGGTCTGTTCTGCCTGGAGGAGACTGAGGGGAGACCTCACTGCAGTCTGCAGCTTCCTTGTGAGGGGAAGAGGAGGGGCAGGAACTGATCTCTTCTCTTTGGTGACAGTGACAGGACCTGAGGGAATGGCCTGAAGCTGAGCCAGAACAGGTTTAGGTTGCATATTAGGAAAAGATCCTAAGGAAAAGCCACCCAGAGGATGGCTGGGCACAGGTTCCCCAGGGAAGTGGTCATGGCACCAAGCCTGACAGAGTTCAAGAAATATTTGGACAACACCCAGGCACAGGATGTGGTTCTTGGGGATGTTCTGTGAAGGGCAAAAAGTTGGATTTTGATGATCCTTGTGGGTCCTTTCCAACTCAGAATATTCTATGATTTTATGATTAGCATTAACTAGCTGCCACTGTACAGCAAGCATGGAAACAAGGATAGGAATCCTCCCTAATGCTGGTTCCATTTTACTGTTACCTCTTGGGGTCACACTAACTTCTGAAAGTAAATCTGTTTGGCATGCAAGAGCAGAAGTTTGTTGTGGGATGCAGGCTATACAATTTTAAATAAATAATAATCTCATGTCCACTGCAGCACAATGTTGTCTGTCTCCAGTTTCATCCTCATTCTGCAACACAGCAAAGGTGTTATCCTCCATGTGACCGAGAAAAAAGGACACACAACATGTCTGAGCAATTCCAAGAGTCAACTAGTGACATGACCAAGCAGGAACAAAGTTGGGATGAATAACACCATAAGAAATGTACTACTTGGCTGACTAATAAGAACCTAGAGCTGTTAGCATCCATAATTGTATTGGGTTTATGGTACTCTAGACATTGCAGAAATAGCCCTGAACATATACTATTTCTTTCTTGGAAAACTACTGTAGTTCATTCAAAGATTAGTTCCCCTTTTCTGTGAGGGAAACATTTTGTCTCACCTTTCCCACATTTTTTGGAGGGTGCTGAAATCTCATGCATAGAGTCCTTAAATCATTACCTGTTCTCTGCTGTTTTTGCGGACATCTTTAGTAGAACCGTGCTTTGCTTTTATTGGTTCCAGAGTTTTTCTTTCCCATCTTCATCTGCAACATTTAAAAACACTCAGCACCACATGGGACCTGGAGGTCTGATAGTACAGATATTTCACAGTAATATTTATTTGTTGAACTTACTGTTATGCACCAGTCCTGAGAAGTTCTGTCCTACAGAATCAAGAGGATTTTGGATCTTGTCTACTGCCTGGGGCAATAACCACACTTACTTATGGGACGTGCCAAGCTTTTGTGCAGACATTGCAGATACTGTGGCTCCCATGTGTTTGGGAGATGAACACTCCATGCTACAGAAGCGGTAGTTCACAGGATAAGCACCAGTGGGCAGATTCAGAGAAGTTGTTTACATCAGGACCTGTGTCACTCACACTATGTCACTGGATAAAGTTAAACATCTTTCTTTCTGAAGAAGATATCATGCATAATTTTTTTTTATTAAAAAACAAACAAACAAACACACAAAAAAACAAACAAAAAAAAAAGCAAAAACAAAAACCCAAAAAACACACCCAAAAAACCAAAACAAAGCCACAAAAACACCAACCCAAACTCAAATTGTTTACCTAGAGTGAATTCCACATTTGAAATCTTTAAAGTCTAGATATCTTCCTCACACATGTGTATGGGTAATAACTTTTGATTGACTTTTGATTTGACATAATAGTCACTGTAGCAGATATTTTGGCCTGCCTCTATTTCGTATGCAAAGCTTAGTCATCCTAATGCTCCTTTCAGCTTGAAAGTCTGCTAATGAGCTCAAATTTGTCACAAAACAATATGTGCAATCAGATAGAAGTTAAAGGGGAAGAATTTAAAGGTAAATTCATAACAGTGGTAGCTCATAAGAATGAAAAAATCCCAGAGTGAGGATGACTACAGCAGAAAAGAAGCCAGCAAGACGTGTGGAGAAAACATGATGCAGCTTTTATACTGGGTTTGTAAGATGAGGATGGAAATGTTAATCTCACAGAAGAGATAGAATGTTCAGTTTTCCTTTAGAGCCCATTCTTCCCTCAAAACATGGGAAATCAGTGCTTAGGAAAAGGAGAAAAAAACATAGGTGTAAAGAAAGTGATTAGGCAAGTACAGGTCACTGAATTCGGCATGGAGGACTCCACTCAGCTCTTTGAAGTTACACAGACCTGTGTTGCAGCAGTGAATCAAGCCCAAACAGAGGCAGGCTCCTCAATGCTGCAGTTCAGCATTCTCGTGAGGTTGCTACTGGTTCCAGATGGCAATTAGATGTTGGAACAGAGTAACAGGGCTTCTGCTTGTCCCGCAGAAACCAACTGAAGGATTTTAATGGGACCTGGTATTTCTACTGAAGTATGAATTCTGGCAGTTAGAGAAACAGACCCGTATTATTTACTAGTGAAAATCAGCAACGCTCTGGTGGAGTTACAGCAATTCACACCAGCTGAGATTCTGACCTATTATGGTAGATTTATACCATAACTTCCCCCTTGTGCTTAAGATTTCAGAATTCCAGAGGTAGTAATATCATTGGCCTATCTATGGACAAGAAAAATTAGGAAGAGAAAATCCAACATGCAACAAAAAATTGTCCTGAAGGTCAGTTCTTGAAAGGAACTAAACTTGCTTTCAAAAGGAAATCAAATGCATGGACCATAAAAAGGATCTCTTCATCTGAACTTTCTGAGTTGCTTTTGGTTTTTCTTCAAAGGCAAAAAAATGTTAATGTAAAAGCCAACGTCTCCTTTTCTGGCTTGCTCTGGCTCTTGCGCCACACCCTTCATTAGCAGGATCAGATGTCTATCCAGTAGCTCTTTAAAGCAATGTACCACGTGTGGTTCTCGCTCTTTTTCTCTGCCTAAGAAGAAGTTGAGTGCAGATTTGTGTAAAAACCCCTTTTTTGATGTTTTATTATGTGTTTAGTAGAGAACTGAGTTTGGGGGAGTTTCTTTTGCACTTGGAAAAGAAGTTAAAGAGGTATGTGGGATTTTCTGGTGTAACAAGCATTCCTTCCAGTCTTAGACTGGATTCCAAAAGATCTGTCCCCCACCAATAGGTTAATTCTTCTGTAGCTTCCTTTCAATATTGTCAAAAACCTAACAAAAAGATGAAAATTCAAGTAAGGACTAAGCTTTTCAAGATGCATGAACTCAGAAGGAAGTCATCAGAAAAATGGTCAGCTTTACAATGGGTGAACTAAAGTCTGGATCTGCAAAAAGGTGATAATCCCATAGGGATCATCCTCACTGAAACTGGTGACAATAAATCAGCAATAATTTGATTAATAATTCTTCACTGAAAATGGTGACAATAAATCCACAAAATAACTTGTTGACCTTCTTGCTGCTGTTGGTAAGTCCTCAATACCCATGGATCTGCACATGGCTGTATTTCTGAAAGGAAACTTCCCCTGACACTGAAGGGCCAACACAGAAGAATTCAGATCACGTTGGCACTACACAGGCTGGCCCTTAAGACAAACCAGCATTTACAATAGGTTGCTATTCTCACAACCAAGTGACTGAGAACTCAAATCCATTCTTAAGTGCATTGAACAAGAGAGGTTCTCAAATACCAGGCAAGAAGATATTTTCAGATTCAAGGTCTTGGATACATGGAGACAGTGAAAAAGTGCCGGTCACTTATGGATAGGATACTTTTCAATTTGGCAAGATTATCAAGTAGAGCAGCCCTTCTAATCCAGATATCCTCACCTTTCCCAACAAGTGACCCTGACACCAGACTGTAGTATCATGTCCTCTTTCTTTCTCATTCATTGATATTTAATATTTTAGACAGATTGGAGCAGCCTTCTCCACAAGAAATTGGAGTATCCCACCTACCTCAGAGATCGTACCAAGGATGGTCTATTGGAAGTGAATATTATTTTAGGCAGGGAGGTAATAATCTAGATCTCATGTGCTTCAAGGAAATGCTTAAATTTCCTTTTAGGAAGGAAATGGAGGCTTTTGCTATCCCTTCACCCAGCCACATTCAGGAAGTTATGGTCATTATGGATGCTTCCCACCAGGGGAGGTTTGGGGTTCAGCATCCTCACCTTACCTGGGACCCTTCTTCCCACAAGCATCCTTGGCAGGAGTTTCAGCTCTCCACCAGGCTATTCCCTACTCAAGAGGGTAGCTTTTGGGAAACCTGGTGTAAGCACCTTATTCCACCCAGCAATTGATGAGTAATTTTGGCTCTTAATAACAGAAAACACCTTTCCTAAGCAGCAAGATGCCTAAATATATGGTCCTATCAAGCTGAGAGAAAGGTTGTAAGTGATGGTCTTTTTCCAGCAAGACCATTATTTCAAACACTTCATTTCACAAACTATAAAAGCTATTTTTAAAGAAGCAAAAACAAGCTTATATCACTGAGATCACCTCAGACTTACTATTTTTCAGGGATGGAAAGAAGAACCTTGAATGAAATGCTCACACACCATTCACCAGCAACACATAATATCTAGAACCCAAGGTGTAGGCTTTTTTTTTTTTACTAATTTTATACATAATTTTCTACATTTTTTGTGTTCTTTTCTTTATTATTTCTAACTTGGTAATCTGTAGCTGCTAAGCACTGATTTGACATTTGCACTGAGCTACCCACAAGAACAAAAACTACCAGATCTCTTTTTCAGTGGTGATAGCTTATCTAGAGCTCAGAACTGAGTGTGTGCAATTAGGGTTCCTCACCCCATGCATATTACTTTGTCTTTCATAAGCACTGCTGTTACAACATAATCATTTACCTACCCAAATGTCCTTGATAGAATTTCTGCTAATGTGTTGGGAAAAAAAATTTATTACTATTCCTTTATTCCTTCAGTGTGCTGTTCCTTACAATCTTTTTGGCCAGCTTTATTACGAGTTAACATTTGACTTATTATGGTTTATGCTCTTTGCTATTTTCTTCATTGCTCCCCACGAGCTCCATAGTTTCAAGAATTTCTTTTTACCCCAATTAGCTGCCCTTACTATAATATACACTCATGCTGTCTTTTTTGTGTGGTCCTTTCCTTTGGTTTTTGAGGGTTTTTTTAGATATGTAATATACAATTACTCTGAAACTTTAATAGTGTCTATAAATACAGGATCTGCAAAAAAAATTTTTTTTTTGTTTCTCCTCTTAAATTCCATTTTAACAGGATTTCTCACTTTTATGTACTTCCCCCCTCTGAAAATACAATTTTGGCTGTTCACTGCTATAGGAATGTTGATTTCAAGTGCTTTATGGTCAGAAAGAGTGATCCTTCATTTTGTAGGAGGCCCCAAGTATTGTTTAGGACTATTTTAAAAGATGTTTCTCCCTCCATGGACAAGCCTGCTAGTTGCTGCAGACAACAGTCATTTATGGTAACTAAAACTTTAGTCTTCTGCCAAGGACTTAGGCGAACATTTAGTACATAAGGGTGTCTGAAGTGTTTCTGAAGGGCTTTCTGAGGAAAAGGTGCACAGTAAGGCTCCGTGAAGCCACAGGGAGAGAGCTCCATGATATATAAGGCTTTCCTTTGTGCATTTCCCACAAGGCTGCTGCAGTGACAAATATCCTTTCCCTTGGGTAAGGGTTGCTACCTTCCCTCTCACTTGATTTCACTAAAATCAGCAATGGCTTAATTAACACTTTATGAGTCTCTGAAAGCAGAGGAAAGCCCCAATACTTTGGTTTCAGGTTGTCTGGTCAGTGTTGACCAGCTCTCTAGTCCTGCATTGTGACTTTCAGCTTGGATGGATGGATGGACGGATGGACGGATGGACAAAATGTGATAGTACTCACTACACTGTGAGTAGTTTCTGCACCCCACTGAATGCTACCTATGGATTAACCCAGACTGTTCTCAAATCTCAGTGGCTTCAGAGGAAAGCCTGGGAAGTTCTTGAGGTAAAGAACAGTGTTTTTCTGCTACCTTAAATATTTTTTTCCTGCAAAAAAAGTATTTTAGTCAAAATCCAAAGGATAGCAGGTTGCTTTTCTTCTTACACTATTTTCATCCCAAGTGTATGTACTAATATTGGAGCCAGAGAGAAGAATGTTTGTACTGCATGATGTAGAGCAGACATCATACAAATTAGTCTAAACAAAAGTCCAGTGATGACATATTACTTCTTTTACTTATTTGCACTAACAGCAGTTATTAATTTTAGATCTAAGCATACAATATGCATATTCTTGGAGTCTGCTTTACTGCAGGCATTTTATTTGATACACGCAACTATTAAATTTGAAATTGCTCAGAAACTACTGCCAAATAGCAATCAAGCAGTTGAAAGAACATGGCACGTCCAATCGGGAGTCTGCAACAAAAAGGATGAATGTTTTCTCTGTTCAGATATGTGCTTGAACTGTTAGGATACCAGTACTGTACAAACTCCCCTGTGTCCCATTTGTAAAAGGGCTCAGAAAATGAGTCTTGAAATTTGGTGCACAGGGACCATAAAAAGTCAGCCTGGTTGATCTGATAGCTCTCCATACTAGACTTTGATCTTTCAATATACAAAACCCACAGAGTCCTGTGGAAACGTTCCTTGTAGCATAAGAATTATTAAGAGAAAACTATGAGAAAGGAAGAGGGACAGAGCAGTTCCTCTGAAGGGGTGATGCTACCCTCTGTGGTTACTCTATGCAGCTACATGCTGTGGTTGCAGTAGCAAAAAATGCCATTTACCTTCACTCAGCCAGAAGAGCAAGGAGTTATGGATGGAACTCCCAGTGTGTGATTATTTGTCTCAAAATCTCAGGGATTTTTGAAAAGTGAGCTCATACTTAACATCCTTGGTAGGCCTGTAGCTGACGTGTGCTTCCTTCATTAGTTGTCAGTGACTCATCACAAGTGCTGGCTGAAGCCTGGAAAATTAGCTGGACACGAGCTGTGGTAATGAAATATTGCCATTGACTTATGCATCTTGATGGCTTTTGCACAGTTCTCTGGTACTGTCCTCTAGATGTAAAGACAGTCACAGGGCTATTATTTTTCACTTTGTTAACAATAATTTCAAAGATCTGACAACCTTCAGAGATAAAACAGGTCAGTGTGATACAACAGAACACAGGCCTGATTCTGGCTTGATGTAGGCAGACTATTCCAGGCGGGTCATGTAGCTTCTTGACTTCCTGTCTAAAATAACATGAAGTGCCTGTTCTCTGTTCTCTTCAGTTGACTCTGCTGATGCAATCTCACAGGCAGAAATGACTGCCCAGACAGTCTTTTACTTCAACATCAATTCCTGGACTGGAAGGGGAAAATAAGAGGTGCTGATGAAGTCCAGAAATCTGACGTGCTTTACTGCTCCCCTGTATAACCAGTAGCTTAGAACTGTGAGCTCATGGTTGGAGACTGGATTTTTAGCAGTAACTTCTGGCTCTTCAGCTGAAATGGTTGCCCTGCCTTGAAGCAGGATTTGCAGATATTTCTTTCAAAAATTGGAAGTTATCAATAGTACAGTACATACCAAGACACCCCAAGGGACTGTGTCTTCCATCATAGGCACCATTTGGAAATTTCTAGATGGGCTCATTTTGGATTTATGGACTCATTTCTCTTGATAAATCTATATTTGTGCACCACATCTACGGAACTTTAGAGATTTAAATTGTGCCAAATGTATAGAGAACTACCTGAAAACTATTAAAACTTTGCACATAATAAGTGATTTTTTTTTCCTACAACACTAAGGTATTTGGAACTAGATGTGATGATAAAACAAAACAAATTCTGTAACTAGGAGTTTTAAATGTATCAGGGATTTCACCTGCCTTATTAAGTGGATATATCTTGACCCACATTGTTTAAATTAATTACAGCTGAGTTGTGATTTAAAACTGAATGAATCATAATAAAATTTTATTATTTTGACTCTTTAAAACACAAAGTAGCTTATAATTAAAATGTTAATAATTTTCCATAGGTATGTGTCAAAGTACGGATATTAGTTACATTTTAATGGTTTTCTTCTCAGTTAGGATTTTATTAAGGCTGGTACTTAGGTTTGATGCCTGCATTCATTTCTTAGTCACAGTCTTCAGAGTTCAGAAAGAAATCAGCAGAGACAGAACAACTGAATGTGAAGTGACTTGCCTGTGCTTTTACTGCAGGTCCATGCTGAGTCTCAGGTCAGCATCAGGCTTTCAGCTTCACCTTGCTGCTTCTGTGCGTGGTTTAAAAAGACATTAACTAAGGGCTGGACTCAGAGGTTCAGTTTTGCAGATCCCAGTGGGGAGGTCTGAACCATGAAGGGGGTTTTGTTGCTCAGGAAGCCAATGGCAGCAGTCAGAAGACAGCCTGAGCATCCTAAGTGCTGAGCTCACGCTGGGCGAGTACCACATGAGCAGAGCACCAACACAGACCTATGGCTGAAGCTTTCTCATTTTCTTTATAAAAATAAAGCATATTTTCTAGCAACGTTTACACATCCCTCAGTGAGACATTGAGGGAGTCTGAAGGCTGGATGAGCTCAGCAGCCACTGTGAAGACACCCACTAATGTGGGCAGAAGGACAGACCTGAGACTGTATGATTGTCACCCTCTGCATCAGCTTAAGGTCTGCAGCACCTTGAACCCAGCGTGGGGGTGCAGCAATTAAAGCCTTTCTTGAGCCAAGGGTTGTGTGGGTTGTACCAGAAGATCAAATTGTGCTCTGCCAGTGGCACAGCATCTCAGACACACTCAGTTCCAAAAATTAGCAACATTAAAGCTATTTTACTCTGGAATGTTATAAATGAAGAAAGATTTACTAGTAATGGTCCACAGCTGTAGAGAGAAGAGGTGGGAGAACCAAGATTTAGGTCAGTAAAATAAATACTGTTACCATGACAAATTAATCACATCCAAGTAACTCTGCTCTTTTTTTCCTGTCTTTTTGTAACCATGAGGAAAAATGCTGACAGGTCTGTCTCACAGAATTTGCAAATCACCTCCCTTCTGAACTACCTCAATAAAGAAAAAAGAGGACATTCCGTCACCTAATTTTGAGTAGCAGGTTTTTTCCTGACAATAATCATAGTTTCTTCAGTGGAAATGAATACTTGTTCGGGCACCTCCCTGAAGGCAGGGTATTGATCCCTGTGAAGTTCAGGAACAAGGAACCGTCACAAGATGGAGAACATGAGCATCAGAAGAGCAGAGTTGAGTCTAGAAGTCTGTAACCCCTAAGGAGGCCTGAGCATCCTCAGTTTCTGATTCACCCTTTGCAGGATTAGTCTTATAATATTTTTAATGGGTATCCATTCTATTGCAATGTATAGGAGTGCAGTGACCCTTAAATGTCAGCATCTAACATTACATTAATTCAGTCTTAATGAAACTAAAGAGGACTCAGAGAGTTTTGTGCCCAAAGACTGTTCACTAGAATTGCACCTTTCATTACCTGACTTTGGAAGGATGAAATGAAATTAACTTTTTGAAATATTTTGATATTGTATACCCTGGTTTTCTGAGCAGCAAATCCCTCTGGTTCAGACCTCAAAAAAGGGCTTCAGATGATTAGGATATAAAATGAACTGTGAAATTTTATATGCATAATATCTCTTCCCTAATGCAAATCAAATTTGTTGCCCTGCCAAGTGGTTTGATCCTGCACAGAACAGAAGCATGGTAATCTGCAGTAAAAGCTCCCATTTAAAACATGAAATATTAGTGGTTATAGAGAACGGCCTTTCAATGCTGAACACCCATATATAAAAGTGAATAGATACAAAATTAAAACTTATATTTGCCTCATTGTTTCAAAAGGCAAAAGAAAAATTCTGAATCATCTAAGACATGCCAGAAAGCAAGGCTGACACACACCTTTCCTTCCTGGACTGACTTTTAGATACAAGCACTGGCTAAACTGGGTTTGAAGGCCCAAATCTTGGAAACCATCATGAAAATCTACCAGTACAGTGTGTCAGGTCATCTGTAACCTGAATGGGTCTCTGGGGTTTAAAATATTTCATTTCTGGAGATATTCAAGTGCTGCCTGTGGCGCTTGAACACTTAAGGTCTCCAGGGCAATAACTTACACAAGAATGTTTAGGAAGAGTATAAATCCTCTTACAGTCCTGCTTACTCTTCAGTTACCTGCAAGGGAAAAAAACCCACAGTATGATATGAAATCCCAATTGACTGTCTTTGTTACTAATTAAGATAAAGACCTCTTGACCACTTTCTAGGACATGGACATAAACTGTTACAAAGCACACAATATATTGAATACATTACCATGACTATCAGAATCAGAGAGGACTTTTGTGGTTAACACTAAAAAAGAGACTGTTCATGTTAATGGACTGGAGAAAGTGTACAAAAACAGTTTATTCACGTAAAAATATAACCCACAAATCTCTTCTAAGGACTGCAAGACCTATTTTGATCTGGTGTGTTAAGTCCTGGTAACATATGCAAAAATATCCCAGGGAAGCTCTAAGTTACATATCTAATTTTTCATAATTAAAAACTGCCTGAAATTTGGTGCTAAGAGCAGCATAATTTAGACATAAAAACATTGTTTTAGTGGCAGGGATGGCTAAGGAAATGGCCAAAGAAAAGAACAAATATGAGCAAGAAATATAATTTTAAAACTTCTACAAAATAAAATTTACATTAATAGGAATTAATTATTGTAAAATTATTTAAAGTGTGGGGGGGGGAAATTGTTATGTGGCACTGGTTTTCATCAGTAACCCACTTGCTTGATACATTACAGATAGAGGTTCAGCAGGGCACAGGCATTTCCATTTCCACTGTATTCCTTCATGAGAAAATGTTTTCTTTCTTCAGATTTCAAACACCCCCAGAAAAAGTGTTTGCCGTCAGCAGTAAGATGGTGTCTCTTGCCCTTGTTTCCCAAATGTTCAATTGCATTAATGGGAGCAAAAAGAATACAAAAAATGCCCTCTTGCCATTGGTATTTCTGTGTAAGCATTCAAGGTAGATGGTATGAACGCCTCCTGAGTGGGCGTTTGGTCGCTGCTTTACAAGCAGAAATGAAGTTTTTGGAGTGAATCCTTGCTCCATTTCTCTGATTAACTGTAAATTTTATTTGCTCATGTTGATCTTCCTTTTCTTTTTTGGTTTGGTTGGGGGTATTTCTTGTGAAGGGAATTGGAGGCTGTAACATTTACCCCACTTTTGCTGAGCAGAAGAAAAGAGTATAGTTGTCTGTAAATATAGTTCTTCTCCTTTTTGTTCTGTGTGTTGTTGATAAACCTGACATATTTACTAAAGTGAAATTATCAGGCAAACAATTCTTAGACTGTACATTGTCAGTAAGCACTAATCAAAACTTGGAATTGTCTGGATAAAAACTATTCTTAGAATCATTTTTCCAGTCAAAATGCTGAAAATTAAGAATTCAGGAATTGATATCTGGTAATATTTTTTTAATTGCCTGACATAAGTAGTGTCTGTGAGCCTTCTTTTCTGACAACAAATAGTTTAAAGA
Organism: Pardalotus punctatus; assembly: GCA_013400915.1. Taxonomy (NCBI): domain Eukaryota; kingdom Metazoa; phylum Chordata; class Aves; order Passeriformes; family Pardalotidae; genus Pardalotus; species Pardalotus punctatus. The sequence goes on along the minus strand of VZTX01004044.1, from coordinate 552,891 downwards.
GAATCATAGCAGATGTATTTCAAAATGTGAACAAATATTTATAGATTTTTTCCCCCTAGAGCTATTTCCTTGTTCTGCTTTCTTAGATGGTGGTTAGTTCTTCTTCCTCACAGAGAAAGAGCACCAGGAACCTGCTGATTCTCTTTTCACAGTTCTTGGATATGTAATTTCACACATAGAGAAGAAAAATTGTGTGAAATGTTGTAACTGACATTGTCAGTCAGCAGGAAACCTGAAAAGAGATACTGAGATGGAGCTGTGAAAAGTGACAGTGGCGGAGCAGTGCATTTTCATGTGATAGATAGAGCCGTAGGGCGCAGGTCACTGCAGCTTGCAAGGGGCAATCTTTGTGTTACTGATACCCCCAGGGCTGCAAAGGCCGAGTGCCACGCTTGGAGGACTGACGGGCAATTTGCTAATGTAGCAAGCTGAAAGCAAGAAGGGGCAGCGTAACCATGAGGGCCAAAAAGCAGCATCCAGTATTTGTATTATACAGCTGCATTGTCCCTCTCATTGTTTGTTCTAGTGGCTTAGAGTGGACATTTCTGAAAGTCAGCTTTTTCTTGCACAAATGTAAAAAGCCACAATGAGATTTTAAATTGGAGAGTTTTACTGTTGAAAACTAACACTGTGTTTGTTAAATTGCTCGTTTGATCAACAGCACTGCATGAATTTTAAATCTGTTTGTTTTCTCAGGTATTTTACATTACTAGAAGTAAATTGTTAAAAACTGAAAGTAAAGAGTACCATCTCCAAAAGCACTTTCTAATTTCAAGAGCAACCCTCAGAGACCTTCGTTTCCCTTGCTATACAATAACCTTACAAGTCTCAAGACAGGGGATACATTTCCTAAATCTTCTCTGATAAGCATGTGACTCACATAGTTGGCTTAAAAATAAACAAAATTAGGTACACTAAAATAAGGTAAAGTAAAATAAATCATATACTTAATTTTAAAATAATGTTCTACTGAAAGTTGAAATTATTTTATGGTATCATGCTTTTGAATTCTTTTTTATCTCCTTTTCATGTTTGAAGATATTGTGGATATATTCCATTTTGTCACCTTTAGGATAATTGCTTCGATTTTTTCCTTTCTACGTTGCTTTTCATTATAGCATAAAATAGAAAATAACTTCATTTTAAATATATTTTGTCAAACAAAAACTTTTAGGTACTGTGCCATTTTCATAACATTTTCCTTTACAGAGAATACAGACATTTTCTGATTTGACATGAAGCTAAATTTGGAAACCTCAGAAACATTTGGGGAACAAAATCAATTGTCCTCCAGCCAGTTCTACTGTCCAGGCTAGTCCGGACTGTTTCCACAGATGGTGACGCCAAGAGGTTCTCCAACCTCTTTCTCTGAAAGTATTGTTGCTATATTGCATTTCAGCCTGTAACCCTGGCATTGCCCATTTCAATTTCTTCTGTACTTAATGACTGTATTAGTAAAGAATTAAGATAATAAGAAAAATTGCGCCTTTTTTTATAGCACTTCATGTGTTTATGAATAATCATGCACGTAAGGGTTATTTTCCAAATAATTTCCCATTTTTGTTGTTCTCTTCTGAGTTCTCCAATTAGTATGTATTTCTTTCTTAATGTGGTGCTCACAACAGCATGCAGCGTTCCAACAGAGGCTTATCAAGTGAAGTAGAGCAGAATAATTACCTCATTTCTTTTATGCGTGACATTCGTATTAATGTGATTCAATGCCAAGCATTTGCCTTGTTTTGCCACAGTGCTGCATTGTTGATTCATATTCAAATAATTAGTCCCTGCAAATCCACGCGCTGCTCCGTAAGTCCATGTGCTAACACAGGCTGTCCCTCAGCTGCCAACAGAACCAGGCAGGAGCTTCTCTGTACAAAAAAAAATGTATGCAATGCCCCCTCCTAGCCAGACTGCCGACTTCTGTGCTCATACACGATTACTGGTTGCTCAGATTTACGGGATTTTAAGTATATCCCAGCTGTGAGTGATTTCAAACGGATACCTCAACACGTGCCACATCTCTCTCCCAAACACAAAAATTCACCCTTCCCTTCTGCATACATATTCTTCAGAAGATTTAGAAAGAAGCATTAAAATAATGAAAATTATTCTTGTCCCAGGGAAAATATTACTGGAGCCATTGGAACAAGACTTTCCAGTCACGAAGATTCAAGGGATCATTGTCATTTTTGTTATAGTCCTGCTTGGACTTTGTTCGTCATGCTGGCACTGTCTCCCTGAACTGCAAACAGGTATTTTCTGTTCCTGTGAAGGTCACAGGACATAATTTTCTTCAAGCACCAGCATGAAGTCTGTGAAAGTCTCCTAGGAGAGCTTGTGGCTCTCACAGCGTTGTGAAGCATTTACCAGGAAAGTGAGCATTCTCCTGCCTGAGAGGATGTAAAGCCTTTGTTTCCCAAAAATGTGTCACATGTAAGAAGCCTAGTTCCACTGTTACATTGATCAACACACTGTTTTATTCCAAAATTAGCCTGGGCCTTAAGTTCAGAAAATGAAAATTTCCATCAGCGTGCCTTCTGGCAGGTGGCATCAAATTCACCTGGCTGCCCTGGCAGCAAGGCAACACTGCTGCTCACCCGTGTAAACAGGTTCTTAATTTTTGCCCTAGAGGCTCAGGTTTAATTGCTTGGAAAGGACACATAGACAGAGAAATTAGGACTGCACGTAACTCACCCTCCCAGGAACGTGCTGCTTCCCTGGAACGATGGTGTCAGAGGGATGCTAAGGTTTGTCATGCAAACTTACCTCCAAAAAGGGACATGAGCTAAAATAATTGACCACAATGTTGTCCAGTTTCTCACCTCCTTCCTGGGTGGTTTTATCCACAAAAGAGACAGGGCCTGTAGCCATTATATGGTCACTGAATCCTCATCTGAGAAGGGCTGTTCTGCAGACACAAATTGCAGGAATTTGGCCCATATGGTTTGAAGTAGTGAGTTGAACTTGGGTCTCCTGCATCCCAGGTGAGTGCCCTGATAAGAAGGCTGTCACTGTCCCTCTCCCACTGGTCTGATAAATTGTTTGGATAAGACTGAAACAAAATAAACAGAGCCCAAAGGCCTAGTATGCAGAAATCCATGAAGGGAGCCTTCTCCCTAGCAAGCATCACAGGAACGTGGTCTCACACAATTCCAAAGAGACCTGTATAGCTATCAAACATTTTTATTCTGTTTGAATAATTTTCTCTCTGCTTCTTGCAAAAACAAACAAACCCTTTTCTTTTCCTAAGGAAAATTACTTGTTTTTCCAATAATCCTTCTAAGAACCTCCGTGAGACATGTACTTACAGTGTTTTTATTGATAATCAAAGATACTCGAAACTAGTTCAAACTCTTCCCTTAAATAAGAATTGTCTTTAAATGGAATCTGGGTGCAGAATATATTGCAGATTTTTCTGTCTGGGGAATCCCAAAGAATTTCTGTTTCTCTCTGCCTTTTCTTCTAAAAATGATAATTTAAGTACTTGCAGTATGGTCTGATCCCAGGAAATAAAACTTGGTAAAAATGCAAACCATTGCACCATAATATTTCATGTGGCAATTACATAAACAAGGATTTTCAAGAACAGCTGAAGAGATACAGGGTCAATGCCTATCAAGTCACATTTGAAAATGCTAAGTACTTCCATTTCCTTTCAAAATCCTGGACATGAAGTATTTTACATCTGCAAAGGTAACTGATTTATTAAGAAATATAGTACCAGTCAGACCCTCTGCTAAGTCTGGATCCTTAAAGTCTCAGAATGCAGGGTGCAATATTAAGAAAAATGCCGCAGATTCATATCAAAAGAATTTGAGTTGTTAAGAATCTGGGTCAGTAGCCACAATGTTTTTTATGATAGGAAAGAAAAATGGCAGACACCGTTTAAATACATTAGAAAGTGGGTTTAGATTCCTCTGAGATCATGAATCCCAATGGGAGCACTGTTGATCTAAAGATCACAAAGAGATAGGACCAGGTCACGTGCTGATGCAAATGAGCATAGTTTTCTTGACATCGGTGGACCTACTGTGATTGATTCCAGATGAAGCGATGAGATGATTTGGGTGTGCTTTGCCCTCCCGAAAAGCTGCTGAGAGATGCAGTGAGATCAGTACCAGGGTAGCCTCACCAGAGGCAAATACACAGCCACCAGCGCTCCCTTTAAACAGGCATGGAAGGGACAAGAGCAGCAACATCTCTCACTGTGTTGGTGGAGGGACAGGGTCTAGTGAAAGGACAAATAACAGTGGTGTGCTCAGCGCTTGGGAGCTTGGAAGGGAGGCAATAAAGGCAAACAGAGGCAGAAAGGGCACCCCAAATTATCTCAGAGGCTGTGGGGCTCCACTGCTCTCACTGTCTTCAGAAAACCTTTGATTTGCACATCTTTAGATGGTCTTTGAGGTTTGGCTCAACAAGGGCTCAAATGTGTTTACACGAGAATAGAAAAGAGCAAAGATGAGGCCTGCTCTAAAGGCAGGCAAGCCACAGCAGCAATATAACCAAGTCAACATCAGTAACTTACTTAAGCCAGCACTGCCTACAGTTTAGCAATATCCTCTTGGAATCCAGCATGGGCTCCTACCCTGGCTCTCTGAGTAAAAATTCAGGCAGATGGTTTGTGCTAGGCATCATGGTGTTGTGGCTGGTGAGGCAGCTATGCTAATTTACTGATGATTTTTCAAGTGTTTTTCACCCTTAGCACTATAGATAGACCTAAGTGTGACTGAAGATACTCATCAGTGGTTCCAGGACTATCTGAAATATTTTAAAGTTTGGAAATGTGCTTCCCCTGGAAAGGAAATTGAAAGTCATTTATTTGCTCTGAAAGCCTTAAAGCACTGTAAAGAACTAAATCACTCCTTATTTGAAATGGCAGTACCAAAATGCAGGATACAAGAAGTCTTCTTCATGGACTCAATAAAACCTGAACATAGATTTTCTTTTTTCTAAGTTTTGTTTTTCTTTTTTTTTTCTTAGAGTGTTATTTAAAGAAATTGCAGAGCTTTCACATTTGAATCAGCTTCTTATAGGAAACTGCAAACTCTGTAACTACTGCTCTAGCATTGCCCCACATTTACCCATCAAAAGAAAACTTAGAAAGCTCTTTTCAGAGTAACTCATTTTGCTAATACTGAAACAATTTACTAGTAAACTACCCAATTAAAGCTATATTAACTAGGATATTTTATCTCACTCTTATTTTCAAAAGTCAACAACCCAAGTACAAGGAGACTAATGACTTAAAATTGAGCCTTTTCTGTACAACTGATGGAGTTTTGTTCCTGGGCTATCTCCTCCTCGTTTCATTCAGTGTGAATGGCAGATTCCTACATCGTGTCAAGTTTCAGATCACCATAGAAACAAACTAGGAGGCAGTTTCATTAATCATTTAGAGCACAAGAAGTCTAGGTCAGTCTGATTGCAGCATATAGAGTATCATCCTAGCGCCACATGGGACTCAGTTGATTTGAATTAAAAAAGATTAAGCTGCCCCTAGGACGCTCAGCATCATCAGTTTAAGTTCTCATGTAACAGTGGTCTCTGGAGCCACAAGGATTAGGAGACTGAAGCTATGCATTTATTTTTCAGGGCTCAGTGAAACATTAGATGAGTGCAGGTGTCTGAGGGGGAAAAAAGGACAAAGATCACATATAGTTTTTTAGACTTGTTGCTGTTCTTTTGAAACTGGAAACAATAACTCAGTTTTATTTCTCCAGTGACAGTTACCACTCTTTTTTGGCCATGCAGTGGTATGTCTGTTACTCAATGTTTACATTTTAGATTTATAAAAATTTCATACTATGAAGCATAGTTTAGCACAGAGCTGCAAGTTGGGCATAGAAGTTTACATGAATGCTGACTTTTTCTTCTCCTGATGGGGTAAAAAATGTATGAAATAAATACTGGTGACATTTTAGTTTTGCTTGAATGAAGATTTATTGCTCCCAGGAAACTGACATACAGGCAGCTACAAATCAACTTGACTATGAAATAGTTGTATATGTACACCACAAAATGAGCCCCCCCTTCCAAAGTACTCACCTTATTTATGGGTCTTCCAGTACTTCAAAGACCTTCAGTAACTTAGTCCAGACTGGTTTATTGCTTTGCAGAACTAAGATATTTCAAGGAGAAAGTTGTAGGTTACAGTATATTAGGACTTTTTCTCTTGGGGGTCTGAGAATCCCATGATGCTATATGAACTGTTGATCTAAAGCTTATTACAGCATGACTTCCTAGAGTATAATTCTTAAATCTTTTAAGTTATACAGTACTGTCTTTAATCCCAAGTGCTAAACCTTAAAGCAGAACAAGCTTTCCAAAATTCAGAATGCCATCTGTGAGTTGATGAAATTACACTTTGTTAAAACACAGTTCACTTACCCACCCAGGATGCTTGTGACCTATTTCAAATTAGTTGTTTTAATTTTCAACAAATGTTTTACATAAAAAATCAGGGAACAAAATCCCTCATCACAATAGTCCTCCTGGAGAGAAAAGCAATTCTGTGGACTGAGTTTCTCCAGTTTACTCAATAACCAAAAAATACCCCACCCTGTGTATTTTGTCCCTTTGCCCTTGTTGTGCCAGCTACCTGGGCAGCAAGAGATTCATCAGCAATGAAGCCTCCTGTCACAGCACATCTGGGGGCACATAGACCATGTCAATACTTTTTGCTGATGTACTGTCACCCTGGGGATTTCCAGGAAAAAAATGTCATTATGCTCAAGAAGCAATTTTAGAATTTCCTAGCACAGTGCAAACAGACTGATTATGGGAAGGGGAAAGTGAGTATTATTCCCACTTTTCACAAGTGGAAGTTGATATGATGTCATGCTGACTGAGTTGCCTTGGGCCACAGCAGAGAGTCTGGACCACCATTGGGGAGCTCCTGTTTTCCTGCCTGGTGCTCAGCCCAGATCCTCCTATTTCCAGCTTTCTGTCAAATGCCCAGAGGATGCAAAATGCAGGAACTAAAGCGTACAGAAGGAGTCCTGATGGAAGGCACAAAACAGCTCATGTTAGCTAATGCTGACTGGGTTCCAGACGTACTGGTTGCTATGAAACAGAATAGAGCACAGGGCCCCTACATTGCAACATTTCTATGGTCTGCTTCAAGGGCTGCCACCCCACCTTTTCCAGCCAGGCTGGAGAGCTGTGCCATCCCCTGGTTGCCTGTGACACAGCTGAATTTGCTGGTGTCAGGAGGGGCACCTGTGGTACTTCCACCGGCCAGCAGCGGTGATGGTGGCCAGGCTGTCCCACCCACGTGTCACTGCTCCACTGCTCTTACCCACCAGGTGCCTTCAACCAGCCTGGACATCGCCTTCAGCCGCAGACAAAGCCTGCCAGCAGCAGCTCCTGCGCTCACACCCCTTGTCCGAAGCCACTGAGCCTGAAGGAGCACAAACAGCATCCACAATGGAAAGCAATGCTGAGCCAGAGGTGTGGAACTGGTCACCATCTCCTCCGCCTCACCAGGCACTGCTGTATTTTGAATACTTATTTGTTTCCTTTGGTTCAATATTACTTCTCCTGAATTGCTCTTTTTCCTAACTCCAGAGCAGACATCTCTCTCTGCAGTCGCTGTTTCAGCTCCCAGTGCCCCCCAGTTATAGGGTGGAATAGGAGGTCCCCTTCCTCCAGCTTTCATGAAGGCCTCCAGTCCCAGCAACTGCTCTTATCATTTTGTGCCCAGAAATGGGGAGCTGGCTCAGGCACATCAGGAGATGGCTGTGGCTAAATGGAGATGCAGTTGTGGGTTGTTGTGAATTATCTTGGATGTGCCACTCTACAGATATCTTATTTTTGCTCTTCATCTTGTGATCAGTGGTGCTTTCAAGGGCAAAACCTACAAACTCAGCTCTATAAACACTTTATTAAAATTACCTTGAAGCTGAAAAGGAGATAATTTCATTTCTCTACCAAACACCTATCGTTCCGCAGCACCTGGATGGACCTGGGAAGCTGCTCCTGGGCTCCTGCCAGCTGGAGGGAGACCTGTCAGGTTTGCAATGACACAGAAGTCTATGTGGAGTCCCTGACTTCTGCTTCTGCCCAAAGATATCAGAGAGAAGATAACTTCTGTATAGCCCTTTCTAGCAGAGTGGTTGTGGCAGTATTGTTTTTTAATTGCCATGTAGCAAAATCACTTTCCCTCTCATGTATTATCTACAGATAGTCTCCAAAATATTTTTTTGAATATATAAAAAGCACAAAGAAAAAATTTACATTCATACTGTTATGTAAAGCTAACATAAAACATTTCTAACTCATTACGTTGGCTGAATTTTGTCTTACTCTTCTGCTTTAACTAGAGTGACAAAAAAAGAGGTAGGTTCCTTTTTCATTTCACATGGAGTGGAGCAGAGCTACCACAAGATTATCTGAATTCCTGCACACGGATCATCATCTGAACCATGTGCTTGTTCCCAGCCTTTCACTATCAGGCATAACCAATGTCTGACATAAGCAGTAATTTGAAGATGCTGAGGTGTCAAAAAGGGTCTGAATCATTCTGACAAACCTTTTCTCATTCAGCTATTGACCCATAGCTCTGTTGAATTTGGGAAGCCTGAGGTCAGAATGAAAAACATCGTTTTTCTTGTAAGCCAAACATATTTGACTGAGAAAAAGTAAGTTAATAAAGATGGAGAGGCAATTTTTAATGTCACTTTTAGAGTACAGTAATTTGTCTAATCTTATTGCCTTGGAATATGATTACACATAATACATTCACATTACACAGGAGGGAATACATTTGGGAGAGAAATGATATGTTTCTCTTCCATGCCCAACATATGGAAACATGCATAAAATAGGAAGGTCTAAACTTTACCAGTGTTAACAGTCTTGTCTGTGGAGGAATAATGGAATTGTTTGGAAATTTCTGGTGACAAATGTACTGATTTGAACCTCGGTGAATACAGTTTACCCAATTTAATAAATTTGGATTATGGAAAACATTGGTATACAGCAAATCTCTCTGCCTATACACTAATCAGTGCAAAATTCTTGGCCACTTTTCCAGAACCCTCTGGTAGTTGCTGGTAGCAAGCAGAGATTTACTGTAGGAATTAAAGCTTCATTCCTCCCACCACCAGCAGCTGTTTGGCCCTGCAGTCTTCCTGGGCAGGGCAGAGCTGCATCAATCCATGGTATGCATGACTCATAGGAAAGTAATAAAAACCTGGGGCTAGAAAAGACCTCAGGAAAGCAACTAGCTCATAGAGCAAGAGCTAGAGCAGCTCATGTGAGATAGAAACACAAGTAGTTGAAAGGCACACGCAGAAGAAGCAGCTGGGTGAGTCTTCTGGGATGCTGTGAGTGCTGGGACTTCTGCCTGCACATCAATCCCCATGCGCAACCTGGAGAGCTGTGTAATGCCTGTGACCAGAGCTCTTTCCAAACAGATCATGCAGGCAATGCACAAAAGCCTAGTGCAAGAAATACTCCCCTCTAGACTTATCAGTCAACCACAAGCAGATCGAGCTGTTCAAGAAACTTGTGGGCTCCACAGTTTCACCAGTGACTGATTGTGTCATTACTATTTCACAATAGATAAGGTCCAGAACCAAAATACAGAAGTCCTTTTTCACCCTGAATAATTCACAAATCTGAATTAATCCATTCTGGGATAAAGTCCATACCTTGGTTCCAAATTGCAGGTATCATATGTGCATTTCTGTTTCATTAAGGCAAAGTGTATTTGGGTAGCTGTCATGTAGTGCCTGGAATGTGATGAAAACAAGAGGTCCTGGCTGCCTGCTGCTGAGGAACTCCCAAGGCACTTCTCGCAGGAGCAGCGGTGTTAACCCTGATATCCTGGTCAAATTCCAACATGGCTAATTATATCCCACTTACCTAAAGCTCTGCCATACTTTCTCTGCCTGGTGCAAGGACTTGCTGCATGCAGCAGGCTCTCTTCTGGTCCTCTTGAGGGTTATTACCTTTCACATCAGAGGCAGTGGTATTTACAGAGTAGCTGCAGTTAGTTATCAGTTTGTAAAATTTCCTGACCAGCGCAGGACTGTTAAATTAAAACTGCAGTTATTACTATGTAGGGTCTGAGGCAAAAGAGGCCAAAAGCTCCTGCAAAAGAATGAGTAAATAAACCACAAGGCTGCAAATGAAGTTGGGGGCGGTAACTCATGCACTATGGCAATGATCACAGTAGCAGCATCCATCGTGTTCCATTGTCTGGCCACTTGCCTGAAGGAGATCAGAGAAGGGTAAATGTGGGTGGGGACAGAGCACTGAACAAAAGTGCAGGGGAAGAGCAACACAGGTGAATATCCCTAGGAGATAATACCAAGGGTCCCAAGGGAGAGAGGGAGAAGAATATGCATTCTGAGTTCAAGGCAGGATAGCTTCATATGGATAACCATCTGCTGATGTTGCCTGTGAAAATATAGTAATTCAAGGCTTTATGGTAAAGTGAATCTTCCTGAGGCTCTCAGGCTTATTTCTTTTGCATACTTTTTAAATGATGTTAGGAGATATTTGTAGCTGTGTAAAGCTACAGTGAGATTGAACAGTAGGAAAACCCCACACATTTAAAATTGGGACTATGAAATTTTGACGATGAAATAAAATATCAAGGATAATTTTTAAATGGCAATATTGCATCTTATTGTTTGTTTGGAAAGGTGGGCCAGGTGTGGTACATAATATTATTGGACATGGCTGCATGATAATCCCAGTGAATCTTTTTGCATCTTGCTTAGAAATAAATATTTCCTGAAGGAAAGAAAATTTTGTATATGCATCTCTGCCACTTTTTCTACCAGAACGTATCCATCTCATTATCTTTTCAGCATTGGCAGCCACCAAAATGTCATTGAAATTAACAGACATGACAGGTTCACCAAGAGGGGCCAAGAGCAAACCAAAGAGTGGATTTCCATACTCTGGAAACCATTCTTACTCTTTCTTGCTCTCTTTTAATGAAAATCCAAGTTGTTTATATGTCCACCAAGTATCCTGCTATTCAGAGTTCACAGACCCACATCCTTACAGCTCTGGTAGAATCCTACACAGTGGTTTTTATAATGCACAATCACTTTGCTGAGTGTGAGCCTGAAGGGGCTGGCTCTCCCAGCCCTGTCTAGCTTCTCTGGTCCTTGAAACCTTCTCCTTTCCCCAGAAATGTGGAGTTAGCTGAACAAGCTAACAGCTAGCCTCCTTCTCCACATTAACAGCCAAATAGGTGATCTGTTGCTTCTTGCTGCAGGCTGACACCTTCAGCATGGCTAATTTTGGTTCTTGACTTGGTATGGTGTTGACACTATTACTTTGTTTTTAGGGTTAACAAGATGTTGTAAGCCAAAGAAACATACAAAATAGATCTTTATAGAAAAAAACATTCCAGAGAGGAGTTTCTTCCCAGACCAAAGTCTCAGCCCTGTAACGAGTCCTGGGTGGCCTGAACCACCCAGTGATGCCTGGAACACCAATAAGCCACTGAGCCTAAGAAGGCCTGCAGGCCAAAACAGTTCATGGGTTTATACATGACTGCTCTTCTATCTATTTTTTATTCTGATCTTCCATAATTGTGTTATTATCCTTATGCATTTCTAATCCTTTTTGAGTCCTGCTATGCTCTTGATCATTCCTGAACTCGCCTGGAAAATTGGTAATTGTCAGAGTTTGACTTACTAGCAAGACATTTATCTAGGCTTTTCCAATTATCACCAGATATTTCCCTTGTGTAATGGAAAACATGAATGTGTCTGATATCAGAGCTGGCTCAAATGAAGACTGTAATAAATGTTATTAGTGGCAAGGTCAAGATGCCGAGAAATCAGTATGTAGGATATTTTGCTGAGAGTTTAAAATAAGTGATTATGAAGAAACCTTCCACATCCCAAAATCTGGATCAGAGGTGTGCTTGTGCCATTTTAAGCAAGAATTTCCACTGTACATTACAACTCTTCCATTCTGAAGCAAAATATTTCCAGGCTTTTATATAAGCTGAAAATCAGAATGGAACTACAGAGGTGTAAAAGCAGACATTTAAATAGCATTAAAAGAGTGACATGTGGAAGATGGGTTAGATTTTAGTCTTGTTGTTACTTTTACATAGTTCACAAGTTACTTCGATAATCAGAAATGCATTATTATCTCCAAAGACTGTTTAAAAATTTATGCATGTGACATAATGTTACAATGAACTTTAAGAGGTCAGTTTTGAAGGTGGAAAGACGGAAAATTTGGACTTTAGTTTTTAAAATAATTTCCTTGAAATATGCTCCATTGGTCTCCGGAGCCTTGTCCCAAGTGGAATTTGTGAGATACATCCTGGACAGGATGGTCAGAGTAAAACTGCTCAAAACACTTGAAAATATATCCCGTTTATGTCTTCTTTATAGAGAATGAGGGACAGTCTGCCTCCCATCATAATGGTCACATTTACTGTGCCTAGCTAGCAAACTGCTCTTTCTTGAAGCAGTACCAGCTGGTGGCTCAGTTTAGCTCAAGAAGACATGGTGAGTTTCATACTGGTGCTTGCTCTTTGCTCACTTGCATTTAAGGCATCATCTACATCATGCACTGGAATATGATCTGTCTTCTTTTCCATAGAGTCAATGTTTGATGTGCAAAATAGTTTAATGCAATACATAACATCAATTATGTCATACTGATTACCCTGCCAGCACTTTAACAAGATTCCCTGCTTTGTATGCAGCTCCAAGACAGGACTTTCACCAAGTTGTGTTGTTTTAAGATGGAGAACATTGCTTCAGCCTTCACATGCAGATGTCAGCAAAGTTAGCAAATTCCCCAAAACCTTGAATTGGACATAGGATCTTGGATGGCTCAGTAGTATTTACAATGTTTTGCTGTTTGTGATTTACAGGGAGGCTGGCTGCAAAGTTCTGATCTGGATTTCTCCGAAGTAGTTCAGCTCTGTGTCAGAGCACGCTGTAGTCAGCAGTTGTTCCTATCAACATCTGTAACACATTTGGCATTACTTGAAAATATTACTCCCAACTGTTAAACTAATAAAATCCCTTCTTTCATATTTTAACTATAAGGTGATCATGTACACTGGGCACTCATCATCGATTTAGGTATTATCTCTCTGCTAGTAATATTTTTGATGTGCTTGCTCCAAAGCCTGGATCTTTGACCTGGGAGCAATTCTCAGCTGAGTAAATTAGTCTAACTCAAGAGTTGTGCCAGAACTTGGAGGACTTGTGGTTGATTTACTTCCAGGTGCTCTGTACCAACTCATACCAATTCTTGAGCCTCTCAGATAAACACTGTGGTAGATGTGCAGTGTGCCATAATTAGTCGAGCTTTCCTATGCAAAACAGCTGAGGCTATAATAAAGATGAGGACTTTGTATAAATATTTTAAACCCTCTAACTGAAAAATATTAGCAAAGTGTCAGGAAATAAAGACTTCCCAATAAAAATCAGCTACCTGTGAAAGACAGGCCTGTTGGAAGAAATGGACTAAATTGTGACATGCTTTCCCCTGCATATATTTCCTCTTACTTATGAGGAGAGGTTGAGGCAGCTGGGCCTGCTCAGCCTGGAGGAGAAATGACTGAGAGGGAACCCCATCAGTGTCCATCAGTATCAGAAGGGAGGACGTCAAGAGGAGTCGGGCTGTTCTTGGTAGTGCCAAGCAATAGGACAAGAGGCAACAGGCAGAAATGGATGCTCAGGAATTTCCCCCTGAACATGAGGAAAAGCTTCTTTACGGTGCAGGTGACCAAGCACTGGAACAGATTTTCAAGAGAGCGTGTAGGGTCTCCATCACTAGAGACACTCAAAAGCCTTCTGGAAACAAACCTGAGTAACATGCTCTCTGGGACCCTGCTTGAGCAGGGAGGTTTGACTCGATGACTTCCAGAGGTCTCTTCCATCCTTAACCTTCCTGTGATTCTGTGATATATGTGTGAAATTTTGTCAAAATGCAATACTGGCTGAGCAAAGTCCTGAACGCCACGTGGTAAAGTGTGGTCCTCATGTGGCGTATGCCCATGCTCTTGGAATTAAGATCTATTTCAAAAGGTAATTTGATGGGATCATACAAAATACTTGTCAAATGTGTGCCAAATATACACTGCTTTCTGGGCCAGAAAAGCTTCAGAAACTGTGTGTGTACCAGCTTTCTCTATGGACTAGATTAAGACAAAACACTTCAGAAAAGTTTCAGTGACTGTCTCTGCGTGTGCCATCTTTACTGAATAAATTAAGCCAAAGTTTTTCTGTGGCTTGAAATAGAGATATGTATTATGTTTCAGCAACTTGTTAGTCTGAAAAAACTCAGCCACATGTCTGAGCCCTGGGGTTGGGTATTTCCTGAGCCAAGCACTGCATAAGCTATCCAGTAATACAGACACCTCAATTGCTTTAGTGTTAAAAGTCCATCTTTTAATTTATATGTAACAGCCCATTCTTGCCTGAATTGCTGTGCTTGGCTCCCCCTTTGCAGTATTTGTCCCTTTGGCAGTTCTCACTGGGTAAAGCCAGAACAACAACACAAATGTGTGTGAAGTCTTCTAAGCATTGATTTGCATTGTCCTGTTTCTACTCCAGCAGAAGTCAGCAGGAGTTGCATCAAGGAACAAGAGCTGTTCTGCTTCTGTGTCCTTGAAAATTCACCCACTTTGTCCTTTAGCAATAGTGTATGACTGCTGAGAGCTTCAGTGATGGAGCTTTTCCCATGAACAGATATTAAGTCTTCACTTAGAGAATGATTTTCTAAACTAGGTCCAATGTCATACATACAAAATTAATAATCACATTTTTGTCTAGTATTAAGTCATACTATCTGCAATTTCCTCATAGCTGATTTAGGCCTAAATGAAATTTGTTCTTTGTTCTGGAGAGTAGTTTTCAATTCCTCTTTGGCAGAGCTTCAGCTTACACATTTATCTGCCAAGTGTCACTGCATTGAGTCCATCCTTCCACCTAAAACAGGAAGCTCCTTCGAAGGCTCATTTGTTGGTCTTCATAAAATAACATCTAGAGCTGCTTTAGATAATGACCATAAAGGATACACCCGAGATAGCAGGCATCAACTTCAGAGTGTCCTTTGCTGTTGGTCTATACTGAAGAGCCGTCAATGGCTCAGGAAAATTGTAGAAAAAACTTTCCTGCTGGTGGATTTTTCCTGTTGTTAGTAGACACTCTGTCAGGATGCACTGGGTTTGTTTGTGGTTTTTATTCCATCTGACCTTTACTGACTATTCCCGTTCATCCACGAACATGCACAAGCGGAAACACCAGCTGGTTTGCACTCACTCCTCTTCTGCACATCGAGGAGAAAAGGCACAAGCGGGGTAATCAAAGTGAGGGGGCGATGCTTCCTTGCCTTCCTGCTCACGGGGGAGCAGGATGGGGATGGGGACCAGTTGGCACATATTAATTATGACAGTGGTTTGAACATCAAAGGATCAAGATGCAAGAAGCAAAAATGTGAGAAGACAGGAAAAGAGAAAGAGGAAAGAATAGGTGTGATGTTACAAGAGGAGGTGTTTGCTAGATCTAAGGGCTTATATTCCATGAGGTAATTATAGAAGTATAAACAATAAATCAGTCTTTATCTGGCAGACCTTTGACCATAAGAAAAAAAGAAGATACATCAATGGGATTATAGGATCTAACTCTGTAGGGTATTGAGTATAGCTGTAACAGTTTGGGGCTCAAAGTTTCTCTTTGAACAGCTTTATAGCAAGGCATGCATCAAAACTATTGCTGAGAACGTGCTGCTGTGGGTTTCTTGCATCTTCCACTGAAGGGGAAAGCTGTTACTGATTACTTGCTACATTGGTTGTATTTCAAGGCTGGGCTCATGTGGTAGTTTTCTTCTTAGCCCTAAAGCCAACTAACTGTATGATAACCTCTTTCTGTCCCTCCAGGGAAGACCTCCAAGAGTCCACTCCTATGACTGGTTAATGCAGAGAGATCACTGAAGAGGGAGAGGAAGGCTCTTCTTCTCCTGTTTTCTCTGTTCCAATCCCTTTTTCCTTCACTTCTGCAGCAGCAAGACAAAAGCCAGGCTCCCTCTCCCCTCTGTGTTTACGGTGATTTTTGTGCCACCATTGTCTGATTAACAAAAGTACTTGTAAGACTTTGTTTTACATCTGATCTTCAAAAAAAGGGTAGTTTTAAACAAAGCCAGATACTTTAAAGATCACCACATGGTTTTAATTGTATTTTCTACTTTGTGTCATAACTTGAATGAACAAGATATGAACAGTATTCCTATTGTCACCACATTTCAATGTGTTATCGCATTTGCTAATATTTCCTAGTTAAAAAAATATTGGCAACTACAATGAAGCTGATGTCATAACCGTGCATCTTCTGCTAACTCCATTGTTAGACCTTGTTCCAGAGCCTACTGAAGTTGCTAAAAGATCACTTTCTGACTTCAGTCAGTGCTGGATCTGAAGCAGGAAAAGGGACAAGGTATGCTCCAAGGTTTTCCATCTTTCAGATCCCATTCCTCTGCTACTTCCAGCCATGCAAAAGCTCTCTCTGCACTGCAGAGCACAGTGTGGTTTGGATGCTGTACACACATATGTGAACATGATGAGTTTATGGGTGCATTTTTGCTGACAAAATGAAATTATGGGAGGAAGAGAGGGGAAGCTCTTTGAGATTTAGAGTTAAATATTTTAATTGATCTAGTAAATAAAGCAGTTGAGAAATGAAACAAAAATAAAGATTTTTCATTTCTGTGCAGCTGAAAAATAGATGTAAAGAAAACTGGGGAGCGGGGAAGGTGGGAAAAGGATGGAGTCACAGGTACTTCACTCTTCCTTTCTCCCTATTAGGGCCATGCTCTTTCACTTACTCAATGGGTAGAGGCTGAGCTAGTGCACAGATTGCTCTTCCACTTCATAGCCATGCAGCTGCATCCTGCCCTCATAGTTAATCTCATTTATGGCCTTTCCAGAAGGCGGCCTACCCTGGGTGACAATTACAGTTGGTTAATTTTGGCACAATGTAATTAAAAGCAGACTGATATAAATCACTGAGCAGTGTAGCTTATGAAAATGCAAGTTGAGGTAGCATCCCAACCACAGCACTGCCATGAGAGAAGCTGAGAGCCAGATGTTGGGTTAATGAACCAATATAATAATGGACTTTGTGTATCCTCTGGAGCTTGAAAGCCTTGCCTAATGTCTTTTATCAGCCAGATATCTCCATGCTGCGATAAGTATTGAACATTTTAGAGGTTCACACATTGGTTAAGTGGGTTGTTTTGACTTATAGCTAAATAACCTAGGAGAAAATTTGGAAGCAAGACATTCTGGAGCCCTGGCAGCGAGAACCCTAACAGGGGATGTCTTAGGAAGGATATTCTGAGTACCTTAGGTATCCAGGTGTCTTAGGCACACTGGACCCTACCTTACAGAAAAGCCTAAAGTGGCCTGTTTGAGTAGGCGGTGTCATTTATGGACATAAACAAGTGAGAAGCATCTGTGCAATGAGGGCAGATGGGTGTCTATGGGGAAACCCACTATAACTCTGTAATCAGACTCTTCCTGCATCTCCTTGCATTTTTCAGAGAAGATACCATGTCCACTGAGAAGAGGAACTGTAGGATAAAGTCTTTTCCTTTTCATCAACTAATAAGTGCTAGGACACTTTTACGCTAAAGGTGAGTGTCCTGATTAGAAGGTCACTATAGGTTCTGCATGTCTTGAAGTGTGCAGCTGTCCTGGCCGGTGTGAGCTCACAGATAACCTCTGCTGACAGAAGATGAGCTCCATGGCTCCTGAGCCAGCCTCCTGCCTGCCACCCACATTCAGCATGCTGCCATCTCCTCTGAGAGGTACAGGAGTATCTCCTCCTACCTGATACAGGAGTGACATAAGGTGCGCTTAGGGAGGAATGACACTGCTCCACAGTCAGTACATTATAGCAGTTGCCCATATGATGCTGCTGTAGATTTTGACAGCAGATTAGTCATTGGTCTTTGCTGTAAGAGAAATTACAGAAAACTCACTGAATTACCTGGTGGTTTGATTGAATGAGAGAACCTTGTAAAGATTCTGCTTCTATTAAATGGACAGCATAAAAGCACAAGGCTCAAAGAGAACTAATGTTCAGAAAGGACATTTTTTATTCTTGGGACAAAACCTCCAGCTTTGTCTGAGTTACCTTGCACCTTATATGTTCAGACCAACTTTTGTAATTTTTTTAAGAAAAAAAGAGAGAGAACTATTTCTGTATTTTGCTTGTGACTTGGGCCAGAACAGTCACTAAGGAAATGTTTTTATCAGAGAGAATTTGATCATGGGTAACATTTTTATTTATTTATGCATTTATATGGAAGTCACACATTCAGAAATGACAGCTTGAATGTGAAGAAATCCATTAATGGAAAGAGGAAAAAGGGAAGAAGAAAGAAAGAGAAGGATTAGGAGAGCAGGAGCTGATGAGAGAACAATTCCTTGTTTAGTTACTCTGCAAAGAGCAGAGATTGAATGTCTCTACCTGAAGATTCAGTCTTTTTACACTATGATATGGCTTTGCATATCAGTAAAATTTGCCTGAATCCCTCTTTCTTTTCTTCCTAAACAGTGTGTTCTGGAGAATCTGTGCTAACTTTATTACATTGTTTTTACTGCCTAAAGGATGGCAAAGCTTTTAGGAAAATAAAAAGTCAAGATAACTTGGGGGGGGTGGGGTGGTGGTTTGCAGGAATTACCTCAAAAGAAGGTTTCATTTTGCAAAATATGGATTTTTCTCATTTGTAGAAAAGTTTCAAAAAGATGACAGGAAAATTATTTTTCCCAGCCAAATAAAAAGCCAGAATTTTTGGCATAGCTTTTCTCAGTCAGATTATGCTCTGCTTTAGTGATGAATCTCTTGAAGTAAGGAATTGTGTTAGGACTTGCTTCTGTTCAGCAGATGATTCAAAGCAGAACCTCACTGGTTCCTCAGCCCAACCTTCACTTGCATTGGACTGCACACCTTGTGCTACCTAAAGCCCAACACAAACACTTCAAGATTCAAGGCTTTATGAAGTCTGGAGTATTTCTTTCTTTAACAAATAGCATATAGTGCCAAGATTTGCCAGCTCCTGTCCATGTGAAGCAAAGGCTTAGAATTAACAATGTACTTCACAGAACCATAGAATCACAGAATATGCTGAGTTAAAAGGGACCACAAGGATCATTGAGTCCAACTCCTGGCCCTACACAAGACACCCCAAGAGTCACACCATGTTCCTGAGAGCATTGTCCAAACGCTGTTTGAACTCTGCCAGGCTGGTGCTGTAACCAGCTCCCTGGGGAGCTGTCCCAGTTTCCAATGCCCAACCACCCTCTGGGTGAAGAGCCTTTTCCTAATATTCAGCCTTCATCTTTAACAGATCCTTGACTAACAGTTCCTTGACTAATTACCCTGCCAGGTTCCATCAAGTCCATCTGCTTCTCCATTACAATGGAGGTTCAAGTCTCCAGAGAGCCTTGAGACTGCAGTATCTCTGAAAACAATTGGTCTGTCTCTTGCCTGTTTGCTCAAATACTGCATAGCCTCTTCACTTCTTCCGGTAGCTCCTTCCCCTGCACAGCTCCTCAACCAGAGCACGCTTTCTGCAGGAGAATGTTTGTCAGCCCCAGATTTGTGGAGAAACATCAGGCACTCCTGGCTGATGAGGTTTTCTCATGGAAGACAGTCTTCTGCATTCCAGTATCTCTAGGTTATATTCATTACCTTTTCAGACGTAAAAATCACCATTTCCTTGTTAAAATTTCCATTAAAAGAACCAAATACATAGTATGGGGTTCTTAGGATACTGTGACAATCTTTTTCAAGTAGAGCAAGAAATGTCACCCTATTTCAGCAGCTGTGTCCTAGGCTGAAACATGGGAAAATAGAGTGAGAACGGCTAAAACTAGATGATGAACTGTCCTCAAATTGAGACTATATAACCAGAAATTTCATGTATAATGCTGTTGCATTTGTCTTCATTCTGCAGTCATGAAAGGACTGCAGATTCCCTGAAATTCAGCAGCATGGCTCACTGCTGGTGTAACATTTTGGCTGCAATTCAGGACATTTCCAGCTGTGCCAGCCACATGTTGTGCCTCTGTTCAAAACAAGCACTTGCAGGACAGTAAAATAGTTGTTAGATGGTGCCCCTTGGTTTTGCTTCTTAAAGACTTGCCAGAGCAAGGTATTCCAATTATTCCAACAAAAGTGATTCCAATTGTCTGAGTGTGGTCACTTTGGAAAAAGTATGCATCTGCAATCCCCCATATGTGATAATGATTTTGAAAAAGCTGCGACCACTGCAACCAAAGCATTCACATCTGTTAAAAGCACAGCTTGCTCTTTCACTTGTGTCAAAGCTGTTGGCACAGAATTCAAAGCACTGGATTGGCAACTCTACCAGGAAGCAAGTGCCACATAAAGCTGTAATAGCTGCCTTCGTTAGCTTTTGTTATCTGAAAAATTCCAAGTGCTTTGGATAACATAACATCCCCCATATCTATAGAAGCTGTTGGGCAGCAGATTGACAGCCATATGCTTACGTCTATAATGTGTGCTTACCCTCGTCTTTAACTAAATGTTTTCCTTAAGCAGCTGGGGCAACAGGAGTGAGTTCAAACAATTCCCACACAACTAAAATGCAGCTGAAGGCACTGGGCTCTCTGATGAGGGGACTGAGGCCACAAGTGCCACAAGTACTCTGCAAAGATTCCTGCCCTAACACTAACAGACTGTGTCGTGGAGTCACGCACAGCTGCCAGTGCAGTTGGAGAAGGATATTGCCAGGTTGGCTCAGCATGGTGCTAAAGCAGGAATCTCGCTCCTGGTGCTGGTGCTAACTCATGTGGGTCACAAGGACTATCTCTGCACTGCCCTTGGGTGTGAGCTGGCATGGGTTTCTCTGCACCTGTAGCATGGATCTTCCACAAATTCATCTGAAATCTCCCTTTTTGCCTCCTCAGACACCAAACATGGATGAACTGGGAGATTATGGGAGCAGCTGGAAAGGGAAATATAAGCAGAATTAGGAGGAGGCATGTGTAGCTAACTGTGGCAATGCAGGAAATTCAAACCACTTTGGTTTTGAAATGACAAGCAAAATCATTCCATGCCAGAATTTATGAGGTTTATTTTATATCCCATCTTACTGGACTCCATTAATAAAAAAAAACAAAATCCAGACATCGTATGTGGTCAAATACTGCACTCATCTCTTTCTCACAACTCCTATTCCAAGTCTGACTATTAGATGCTCCTCTGACAAAGACAAATTCTGTGTTCCAACTTTTCTGACTGGAAACACAAAGTCTTTCCTTAAAATAGACCTCCCCTACCCAGTAGCTGAAGCATGATGAACCTGAAGAGCATGCCCATCCTTTCAGCGATGCTCCTGCAGCAAGGAGGGCACATGGTGTCAGTAAACATCCTGAGGATCTCCTCTTCAAAACTGAGACTGTTTTGTCCTCCCCACTGCTTTGGATTTTTTCATTCTTCCTAGGAAATAATTACTGCTTCGTTTTTCTATTTTTTACACACAATGTTTGACATATCTTGGAGTTTGGAATTGAGAGAAAGGTTGTTGCACCAAATGTCATCTTTCTGCTCTACTACAGTCTACAGGCGGAGAATGGCCATGTGATAGTGTGGAAGAGCACTATACCAGCACACAGGGTAGGAGTCGTTGCCATTGATGTGATCCATGGGGAATATCCAGCTGCAGAGGACTGCAGGATGCAACACTGTGCAGTCCCCACTTCGCCCTCCCCACCTGAAATATTTCATAGCACATTTGGCATACAAATTCATGCTTTTGAAGTTTGCCCTTTTGCAAATGAAATAGATGAGTGGAATCTGTCCAGACAGTTTTTATTGCAGCAGCACTGCTCTGTAATTAATCTCTCTAAGACATGGCAGTTGTTCCCTTCCCAGATAAGATGATGGCCCTGCACATGGTGGGACAAGAAAGAGAATGGTGCACAACTCCAGCTGCCTCTCACAGCTTTCCATAGTGGCAACAGCTGGAGTGACTGTTCCTGAGAATGAGAAAAAATACCTTACTGCTGTTCCAGTATTGCTTGAGAAGGGTCTGGCTTGGCCACTGGGATCCATTCCAGAGCTGTAAACCTTGGGGAAAGGAAGGCAGACCTGCAGTTTGGAATAAAGCATCTAAGTTCCTGAAAGAGTCCAGTTTAGACATGTCCCTTGCTTAGACATGGCTACTTTAAACATTGTGATCTTCCATAGACAGCTTAGGGCATCCTGTTCCATAAGAGGGGATGGCTCACATTCATCTTTCCTCAGATGCCAGTCTTTCCTTGGGTTTTCTATATGATTGCTATATAAACTATTTCAGTTTAGCTTAGTTGCTTACATCACAGATATAATTATTTCTCACACACCACACAAAAATAGATGACTTGAAAAGCTATATTTAATATGCTGGCTTGGAAGAAAAGCCCTAAAACACACACACACCAAAAAAAAACACAAAAAAACCACACTGTAAATCTATCTAAAAGCAATCCACAGTAGTAATGCAATGTCATTGTTTTCCAACTATCTGGAGGTTAAATTGGGCTTTTGGCAATCTGATAACTTGAGCAAACAACTCTAAACTAGTCTTAGCCTCCCCCCTTCTTTAAATAAAGCTCAACTTGTAATATGGAATGTGAATTGTTTTGACTGTTAAATCATTTCAAACTGAAAACCCACTCATCATAAACCTGTTGAAAGAAGAGTATATTTCAATAGAGCGGCACACTCTTTGAGTACAGTAGAGCAGCAGTCTTCAATCAACTAGACTTTCTTTCCAGAAAGAGAAAATGAAAGCCTAAGTGCCATACACATTTTTAAGTGATTTATCTAAATTGAAAGAACTAACTTTTTTGTGACTGATTATAACTGCATATATGAATGGCTATGGATAACAGGTTTCTTTCGCTTTCAAAATGATATATAACAATGTTCCATGCAGAGACCTTCTATTTACACATCTGTTCAGCACCTGCCCATAATTACTTAGGTCGTTTTTATTACTGGGCTTGTCACCATATTAATGTAGCTGTACATTCAAATTGATTGTAATTGCAAATTTCCTGAAAAAGCTTGGTTTCTGCAAGTATTTAATTAAACTGATATTTTAAATTAAAAATAATTATGTAACTGTACTCCACTACAATAACACATACATGTCTCCCTCTACCTACAAAATGGATATTTCACGTAATTCATACAATATGTGGATTAATATTGTATAATTAAAGGTCAGCCTTCAACTAGAAAAGGAGGGATAATTAACTTCACTATTTAGAAACCTGACATATTTCAATTAAGAAAGCAATTTGTCACAAACTTCATAAATCAAGTTATCAAGGAACATGTTAGCAATGTTTTTAATAAATGGAGATGGTGAAAAGCAAGCATATTCCTTCTTGTGACATAATTTTACTTGAGTAAATGGTTTATATAGAAAGCCTTCCATTTCGGGGTAATGAGGTCATACCTAGCATGTCTCAGTAATGTTTATTTCCATCTACGGGCTCTTTGGACATAGTTGGTACCCTCTGCTGAGCTGTTCTCTCTGGTACACAAAAAACCCCATGATGCTGCATTTGAAGCCTATTTGGGTTTAGGATAATCCAGGAGGAGAGTTAGTCCCAGCCCAAGAACCTGAACAGCTCCATTCCCACCAGAGTGTTGTGAGAACCTGGAGCACATGCTGACCTCACTTTCTGCAGGGAGTCTGATCCTGGTAGCAAAGTCACAGACATTAGAAACCTGGAAACAACTTCTACATCCCTGAGTGATTGCTGAGGAAGAACTCTGGTGGATTGGCACAATGACACAAAATTATGCATCAAGATTTAATTTCCTCTCATGGGAGAACAGAGATATTTTTAGAGGAAATTGTCATGTTTCTCATTGAAAGTGTAACCAAAAATCCTACAGTATACTATCTGAGGGACAGTCAAGTATTGTCACTACAAAGTTTTCTGGAACTATAGTCCAAAATAAGCTCCCCAGAAATCCAAAGTTTCCTTCGATTTTTCCCAGTTTTTCTGTGGGGCTGTGTGAGCCCATGGAGGTTGGTGGAGCCCAGGAGGGAAAAGGAACATAGGTGAACTGCCTGAAAAATAGTCAGGTTTTGGTCAGATGCCTGCTGGACTGCTTTCAACAGACTCATCAAATTCACAGCTTTTCTACAGAACACTTAGTTTCCATGAGCGAGTCTTTTATCTTGGAAGGTATCCAAAATGTTTGCTCTAACACTGCTCACACTTATCTTGAAGCAAACTGTAGGATCTGTATTCCACAATGGCTGAGTTAATCCATTCAGAAACACTAATGCCAATGAATATATATCCACTGAACAGCAGAGTTATGATCTGGAATTTGAACTCTCATAATTCAAAGAAAATCTGAAACAGGCTTTTGATTTGATCCACTGTGGCTATAAGAACCAAGTATGAAATACTGCTCCCAGCTCTGATCCAAACCATTCAAAGTCCAGCGGTTGCTCCTAGAATTCGATATGAACTCTTAGTTAAAATTTGTCAGCAATAAATATATTCAGACTTTTTGTGTGTGAGGTTGGGATATACAGCAACAGATAATTATGTTCCCTATGCAGAACACATCCTGAATCTCAGTTCCAACCCCAGTCACACTTTCTGAGAATGCTGTTGATGTTACAATCAGAAGAAAAACTGTTTTAATTGTTACCTAAATGATCACTGTTCCATCCGAAAGGATATGGATGCAGACATTTCTGTTTCCTGCCGTTTCTTGCCTCAATTCTTTGAGTGCATCCATAGAAAATTTTCATTGAAATTGAAGGGCATCCATACATGGTGACAGGCTCATGGCAGTGTCCAGACACCTATCCAGAGTTGTGCTGAAGGGTTGTTACAATGAGGGACAGGAGAAAGGGAAAACTGAGGAGAGAGGAAGGAGGGGATAGGAAGGAAGGGAGGAAGGAAAAGGAAGGGAAAGAAAAGAAAAGAAAAGAAAAGAAAAGAAAAGAAAAGAAAAGAAAAGAAAAGAAAAGAAAAGAAAAGAAAAGAAAAGAAAAGAAAAGAAAAGAAAAGAAAAGAAAAGAAAAGAAAAGAAAAGAAAAGAAAAAGAAAGAAAGAAAGAAAGAAAGAAAGAAAGAAAGAAAGAAAGAAAGAAAGAAAGAAAGAAAGAAAGAAAGAAAGAAAGAAAGAAAGAAGGAAGAAAGAAAGAAAGAAAGAGAAATGGTGTAATTTACTTTTCAATAAAGCTATTTTCTGATAAATGTTCTCAACTTATTTTATTACAAAACTACCAACTTGAGTTAGAAACTGATGTTTTCTTTATCTGGGAGGTGCATCTTAAACATGGGTGTCCTGAAATGAAATAAAATGAGAATTGTTGCATGTTCAGGGATGATATTTTTTCTGGCATTCTCTGTTGTCCACATATTCACATTAGGCTAATTTTTCCTATTTCTGCATTGCCATATACTTGGCAGGTGCAGTAAAATAAACAGTAGTGTAGTTAATCAATCCAATCTTGTTGGAAAGAGACTGAAAGGAGACCTTCATTGTTGTGGAAACGTAGCAGTGACAGAAAACCCCACGCCTCTCTTTGCCAACAAGAATTGGTTGGAAATTGAGTGGATTGGGAAATAATAGTTATAAATACGCTTATGAATTACTCACTTGATCTCACAAAGCATTTTTATTAACATCCAAAATTAAAAAGTGATAGAAGTTCAAGCACAAGCTTAAAATGAAGTATATGATTAAATGCCTATTCTCTTTGGGAAGTATTAATAAAAGTCTGCTTTTTCACTGTAATGGCTGTTACACTGCCAGGGGAGCTTATGCTCAGAACCAAAAGGACAGAGGGCTTTCTGTAAGGCAAGAGGTTTCCTTCACCTCTATCTGCAGCCCAGATCATGGAGATGTAAGATGGCTGCCTCCTGCAGGTGGAAATAATGGATCTGCTTCTTATCTCCTATTCCAAGTTCATGCAATTGAGGACTATAGATCATTTCTCTTACAGCTTTTTCCTTCCACTCAGTGCTGCCAGAAAAGTGTGATAACTCATTGTGACCTATACTGCAGGCAGCTGTCAGATCAACCAAACACAGATCAGGTGATTCCAAATACTGGAAGGTAATGCAATGTCGTACAAAATGTATATCTCTGTGTCTGTGGGAAGTAAATATTTGTCTGAGTAGAATTGATCTTGAAGCAAACCCTAAATTGTAACCATGGCTCAGTCTCTCTTTCTCACGAGCCCAAATCATTTGGATCCTGTTCAAGGACTTTTGAGTAGTGGGGAATCATGTAAGTTTGCATTTCTATATGGCAAACTTCTTCTCTAAGGTCTGCCTCCAAGACAGGAAAGTTCTCAGCATCTGAGACAAGGGCATACAATACTTCTATAGCATTGAAAACAACTTCACCCAAAGAAGATGTCATTCCCATGTAACAATCTGTACCAGGAAAGTTTTGTCCCACTGTCCATGTCAGGTCTGCAGTCCCAACCACATTTTGTGTTACTCTGAGCCTCTGCCCCAGATTTGGCAGAGGAGTAGACCTGCAACTGCTTTCCCTTCTCCCTGATCCAGGTGGTGGGAAAAGGTGAGGTAGCAGACAAGACTCTAGGTTTTTTCATCTCCTCTCTCTCTTTTCATCTCCTCTCTTCCTCTCTTGGCCAGGTGTTACAGAAAGGGAGGTGAGGGTGAGAGGGGAAATGCCCTGGAGCTCAGCCTTAGTCGGCAAAGAGGAGGGAGGTGCTCTGAGTGAGATTTCCATTGCAGAAGGAGTGCTGTTGGGTGGCTGAGGGGGTGGGGAGAGGGCTATCCCACCAGAATAAGGTAAGGGACAGGTATAGAGCCAGGAGGAGTCCCCTCCCTCTAACCCCCTCCACATACATATCCCCAATGGTTGCTCTGAAAAGCAATTTAAAGTGCTATTCTGGACAATGCAGAGACTGCTCTGTTCAGCCTTGTGAAGGTGGCACTGTTCTAGTTCACTACAGCTTCAGGCAGAAAAGGGGTGCCATGTCCTTTTAAAATGACAGTCTAATGTGGCCATGATTTAAGCTGCAGGAAACAGTATCTCCTTACAACATTTCATACAGAAGACCCCATTGTCAGTAATTAGGACAAATGTATAATTGTAAGGATCCACTCTTGTCCCACATCACTGATAGAAACTGTTATCTATCACAAATGTCTCACGCATTTTCTGTTTGGACATGGCCAGTGGTTTGTCTGGCTATGGTGAACACACCAAATGCATGAAGGGCTCATCTGTGTTGATGAGTATGACCCTGCTTAGTCCAAAGCCACGTCCATGGAGCACAGGTACTGCACTGTCACCTTCACTCTTCCCAAGCACTGCGACCACCTGGCAGCTAATCTGGATACGATGCTGCAAGAGCCACCTCAGAGATTCCCAGCCCTGCAGGTTTGCCCACGGTCCCAGAAAACCCTGTTTGGCTTACGGAGCCTCATTGGTTTGGAGGGCACTGCTTCTTTCCCCAGCTGTTTCCAGGTGCCAGTGACACTAATTCAGTGTCCCTTTGTGTCGTTCTCCCATCACTGAGAATCTGATACCACCAATATTTCTTAAATGGCACAATGCAACATATTAAGAGAAAAGGGAAAATTTGAGTATCTGTGTTGCTGTTTGATAAACAGCTATCTTATCAATAGAAAACTCATTAACACACCACAGATTCCACCAGTGCTTGAATCTGGGGTGGGGGAGCAGGAGAGGGATATGTGTTGGATTGAAAATATAAACCCTTAGATATGAAGAGTGGGAGGATGTGGGACTGTGTATCTCTGCGACATCTGGGTCAGTCTTGGCAAGAAATTTTTCCCATTTCTGTACTTTTATTGTACTTGATATCCAGTAAGAACCTAATTAAAATTAATGGAGAAATAAAATGTTGGGGGAAAGCAGGGCAATGTAAAAATAGAAATGCTAACACAAGAAAATATTAGGTCTCCGTGAGCCCTCTTAATATGCATTTTTTTCAAATTAACATATCAAAATATTGCTCTGGGAATTTCAGAAGTCTTCAGAGTGTAATATATTTAAAAGACTACGACAATCTTATAAAATAATGAATTTTATTTGACTTTTACCTCTCTACAGAGCTGGAATCAGTAGCCAAAACATAATCAGCTTCCCCATTCATCTCTTTACCCTAACAGTCTCTGAAACAGGAAACCTCCTGGCCAATGTTCAGAGGATGCGATGATGGAGCAGAGGTCCTAAGTGCTTTGGTACCCACAAAATCTCTTTCCACAGCTATCCCACTTGGTGTGTTCATGCAGCTTAGTTCAGAGTGGGCAGCAGGAGCTCAAAGGATTTTTTCCATGTGGGATGTGTCACACTTTGCGACAAATGTGCTTAAAACCTGATTGTGCAATATGGCCCTAGCTGTCTTTTAATTCCACCCTGAGTCATGACACCATTAAGGAAGGGGGGAAAGAAAAGGGAAAGAAATGAGAGCTAAGCAGTTTTTTAAAAATAAGGTTTCAGACTCTGCTTATGCACTCATCATAACTACATCATTATGCAATGGAGTCACTATTGGACAAGGTAAATTGGAGTGCATTAACCATGTTTTTCTATGGCTTAGCTTGTGCCTTTTTTCTTTTCCAATGTTTGTTTAGAAGATAATTGCAACCACTTGACACATTTGTACCCTTGAGTTATTGATACAGGTTTTTAAGCCATAGGAACAGAGTTGAGATCAGCAAATATTTAGCGAAATTCCTGTCAGAGAGGATTTTAAGCAAAAAGCTCATAGAAACTTTGTTGTTTTATATAGGTCTGAAGTCTTAATAGGTGTTTAATTAATGAAATCTGTATAACCCATGGACAAGTGAGAAATGAACTGTCATTAAATTACCACTAACAGATGGGTGGAAAAAAAAGTTCTCCAATGTTATTGGAAGGGTGTGTTGAGGATGCCAAGAGCATGACAGAAGCTAATAGTTCCTATCCCAATACACCTCTTGAGTCTAACTGAACTACTAATGAAAGTCCTGTTTATTTGCTCTGGAGCCATCTGGGGTGCCTGATGCCATCATGCTCTCCTATATGCTATAGGTGTAACCCAGACCACGGGTAGCTGTCTTAGGCACACCACTACCCTTGCTAGGTCTCTGGTGCTCCCCAAATTCCACCACAGATAGATTTTTCTCTTCACGACAGGCTGGGGACACAATTGTGAAGAGGTCTGTGGAAGGCTTGTGCTTCCTGGCCATAAACTTCTGCTATTCATTGCAATAAAGACAAAAAATGGTCTTGTTTTACATGACTTAATGAAGATTGACACCAGATAAAGTTATTTGCTGGAAGGTTGTGAATTCATGTAACTAACCATGTTTTGAAGCTAACTGAAATGCACCTATAAACTTAGAAACATTTCTGCATTTATATGAAGCAATCTCTGAAAAGCTACAAGTTAATAGCTGTATTTATGAACTTTGCTTCCAAGTGACAAAATATTTCAATTATTTAAGTCACTGAGGCGCAGACAAATAGTGGAATGGGTGATTTATTTATTTTTTAATCCAGAGAGATTTCAGACATCACCCAAGATATTAGTTACAGTTTTTGGAGATTAATCATGAGCAAAAATAAAGACGGATAGACAGCTATGCCATGCCGAGTGCCAGTGAAAAATCCCTCTATGTCCCAACCAGTACATCTCAGGCTTAAACCTGAAGTGTGTCTTCAGTTGTGAGAAAGTTCTGTGGTTGCTTTGTGCCAGACTGCCCATCTCTGTCAGACTGGGGGTCTGGGACCTGCTCTTCAGTAGGTGTAGGATCTGCTGTCATCCAACCAGGATGCCATGAGAACAGATGGTGGATGCCTTTTGTCTGATGACAAAATCCACCTGAAGTACAAGGTTTGTTTACCATGCATACTGTCAAAGTGTGTGTGCATGGACCTTTGAGTGAGAAAGACTTTTAGCCTAAAACCTGCCTTAAAGCAGCTAGGCAGCTCAAAAGACAGCTTAGATTTAAGGATCTATTATCCATTTTTGATTATTGTTAGCCTGGTGCCATGCAAGTTTGTGAAGCTGATGCAAGACAAAAGGGCCCTCCAGTGCTAACTATTTCCAGAATCCCAGTAAAGCTAATTTTGCTGCTGTCATGTTTCTGAAAATGCATTATTCCTAACATGGTTTGCTCTGCAGCCCACAAGTCTTGCTGGCACTTTGATGCATTATTTGGATAAGAAATGCCAGACCTGGCAATGTGGTGATATAATACACTAATAAGCAAATTCTGAACAATGTTCAATAGGAAACATTTTTTATTTTATGAAGAATTCTTATTTAATGTATTTTTTTCTTAAAAGCAGTGACACTATGTCATCCATAATAAATCATCCTTATGTTCATTAATGTCTTTTTTATCCATTTCTGTTTCTGAATTATGGAAGCAAGTTTTAGAGTTCAGTGAGAGACAGATGAATGCTCCAGCATTCCGCTGTGAATCCAGAGTATTTTGTTAAACTCCTTGCACTATTTCCCAAAATGTTAGAAATACTTTCATGGCAACGGACTACAAGGGGCTGTCTTTTTCTATAAAATTCTAAACAGACACACACACACATTTTCCTTCCTGATTTTCTCTGCATGTGTCAAAGTTAGGCAGGAATTCTATAGCACTTAGTACTTGCTGATGTAGAAATGACTGCCAAATGAATGGTTTATACTGGAATATCTCATTATTTATATAAGTATGGTACAGTACGGACATTTAATTTAGTTCTCATTCCAAACCCATGACAAGTCACTTTGACACCTTTAAGAAATGTTTCACATATGGTAAGATAGAGCACTCAGAACTGTAAAAGGAAAAAAAATAGATGACTCAAATTAAAACACAGATTTTTAAACAATCAAAGGAAATACTTCAAGCTTGTAATAACACATCTCAGCCATTTACTGTTTAATAATTTTAATGATGAATTAACATTTCTGGGGAACAAGGATGGTACAGTAGTTCTGGGGGCTGACTCTTTTCACTTCCAAAAGACGTAGGGCAAAACTTCACAGGCATTAATGGAAAGGTCTTTTTGAATATGAGGAATGAAAGCTTTCATGGAAGGTTCTGATTTGTTGTGGTGCTGCTGTAGATCTGAGCATGAGACAACTCAGGCACCAAGCCCAGGTACTGAGAAAGCCAGGCAGGGATTTGAAACTGTGCTTGCACTCCCTGTGCCTGTCTGTTACCATCTCATAGCCTTTCACTTTACAAATGAAATACTCATGTTTATCCCCCACTCTGTGAAAAATATCATTTTAGCTAAAACACATTTCTGCCATAAAACTAAATCAGACTACTTGTGTAATGGAGCTAGATGGAAAGTAGCACCAAAGCTTGATTTACCATGCAACCTAGGTGTGGAAGGGTTTGGCTTCAAAGCTGACAATTTATACAGGGCACTTCCTCTAGGAAGAGTGAGTTTGAGCCATGAAGTCTGGCTTTGGAATGACAACTCTCTGGGTACTACCCAGATTAGGAAGGTGAACTGCTCTGATACACAACTGACTGTGAGGGATAATATGTCAAGTATAAGACTGGTAACACTGGGTTTCCACTGTGTGAAAGCCTGGTTTGAACCCTTTCCATGCCTGCTTGCTTAGATTCATGATTCCCGAGGTGTGGGGCTTGAAGGTGAGCATGGCCTCAGCAGGCAACCAAAATGACCTGTTGCACTCTTGGACCATGATATCGCACCAAAGTAGGAATGTTACGACATTTAGAGGGTGGAAAGCAGGGAAGCACACGTGAGGAATGGCCTCAGTTACAACCAGATGGTTTTCCCAAGGTACCCCACCTTGGGGCTTCCTTGCAACATCAGGCAAATGCCTTCCAGCATCTGCCACTGCGATGAAAATGAACAGAGGTGTCTGAGTTCTTGCCCGGGCCAGCAATGGCCTGCTTGTGCTGTAAAGGATGGCAGTGGGTTCCAGGATCCTCTGGGTTCTGTACATATAGATAGATAACACATACAGAGAGAAATGGATGGGTATCATACAGGTATCAATCAGAAAACAGAAGTATTTTCTATCCAGAAGTACTTAGTGTATAATAAATAAGACAGCAAGGAATTACCACTGAGACAAAGACTTAAAAAACATGAAACACAAAGTGTTTAGTGTGTGTCTTGTTTATATTTTCATAAAATAAATCTTTGACAACTCTTTTGAAGAGCAAGGGCTTTTAGGCATCCTGAATGACAACATTACTCAGTGTTACCAAAACAAAGATAAAATACTCTCAGCTGTAACTTCTGAAGCTTTTTTAAATCCCTTTTTTTCTTTCTTTCTGCTCATCTGGCTCTCCCCTGACTCATGTGTGCCCACTCTCCAGCCCCATCCTCACCCCTCCATTACCACCACAAGCTGTTCCCTTGACCCTAAGTGCAAAAATCAAGATTTTCTTCCAAGAGTATCTAAGAAGGAGGGGGCAAAAAACAATATCTGAATAGTTTTCCTAGGGATTTTTGTATTTGCCTCTTGAGAACATATTTGGTGTCTCTGAGAGGGGTAGATGTCCCACTTGCTGTCCCAAGCCCTTCTCTTTGGAGAAGCAGCCACCACCTGGCCATCTGGGAAGGCTCCTGCAGCTCACCACAAAATTTAGCAGATGCGAGACCTGCTGGAGTACAACAGACTATCTCCAGGAAGGCCTGTGGGATCAGACCCACAGATCAGACAGCCCAGGGCCCATATTTTAAGGTAGTCTAGAATCTGTAATAAGGGAAGTTGTATTTTTTCCGAGGAGGTTCATGTGTATCCTAAGCCAGTTAGTTTCTTATAAGGCTGATATTGTAATGGAGTGCAAGAATGTTCATGCTAAATGGAAAATGAAAGGGGACTACCCCACATTTAATGAAACAAAACACAAGTGAGTCAGTCTTTAAATCTTTCACCAGATAATTTCTCTCTCATAATGTGCTCTTTCTATCCACTAATTTGACAGTGTGTTCTTTTAAATGTAGGTATTTGATCAATGTCCCTGGGTAAGTTCATCTGGCTGATGAAACAAAACAGAAATATCTAACGACAGCATTTGGCACAGGTACAAACACAATTGGTATCTCCAATTTATCTTGAGATTGCATGCAAAGTACTCTGAAAAAAAACACACTACAGCTCTTCTATTTTTTGATGTTGAAAGATTTTTAAAAGGGTAATCCACATTAAGCTTCTGCATTTCACCAGCCAAGACTGAAAAGAGTGTACTTTTAGAGGGTAACAGCACTATTCGTTGTTACTGCTAACTTTGTGCAACTGTGTAAGGGATTGGGGTTTTTTTACTCTTCCTTATGGAATTCCTGTAAGCACTTTGCCAAATCCTATGTAATGTTTGATTCATACAGCTTTCTTTTTCTCCTGTTTCTTAAGTGAGGTCATTAAGCTGAAACCTGAAATGGAAACTCATGCATCCACCTTGAAGGCTGAAGAACAAACCACAAAACAGACCTGAAAAAAATTAAAACTGTGCATTTGAGGAACGCTGAGGTTATTCTGGATGTTTCCAAATCAGGCACAGTGTTTCTAGTATTTACAACTGGATCTGTGTGCTGTTTTTAGAGAACAGGTAGTGGTTAATGATAGGTGTTCTAAGTATTTAGTCAATCACAAACAATAAAATCTCTTTGAAATTTGTTCCCATTGGATCCACCAAATGGATAAAACCAGCAGCAATTTCTATGCCTGGAAGATTCCTACTGGATAAGGTTGTGAACTATCTTCTTGCAAGGAGCACTTTCAGAACACAGAATGTGTGTCAGTTATTTTTACCTGGTTACTCTATTTTCAACACAAAGACTTCCAGTAGTTACTCAGGTAGACTGAACAATCCCTGCTATCCAAAAAGTCACATCATCTACCCCTAGTCTGTCTGCCACGTCCCCTTGTCCTACTGTCCAGCTAAAAGGAAAAATCTGGTGAACTAGATAAAGCTTTAGATTCAGTCAAAAGTGAAGGAAAGGCAAACATATTCATAGGTTTCTTTTTATGTTTGCATCAGCAGAGGCTCTGATGTTTTTTGGGAGTGTCTAACTTACACTGAGCAGTGTTTTTCCTTGCTCTGGTATATCAGAGAGAACAGGATCACAGTCCTGTGTAAAAGCACTAGGGAATGCAGAAACACTGAATTAGACACATGTTCCACTTTCTTTGTGCCTGAATCACCCTTGCCAAGAGCTTCTTTAAAGACATAATAGTGCAATCTGTCATTCACAGAAAGGAACACATGGAGTGTAAAATGCCGTTACTGGAATTTATCAAGAGCAGCTTCCATAACCTGCTACATTGTAAAAATGTTCACATTTTAGCATGCCAACAGAGCTTCAGCACTAATGCCTTCCACAAATAGGAAGTACATGGCACATTAAGCTTGTTTCCTCTCAAATCCACAGTTCAGTTTTAGAGGATACACATGAAGAGAAAACCCAGTCATCAACTGTCCAGGTCAAAGAGGCAAGGCCTTTTCTTGTGTGACTGAAGTGCGGACTCACATACAGCAAATGGACTTGACAACGTTCCCTTTTTCTTTCTGGGGTTGAACAGCCATCAGAAGTTACCCAGAAAGTACTGTGATCAGTCTGACCATCTGCCCATGAAAAGGACACAGTGGTGGAGTGAGCCCAAAAATGGGAAATTTCATGGGCAAGGTTGTTCAGCCTTTCTCAAAACGACACCAGGTAATCGTGTTGGGTCTCTGAGTCAGAGACAGATGAGAAGAGCACTAACAGCATTGCTGAATAGTCACATCATTAGAATGAAATAAACCTGCCTGGAACTGCAGAGTTTAGACTGGATTTGAACTCCTGCAGCTTTGCTTGGTTTTGACCCTAATGTCTCAATTCAGACTGAACTATATTTTCACATGTACAAAAGGGTGAATCTTCTTAATATAAAGTTAATGTCTGAGTCCATTTCTCCAAGGAACTCAAAACACAGACACAGAGGAATGGAGAAAACCAGTTCCCACTGGCTGCCATGCGGTTTGCTGGTGGCTGTCCCATTTGTTGAGGCATATTATTCCTAGACGCAGCAAAGGAACTCACCTTTCTGTTGTAAGTGAGCATGAATGCCTAGTATTTTACATTTAAGAAGAGATAAATAGCCCTGTATATGCCATAAATTTCAACTAAATGGTAATATCTGGTACTGCTGGATTTTAGCATAGCAAATACTGGACAGTCTTTCTCAAAAAGTTCTACCCAACATACAAAATTTTTTAAAATGTTAAAACTTAAAAGCTTATAAACAAATTATTGTTGCTAAATAGAATGGGTTTATTGTAGAGTTTATCATTAAAAGATAGAATTACTCAAGTTCTAACTTCTAAAGGGAGTTTGGAGGGCAAGGGTTGACCCTTGGAAGTAAGGTCATATGGTTCTTTTGGTTTGTTTACATGACATAGGAAGGTTCTGCTGATTATTACAGAAATCTACACTCTCTTTTTTGTATACTAATAAAAAGTTTTTAGAAGGAAATATGGAGAGTTCTGTACCTAAAACAGATTTCACAAAACTATTCATTCTTGGCAAACTAGTTAGACCTATTTAACTTATGTGTGCCTAATCCGTATTTTTACAGGAATTCTCTATCCAACAGTTCTGCTAGCTATACATTAATTCCATGCAGAAACACACACATCTGGGTGTTAACATTTGTGCAAGATTTGATTGGTTGCATATTTGCCTGTGAATTTTCAGATGTGGGCAAAGAAAATATTATTTCTTGGGGACTATATAAGGAAATAGTTTAAGTCTTCGCATGATATCATATTATTCAGCAGCAGCACATTATCAACCTGTATCACCACACAGTACACAGTAACTAGTTGTTTATTTAACATATGCTAGGAAATGTGTCTGCTTCATCAAATTTTACATATCATGATCATTAAAACTTTGCAGCTTCTGTAGTACTTAGAAAAGTGCCCTTTATGCTCAAAATTACTGAGCAAGAATCACATTATGGGTCTCCAGAGATCAAATAAGATTTCTTGGAAGAAAAATAAACACTTACATATGTTTAATTGGTGAAGGTTATATAATATCAACAATATCTCAACACCTTCAGAGTCTTGAAAGTCTAGCACAAAGGAAACACACACCAGGAACAAGATCTTGCACTTTTTAGCTGCTTTTAGTGTACTCTAAGAGATGTAACCAGAGAGATAAATGTTCATCTTCTTGTCCCCAAGGAATAAAATCAATGTAAGAGTCATAATTTTATAATAATTAATAATAGCAATGTGATTTCACTTCCTAAAATGCTTGCCTGACACTGAAGAAAAAGGGTTTTGGCACTGTTCAGAAACAGTTCCTCCTAGTGACAATGCTAGTCCCAAAATACTGCCAAGATCTCTGTCATCCTAGACTGCCTGCCACTGTGGGCCAGATGCCTCATTCGTAGATGCCTGAGAGACGTTCATCGACACCATTTCTAACTCCTACTTTCATAGACCTTCTTCTACTTCTTATCTCATGGCAAATCCTCTTTCCCCACTACTCTTTCAACTGCTTCAGAATCCCGATCCAGAACTCACAGACCTGTTGGGACTCTCTCTGTTAAATTTTTGTGTTCAGGGTACTTCTCCCACTGAGCAGCTTTGGTAGGGGACTGCTAAAAGTCTTTGCTAGTCTCTGGATACATATTGCAAGGTTAATAGTTTGTATAATTAATGATAGTAAATGCAAAGCATCTTATGGAAGGAATATGGGAATGACGAACAAGGTCCATAGATGTTCTCAAAATTCTGTCAGAGATGCATCACTCATCAACATAGAGACTTTTGTCATGTGAAGTTGAAACACTAAACCAAATGAGTCGCTAATGTCAGGCAACCTACAGGCCCTCCAACTACCTGAATGCAGTCAATGTGCTTTAGGTTTATACTGCACACTTCTCCCTTGGAGTTGGCACAGCTTATATATTCAACAGGGATTTTCAGAACCTTCTGGAGCTGGAGAAAAAGAATAAAGCAGTTGCCTTTGAAAATGAGTGTATGAAAATAAAAAGAGCTGCTGGCTCCTTACTCTACTGTCTGTGGCCCCAGGCCACAGAGGATTTTGAGGTGACCACAGGCACTCTGTTTCCTTGAATTCCCTCTAGCTGAAACCTTTCCCCCTGACGTAACATCCTCTTTCTGTCTGCAGCTGTGGAGAAAAGAGATGTCTTATCAACAAAATTTATGCTGTCCAACCCTCCTATAGTCTCTCACCTAACAAAAGACTTTGTCTTATTTAAGACCAGAGATCTCTGCAGCCACCCTGGGCTAGCCTCCAGCAATC
This sequence comes from Pardalotus punctatus, assembly GCA_013400915.1. Taxonomy (NCBI): domain Eukaryota; kingdom Metazoa; phylum Chordata; class Aves; order Passeriformes; family Pardalotidae; genus Pardalotus; species Pardalotus punctatus. The sequence goes on along the minus strand of VZTX01004044.1, from coordinate 515,588 downwards.
CCTGGATCATTTGTGATATCTACACCCTCCTCTGGGATGTTGCTGGGACCATGCTTGGACCCTTCAGTTTGCAGTCTTTGTTCATTCTTTTTGCCCTGATCCTTTAAACTAATAGCTCCACTTTTGTCCTCTGTATTCACACATCTCAAAGAACAGTTTGACAGATTAAGAAACCATCTTCAGGCACATCCCTCTCCCTTGATGTATTCATAGCACTCACTCTCCTCTGCCAGCCACAAATCTGGCATTCAGTTTGGCATTGAGTACATTTCCTTCCCTTATGTGCATTAAACATGCTCATTACATTACAGCTTCCACATCATAATCCACATAACTCACCCAATTACACTTCTTCTCTTCTTGAAAGTTGAAGGTCACTTCATGATGACTGTAAGGCCCAGTTCTCAGACTTCCTCAGTGCCATGTCAAATGCTGCTGCTAACCTCCTTCCACTTAGAAATAAACAGGAATGTATCACCCTCACCCACAACTGTATTTGTTTCAGGATGTTGATTAAAAAAAAAAAGAGAGAGAGAAAAAAAAATCATCTTGTTTTCTAAAATTTTTCCTGGGCTTTATCCAGCTTATCTCATGTTCTATTCATTCCTTCCACCACTTCTCTTGCATGACTGAAGTGAGAAACAATTCAAAATTAAGGTGATGTTTGCCGGGTTATATCACTCTGATGTGATTATCTTACTGTTTAAAAAAAAGGTTTGGATTTAAATAAATTCCAATCTTTTTTTTCCATTAATTAAAATTAAACAAATGTTAATTAAAACAGCCAGATTACATAAATATAGAAAATTCATGGATGTGTGTGTGTATTCACACAATTTAAAGAGTAATTTCCTTATTGTTTTCTGCCCATAGCAGGTAGCATATATAGAAAAATTGTAGTTGCACAAGAATCCCATGCTTTGCAGCTCACTGTCACTCAATGAAATCTTCAGCCCTATCCCTTGTATCAACTTCTTCAGCAAGTTATGGTGAGAATGAAACAACTACAAATTACTGCGGCAGTGACTAAACTCTGTTAAAAGAACCAAGAATTGTTGAGTCTCAAGGTGGTGCAAAGTCCCATTTTGCAAGGTCTCATTTTGTTTTAACTATGTCTCCATTGCTAAATAAAATAGGGCTGGGAACTCCTCTCTGTTCAAGAGGCTAAGTGGCATTTGTTACTAGGTCTTTGGGTCTTTTGGCACCTCTGTGGTTCAAAAAAATTACTATTTCTTGAGGGTTCTAGTTCTGAGTATCAGAGATAATGTAAGGACATGCACTGTAAATTGTTCAAGTGATACTTTCATAACAGGAAGCCAAAGGAGGGGGTGGACTGAGAGGATAGAATGGTTCCTGGGGCAGAAAAAACTTCTGGAAGCCTGTTGGAGGACTAGAACAATGCAGGACAGAGAGAGCCAAACCAGATTCCATCTAGTACAACCAAAGCCGTGCCTGGGCGCATGGTAGCAGCCAAATGATGTGTTTAGCTCATGTCCCCTCCTTGCACTATGCAGTATCACTGTTTGTTGCCATCAGCACCTACTTCCAGGGGAGATTTTGTGCCCTTATGCACCTCACCATGCACATATGACTTGGCTGTTGGAGGAAATATGACATGGGTATGCTACCCCAGCAGCAGATTGCTTCTTAACCAGTACAGCACAGAGTCTCAGTCCTGCCTGCTGCAGTGACTTAACTGACTGAAATAAATTCAGTGTTCACTGGGTTGGCTTTTTCTACATCTTAAATAAGCAACAAAGTCAATCTTAGTCTAGTAATAAAGTCCTTGTTTATAAGGAGAATAAAACTGATGAAAAAAAAGAAAGGAATGAAAAGGGATACCAGGTTTTCTCTGGGAAGTAAAAGGTCCCCAGCATATTTGAGCTGATTCAAGAACTTATGAAATAAAGCAGAGAAGACATCAAAGGACAAAGACAGAATTAACTCAGCATAAAGGAGGTTGAAACAATCCATAGAGGAAAACACAGAACATTGTCATAAGTTCAGAAGCAGCAAATTTTCTAAGGAAAGTTGATCCATTTTTAAATTAGATTTGAGATCTTTAAACTATTTTGTTTTCCACAAAGCTGTTCCTGTAGTTTTGATCTGTACACAAAACTTCTCAGAAAATTTCAAGACACGACAAGCAACTAAATTGCATCTCCTAATTTCTGCAAATAAGGCAATTTACTTACTTATTACAAAAACTACTGGGAGTTGGAAGAAACTGAATGCATTCCGAAATGCTATGAAGTTTTCCTTACAACAAATAATTGTTTTAGTTTTAATTGATACTGTCTTGTTCGGTTTTATTTTTTCCCAATGGCAAATCATACCAATTATTTAAAAGGGGAAAAAAATTCCCAAACCTGAACAAACTGCAACTAAATCCATCAGTATTTGACATCATTATCTCTCTGTGCTACTTGCTAACACTGCATTACATTTCAACTTGTCTCAGTCTTGCAGAATTTAAAAGATGGGTATGTTTATGAGTGTACTACATTGCACATACCACAGAAGAACTTACACAAGCTCTTTCTACAGTGAAGGGAAAAAAAGTCTATGTATCTGTGTATAGTGCTTGGTCCCTAAATTTTGACAAGGATACCTGCGTCTGGGGCCCTTGGTTGTTTTAGAGGCTGCATTTCCTTCTCTTGCCATGGATACCGAAGAGGAGGGAACCCCCAAAATCCTCTTGTAGCATTATGCACCAGAAAGGGCACATGAGTTCTGTTCAGTTGCAGGTGGGCAGGAGAGTTGGTGGCTGCTACTAGGATAAGAGATTTCTTGTCATGGTGATGACATCCGTAAATCACTTTTGACAGATTGGGGAAGATTTTACTAGGTTTAATCTATCTGGAAGACTAAAGGATGTTAAGGACGAGCCTTGTTTCCTCTCAGCAGCGATCGGAGCTGAGTATTAGAGCCCTCTAGTGAGGTTTCTCGGAGTGGATCCCCGCCTACAGCCCGTGGGGCTGGAGTTGCTTTCCGTCCTCGGGAAGAAGAGAAATTCCCTTTAGTGCTGAAGGAGATGGCCGGGGGTTTGCTCTCCTTCAGGAAAAGGCCTCGGGGGAGCGAGGGTTCACCTGCGCCGTCGCCACCTGAGCAGCCCAGAGATGCCGGCGGTGTCCCCGGCCCGGGACCCCCCCGGGCACCGCCGCTGCTTCTGCACCAAGGGTGCATATGCTCGGACCCCATCCCCGCGGGGGGTCGCGCACCCACCGAGCCATAGGACTGTGGCCGAGCCCCCGGAGCTGTCTGCTGCCTGGCGGGGGGGCAGGCAGGAGGGAAGGAAGGGCAGCCTCTTCCTAAAAATACTCCCCGGTCAAATCCCCGTGAGCCAGGGATGGACATGGTAACAAAAATGCCTTGAATCGGTAGGAACAGTGAACAATCTTCGTGCTTTCCTCATCATCTTGGAATAATCAGCGGAATTAACTGAGGTCGAGGAAACAGGCTGTTGGGTTAGTTGTGGGAGGCTGTGAGAATAGGGGGCAGCCATTAAAAGAAACATGATCGCTATTCATCAACTCGGAAGAGGGGAAAGGAGGAGGGAAAAAAAAGAGACCTTCTTGGCTGGAGCTCATACCAACCTGGTCTATCTCTGATCAAGAAGATCCCTGGAAACAAGAAGTTTACAAATATTGTCAAATTGATGCTTGTAGTGTGATTTAAGTTGTCAATCCCTCAGAAGCCCACCAGAAGTTTAGATTCAATACCCTGCATTTCTGGCTAGTTATTGCCAATCCCCTAAGGCAGAAAGCTCTCTCTCTCTTTATTTTAACCATATGTGCCTTTTGTTGTTGTTGTTGTCTTGTCTGTTAGCTGTACACTGTGTGCTGAGAGAGTCCCCTTGTGCCGCGGAGCATCTGAGGCAGTCCCTGCAGCCGGGAGTGGGGCGGGGGGTGGGTGGGCACCGGCCCGGGCCCCCCTCCTGCGGCCCCCGGTCCTCCGCCCAGCCGTCTTTGGCGCCCGCGGAGGGGGAACACCCCAAATAAACATCGATGCTGGGGGTAACGACCGGGAGGGTGCTGATGGCAGAAGTGGGTGAAAACTCTCAGCCCCTCGCCCGAGATTGAGAAAGGGGAATATAAAAGTAATCAGGACCGGCCGCATTAGTCGGCTGAAGGGGCTATCGTGTTTCGTGGGGAGCTCGGGAGGTTACAGCGCCTTGAGCTGGGGACACAGTGCCGCCCCCGGGGTCCCATTTCACCGGAGGGCGGACGGGGGGCGGGGGTGGGAAGGTTCACCGAGGCCAACTCAGTCACGTCCCATCAGGCCCCCATCTCCTAATTAATACATCTCTCTCGAAGATGTTATTCGAGCATCTCAGGTCCAGCCGGCGGGGAAGCGGCTCCGTGCTGGAGACGAGCGGCGGAGCTGCGGGCGCGGGGAGCGGGGCGGCTCCGTGGGACAGAGGCTCCGCTCCCGTGGGCTCCCAGCAGAGTTCCCCCAGTCCCCAGCACCCCGCTCCGCGCCCCACACCTACCAGCCTTCTCTTTCAAGCGGAGTTTGTTAGCATAATCGAGTTACCCGCTACATATCTGAAATCCTTGACCCGTCCCCTTGAGGAACGGTGCATTGCGCGCAGCAAAAGCTTTGAATTATTCCTTTCGCCCCAAATCAGGGAACAACAAGCAATTATTGTTTGTCTTAATTTAGTTATGCGCAGTGATCATCTGCCGTGCTTTTTTTTTCAGTCGAGACAGGAACTTAGTGCCATCTCTGATGGGATAGATTCGTGTTTTAAACAAAACGCAAAAATAAAAGAAAGCGATAATAAACAGCGGGAAGGCGGGGGGAACAACCCGACGATACGGGTTGCAAAACTACCTCCGGGAATCCCGAGTGAGCGTTGGCCGCCTAAAGGAGCCCCAGTCCCGCCATGGAAAAACGTGTGAGTCCGGGGAAATTGAACTGAGCCCCCGGAATGGGAGGTGCGGGGCAGGTAGGCCCAGCATAGCGGCAAAGGTCTCTCTGATTCATTTAAAGAAAAAAAAAAAAAAAAAAAAAAAGACTAGAAGGAGGAGCAGNAAAAAAAAAAAAAAAAGTCTAGCAGGAGTTGCAGCTTAATTGCAACAGGCTTTCTCGGTAAATCCCACCGGTTTTAAGGGGTAAGCATATTGCAGCCCCGCCAAAAGGAAAGGGGAAAAAAATTAAATTAAAAAAAAAAAAGAAAAGAAAAGAAAAGGAAAGAAACGAAAATTTGAAGTTGTCTGTCATTTTGGTTGCTCTCTCTGCAGTCCTCGCCACGGTAGTGTACATCTGCAGGGAAGATGTGTTTCTTTCTGGGATGTGAAAGTTGTGGGGTTTATCATTTGTTCGCTACCCCTGCCGATAAAAGCGCCCTTGGAGGGGCCCTGTCTCCCTGCCCTGCCTACGCGTGGAGCCGAGGCTGGCTGGCAGGAGCGGACATGTACACAGCCCTGTGAGAGTGGGTGACAGGCTTGTCCCGAGCCCAGTTCGGTGAAAAGGATGGGGGGTTCCGCAAAATCAGTGGTCGAGGAGGCTGGCAGAAAGGTGTCGGGCAGGAGCTTGGGTGAATCGTCTCCTGCCTTTAACAGGAACAATTCGGGCCTGCAGCCTCCCACACGGGCTGTTGTCTACAAGGACACGGTGAAAGTACGGCCGAAAAGGCGATTTCCAGATAATTGCGGCTCTACCTTGGCACTCACTCGTGGGCATGGAGAAGTTTCGGGCAAGGAAAGGCTCCTCGGAGGAAAACCGGCAGCCCACATCTCCGTTCTTCAGGCAGTCTGTGCCACAGCTAATGAAAGGAGTGTCGCGATAAAAACCACCTTTTTATTTCACTCCTGTTTCCCAAAGATTGTGTTGACACTGACGGTCGCCCGCGCTGCTGCGCGGGGGGATGAGGCGCTTGCCGAGTGGGCCCTCGGCAAAGTGACAGCAGGGCCGGGACCGGGGTGAAACCCCGGCCTTCTCCTCCCGGGGGCAGCGGCGGGGCCGGGCAAAAATTTGGATCGGCTCAACTAAAACTTTCCACGGTAGCTAAACGGGAGAGATCTGGCAGCAGCCAGACGAAGCAATCTCGTCGGTCCGGGAGCAAACGTGAGCAGACGATTCGCTCCTCCTGCTCTGAAACATAATGGCAGGGAGTGAGAGCCTTCGCAAATGCCAAAAAAACTCCTCTCCCGAACGCCTGTTTCCCTCTCAAGACACTACAATGCTATTCGCCCCGTGCCGCGGCTTTGCAGCCAGTATCTGCTCCGTCTTCTAGCATGTAGGAATTTTTTTCTCTTTCCCCAAAGATAAAAGCAGTTATGCAGAATTTGGATCCAGATGTCACTAATTTACGATTGCTCTAGGACGCAAGCTGATACAGAGTGCCCGGGAAGGGGGTAACCCTGCCTCTGCCCAGCTCTCAGGGTAATGGACTTACGTTACATGCAAGCTGCAGCCCGGCTAAGGCAGCCTAAAGTGAAAGCGCCTACGGAGGAGCTGGCATGTAAACTCTGTACTCACATTTTAGGGTGCTAAGAAGACTCTTTCTCAGATCCAATCTATGCAACAGGTTTTGACATCTCCTTTCCTGCTAGGGCGAACAGCTGCTCCCTTTCAGATTAAACCACTGTGGTTGTGAGGAGGAAGGAGAGGAAGGGGAGTCAGGTATACCCCCAATAAACGTGGGGCGACCGAGCATGGTAGCGGGGAGGCGGGAGACACAACTGAGACCTCGCTAGCACTTTTCATTATTTCCACGGTCCCCGTCGAGGGAGGGAGCGGAAGGCACGCGGTGTGTGTGCAGAGGTCGGGGACGGGAGAGGGGATTTGTGTTTCTGTTGCCGTTTCTGGTCAGAGCAACGTTTGAAAGTGGAGCGGTTGTCCCGTCCCGTCACTGTTCGCTACCGCTGCGGCTGTGAACCATCCAGCCGCTTAGGTTGGTTAGGAAGCGCTGGGATCGGGATGCTTTCGTTTACAAACAAGCAGAGTTTGACTTCTGTAGAGATCGGCTGGAATCGAGGCACTAAGAGGTCGAGCGCTCATTTTGTAAAGGAACGGAGGAGCATCATGCGACAGGGCTTTACCGACTCGTCACCATCATGCCCGATTTTGTTTTAAACGAATTTGAGTTGTTGTTTTCTCGACCTGAAAAAGAAGCCTCTATTTTCCGTCCTCGGGGGATCCAGGGCGGGAACCGCCCGCTTGCCACTGTTTCCTTATGGCAGCACTCGCGAAAAGGCCGGACGGACAGGTAGGACACGCGGCTTCCACAGCGGAGTGCATACGAGAAAGTACGGCATACGCCGCGGATATGCACAGGCGTTCGGACATGCTGGGAGCTGGACACGGTTGATCCACTGCCCCCCTACCCCGNCGCCGGGCTGCGCGCCGCCTCCCCAGCCTCGCCTCCCCCGGGCACGGCCTCTGCGCCCGCCCGGGCCGGCACGGAGGCTCGGTCCGTCGGCCGCGGAGGCTCAGGCTGCGAGGCGGGGAGCCGCAGTCCGGTCTCTTGTGGCTTCGCTAAATCCCTGACGCGCCGGGGCGGCTAAAAAGGTACCGTGGCAGGAGCCCACAATTGCAGAGACCTCTCCTGTCAGGACTGCAAATAGCGTAGAAAGAGCTTGTGGGATCAATTATTATTTCTCAGCAAAAGGGGAACATAACAGGCCATGGAAACTACCCCGAGTTTGTGGCCGGGAGGCTCCTCCCGAGTGCCCTCACCTGGGCGATTCCCGGCGCCAGCCTTCGCCCCGGCGGTCCCGTCTGGCAGCCACCCCGTGCGCCGCTCCCGAAGAGGCACCGCCTCTCCCTTCACCCGCTCATCGCACCCTCTCCCTCGACATTCCAGCTTGCACAACCTCTCTCCCTCGCCTTTCACTTTACGTTGACCGACAAGGGATGGGAAACGATACGGGACCCTGCGCCGCAGGGTCGGTAAACTTAAACTTAAAACGCGGTGTGTAAAGGGCACGCGTGGGTGATAAGGGTCCGTTTAATCAAGCGAAGTGTTTCTGACTTTTACACTTCTATATGTGTTCCTCTCCTGGATGAAATACCCCGACACGCTCTTGGAAATCGAATATAAATAAATGTCTGGCGTCCAGTGATCACAAATGCCAGCGCCCTTCACGCTGGAGCGTGGTGGGGCACGGCCGGCGATTCATGGAGAGGCAATCCCTCTCCGGCCCCGTATCATCGTGCCTTCTTCTCGCTCCCGGGCAGGTACGAGACGCGTGTAATGGGATCCCAGGTCATGAACAGGGTCTCCATTGTACATGAGAGGCCCCTTCCCTATAAAACTCTCCAACAGTGGTTACTGGGCGCTGGGGAGAGGGGCTGTAAGGGAACGGATTTAGAAAGAAATTTTTCTGGAAGGGCTGGAGACGGGCTTTTCTCCCCACTGCAGCCGCGGGTACCAAGGACGGCAAAGCCCGCTGACCGGAGCGGCAGGGCCGGGATGCGGTTGCGGGATCCAGACGGGGCGGCGGGGCCCAGCCGGGACGGCGGCTCCGTCCCGCCGCGCCCCAGTGCCCCGCGGCGAGAAGCAGGGGCCCGGGCTCCGCGCTCTGCGCTTCGGCGCTCCCCCTCTCCCCCGACGGGCGCCTGCAGCGTCAATCACGACGGAAATTTCTCCCTCGCTAGCTAATATCTCAGCTCGCAGGGCCGCCTCTGAGTGGATCTGAGCAATCTGTCAACCCAGCCGGGGAGCCACCTCAAAACAGATCGGGTTACCCCTGATTGACAGCGTCACCATGGCAAATAATTTGACTAAAACTATTGTCTTCTCCTGGCAGTCCCCGGGTCAGATAACCGGACCAATCACAGCGCGGATAATCACTTTTCATGCCAGCTTAGAATAATATTATTAAAAAAAAAA